>CM068367.1:912821277-913261994 GCA_034769895.1 Magicicada septendecula | reverse complement strand
GTTATTAGTGGGTAATCCCTAACATTACATTTTCTTTGTCACTTACTTATGTTCATTATCTCACTATCTCTCTCTTTACAAAGGTTAGTTATACAGTTCCTTATAGAGTCCTTTATTACATTTAAACTCTATTTCTTTGGTTAGTGTACTTTTAGTTTGTCATTACTTTATCTGGTTTTATCAATTATCATTTACATTGATTATTTAGTCAATACTAATAATTATCTTTTAGCATTTGTTATTTATTGGTTTCTTTTTCATTATTATATTTGAGTGTAACATTTCTCCTTTTTTGTTCTATATCATTCGTTTGTGTTTTATCCTTTGATTTCAATTTATTTTCTTTATACTTGGTTTGTTTCACTTTCACTTTCCTTCTTCCTCGATTTCATTTTATTTTGGTTTTCCCCTTCTCATTTGGTTTCATTTTATTTGGTTTATCTATTGATTCAATCACTTGGGTTGGGTCATGTAGTCATTTGTCGCGTTATCGTCATTTTATTTTCTTTAGTTTAAATAGTTTAAACATTTTATATAGTTGATTCATCGTTTTTCCCTGGTATTGGGGTGGCTTGTTTGTGTTGTAACATAATGCCTCTCCTTCAAAATTGATCATTTTGGTAAAACACTAGTATAGTTTTTTATGAAATTATCAGTTATACATTTTTCCTTTTTCTTATTTCTTGTTTCTCTTCTTACTTGTTCCACTCCATTTTATTTAGATAAAAAAAAAAAGTATTTTTTGAGTACGGTACGTATGCAGTATTTCCGATCCGATTACTAGCGCCTTCAAACATCATGTGAGCAATCCCGCCATGCGGGTGAAGGCGCTTACGCGTGAATCACCAGTTACCAATACAGTACGCCAATTGATTTATGTTGTGACAGGAAAGTTTCGTGTTCCTACTTGAGTGTGTAACAGGTGCATCAGTCAGTCTGTATCCAGAAGTGAGGTCCGTGCGGTTCAGTCGTTCGTGGATTGTTAATTTGTTATAAAGTGTGTATACAGTATTGTTGGTGGGTTTTTTTTTAAGTGAAATATGGGTGTCAAACGAAAGAAAGTGGTAGTAACTTTGGAAGAAAAACTGCAAGCAATAAAAAGAATGGATTCTGGTGAGTTGGTAAACAAAATTGCACTGGAGTTAGGAGTTGGAACAACTACTGTGGGTGATTGGCGAAGAAATCGCGGCGCAGAGATTGAAAAATGGTGTTATCTAAGCAAGCAAGTGGCAGTGGCGTGAAAGTTAGAAAAACTATGCAAAAAGGAAAACATGTGGAAGTTGAAGAGGCTTTATATCTGTGGTATGAAAATGTGAGGGGGAAAGGATTGACGGTTTCAAGCCCCTTGCTCCAAGAAAAAGCAATTCAGTTTAAAAAACAGATCGAAGGAGACGATGATGAGTTTACTGCCAGTGATGGGTGGCTTGATCGCTGGAAGAAACGTTTTGGTGTTTGTCAGATGACGATTAGTGGAGAAGCATTGTCTGCTAATAAGGACGCTGTCCCTGACTTTAAAAAACACTTTTTTGACCTGCTTGATAAGGAAGGTATTTCCGGATAACAAGTGTACAACTGTGATGAGACGGGTTTGAATTACCGTATGTTGCCATCTAAAACACTAGTGTCTAAACAAGAAAAGGCCACACCAGGGTTCAAGAAGAGCAAGGACCGCGTTACAGTTTTAGCTTGTAGTAACGCAACCGGAAACCACAAGTTGAGACTGACCTTGATTGGAAAATCTCGCAAGCCTAGGGCTTTTAAAAATCTTAAACAGTTAAGTTCTTTGCCCCTGCATTATACCCATCAAAAAAAGGCGTGGATGAATGGAGAAATTTTCAAAAATTGGTTTGAACAGGAATTTGTGCCACAAGTTGAAAAACATTTAGCTGAAAACAATTTAACAAGGAAAGCAATCCTAGTTTTGGATAACGCTCCTTCACATCCAGCAAATGACCAACCAAAAGATGGAGACATAAAAGCTTTGTTCTTGCCTGCAAATGTTACATCTATATGTCAGCCAATGGATCAGGGAGTGCCCCAAGCTTTGAAAAAAAATATCGACGTAGGTTACTAAGCTATATCATCGCGACAATTGATAATACAGAAGTTGCGACGGCACTACAGTCAGTAGACATGCTTGACGTCATCAGATGGGTGTCCGAGGCATGGGATGAAATTCCATCTTTAACACTTGTGCGATCGTGGAAAATTTTGCTGGATCACAGAGCCAGTGATAAGTGGGAAGAGGTAGAACAGCAATGTGATGTGGAAAATGCACCTGATAACACTGCGCTTGTATCGCTGTTAGAAAAAGTTCCCGGATGTGAGGAAGCTTCATTGGAAGACATCACAGAATGGTTGGCAAAGGACAAAATCGAAGAAATTGCAGACGAAGATATTGTAGCGATGGTATTAAATGAACAGCCGATTGAAGAGGAACAAGGTGATGAACCCTCCGATCGTATAACCCACTCCGAAGCCCTGAAGGCGATCGAGACGGCAGTGGAATACATTGGCCAGCAAGAAGAAGCAACACCAGCAGACATCATATGTTTACGTAAGTGGAAGGATATAGCGGCGAGGAAATTAATGCAAGGAAAGAAGCAGGTCTCAATTACAGACTTTTTCAAACCTTAGACAATGTAAGTTTCACTTGTTCTTTCATTATACAGTACATAGTTATAGGTTATTATAATTTGATTTATATTAACAACTAATTTGGTTGAAAGCTTTCGTATAAATTAAAACTCATAGTAAAACTCATTCAACTTATTGTTAACTACACATTTTGTTTCGTCCTTCAAATAAAGGTTTTCTGAAAGATACTGTAGTTGCGAATTCTTATTTCATTTCTTTCTAATTCATTTATTACTGTACGTCATTTATAAGGACAAACTGATATGACGTACGCATCCAAATAGCACAAGTACATTCAACGCAATAGGGTGGCGGTCATTGACCTTACAGAGGCTGGTATGCCTACGGCTCCGGTGTATCCGACTTTTTTGCTATCCGACCCGGCCGACCGCCACATTAGGTCGGATAGTTGAGAGTCTACTGTACACACACACACACACACACACACACACACACACACGCACACGCACGCACGCACGCACACACACACACACATTATAACATCGCCAAATTCATATCATTTTTGATGACTATAAGTATGTAAAAAATGCTAAAAAAATAATATATTTTTAATAAATAAATAATGAAGAGAATAAAAATATAAAATGTAATTATGAAAGAAGGAGGAAGAAATATAAACTAAAAGTGATTATTAAAGAAAATCACAGACTAGACTGACAGACAAATGACTTTGACCCAACCCAGAGATTGGCCAGATAACGAACCAAAATAAAAGTAAACAAGATGAGAAGGGAAGGAGAAGAAAAATGAGAACAAAGAGGGAACAAACCAACAATGAAGAAAATAAAATGAAACAAGTCAAGAAAACACAGACATGGAATAAAGAATAGAGAAGGGAGAAATAATGTAATCAAATATAATAAAAGAAACAAAACCGGTAAAGAACCAAGATAAATAATAAATGTTAATATTGATTGAATGACAATTGTAATTAGTCGTAAATAAAACACGATAGCTAAAAATACACTAGCCAAAGAATTAGAAGTACATGTAAGTTATTAATAGAGAAAGACATGATATTAATAAATATATATAATATGTGTAGAGAAAGAGAAAGATATTGAAATAGTGAGAAGTAAACGGAATTTAACATAGTGAAAGTGAAATTACCCTAAAGTGAAATGATAGAAAAAGAAACACTAAGTAAATTATAATAAACACAAGATAATTTAAAAGTGCAGGTGATGAGTAAATAAAAATATTGTCAATGATAGCAATAGGGAAAATAGTGAAAGCTAAGATAAACACTTAGTAAAAATAACAAACACTAAAGGTTTAATAGTGAACAATAATGTTTAAGAAAGTTGTTAAGAACAACTTTCAAAATAAACCATTAATTAAGTAAGAATGAACACTAAACAGTGATATTAACTGTAGTGATTAGAAAAGAATATTATTGTCGAGTTTAAAAGTATATAGTAGAATTTAAAGGTGAGAACCACATGACAATGTAATAAGATAGTGTTAACACGGAAAGAAGGCAAAGAGTTTTTATAAAATAAGAAGTTTAAAACCATCAATAAACACCCATGTTATAAGGGATGATTATTGAACCAAGTTCAATAGAGGTGAGGTTGTTTATCACCCAAAAAATAAATCAAAGGTAATGAATTGTACACCAATATTAGATATAAAGTGTTAAATAATTGTTTAAACAAACTTATGAATAGGATATGGATGGGATAATTATAATTACCATAGACCTAAATGTTGTATTTTATAATATGAAAAAAAAATAGTAATTAATAGCCATATTGTTGACATTGGCGGAGTAAATAAGTAAGAAAGGAAAGCAATGTTTGATTTGGAAAACGAGAAAACCTGTTAGTAAATAGTTAGTAATACACTAAGAATAAAACAGTAGTAACATACAAATCACACAAAAACAGAACCAAAACACATCAATAGATAATAAACATAGTTATAAGTACAAAATAAAGCTCTAGGCTAAAATGAGATGTAATGTATATGAAATAATCAAAAATCAGTAATGGCTACTTAGACTTGAGACAGGCCTAACTATCAAACACCAACAAATACAAATTGTATGAAAATAACCAAATAATTAACAAATCCAAGGTGACTAATTAACCAAGGATAAATGGTAAATTTTATTAAAAGCAAAATATTAAAATAAGGAGTTAAATAAACAGAGAAATGTAAGTAGTAAATATTAAATTAACTGTAAACTTATAAAACATGAAATAACCCAATCTTGTTGGGATACCAAAATAATCTTTGTAAGAAAATACAAATGACAGTGCTAATAATTAATACTTAGGAAGGAAGATAAAGGAATGAAGAAAGTCAGAAGATATATGAGGATTTTGAAAAGAATTCAAATTTTGATAACAATGGATTTATATCAAGCTGAGCCAATCAGAATTCTTTAGTAACCATAGAAACCACTGTTGAATACGAATTTACCATTGAATATCGTTACTCATAAAGCGTCACCCTAACAGAGCAGAAGCCAAAATTTTGAACAACCAATTTTTTATTTAAAATGTTATAAAAGTTAAACAAATTGTCAAAATTGAACAAGAAGGAGGCTGACTATGACTGAACTCAATTAACTGATGGCGAAGACCTTTTAATGCAAAACGAAGTGATTAAATTCATCCAAGTAAATTGAAAAAGATGCCAGAAGCCCGAATAATTGAAAATTGAACACTATTGCAGCTACAGTCCTTTGTTCCAGACTAACTGACTAACCCCAGGCTACGAAGTTGTTAAGTATCCTCTAAATTATCAAACTTCAGAAATAACGCACTTTAAATATTTCTCACTATATTATGAAATATCACTAAACTGATTTTATTCTCTTTCAAAGATTAAATAAAAATACTAAGACACTGAAAATATGTCAAATTATAAAGTTAACCTAGTGTTAGTTTACGAACCTTTAAAACACTTTTACTACACTCCACCAAACCATTTATAGCTACACATCATAATATTTAAGTAGAAACATTGTAAGGTTGTGTATTTTTATTACTGTAATTGCATCTAATCCTTTTATCGTGATCAAAAGAATCCAAACGATTGAACGAAATTATTTGTTTACTACTCCGGTAGAACGCCATTACATTGTATTTGTTACGTTCAAAATCGATTTGTTAAACCCAGAGAGAGATTGTCTCATAGATAAATAACCGGTGCAAAATAATATATCAAACCAAATCTAACTTGTGTCAAAGAAAACGTAATAACCCTTCATTAATAAATCAATACTGTGTATAACAAATGTGTTTTATTTTCAGTAGGAAAGTTTATTATTAATATTGTACAGTATAGCGGACGTCTACGAATTGGCGACTAGCGCTCAAGCAGTGAATACAGCAAACTGCTGGCTTGATTGAAAAAGTCGACAAGCGGCGGGACAAATTGAATTCTCCACACCGCCTGAGCGGAACCACTGATAATAATAAATTTTTTAATTGTTTTAAACAAACAATTTGGCGCCACCCGGGATTTATAAACTCCTAGTGAACCTCAGGTAAGGCTATGAACCTGGTTATTCGTACGTTCGCGACGGAGTCAAGCATCGTAAGTTACGTTACCGAGCGAGGACGAATTGGTAAGACACGGTACACTCTGACACTTCTACATTTTACAGATTTCGTTAAGAACGACGGCACACACAAGAGATACGTTATAAATTGGCGACCAACTGGTGGGACTAGAAGAAAGGGAGATACGATATTCTAGCGGCGATTGCGAAAGGATATCAAGATGCATACAAGAAGATTATCGAAAAAGTTGGCGAAGGACAAACAGATGGAAGAAAATAGAGGAGAAGAAGAGGAAGGAACATCGATCAAAGAAGTGGAGACAACAATAACCACAACAGAACCAACCAAAGACAAAGAAAGAGAACCACAGGCGGGTGACAGGGAGGAAGCCAGAGGAGGCATGGATTTACAACAATTATGGGAGTTGATTAATGGAAAATTAGACAAGAATGAGGAGAATCTGAATAGTATGAAGGACAGTTTGAAACAAATCAATGAAAAATTAATTAGTACCAACGAAAATACTAAAGAAGAGTTAAGACTAACAATTAACCAAAATAACGAAACATTACAACACCAATTAATGGAGTATGGCAAGAAACCAGACAACAGATCACCGAAACCAATGAGAAGGTAGAGGAGACGTTGGAGAGACTGGAGAAAACCAATGAAACTGTTTCAGAAGTCTGTGAGGAAGTACTCAATAAAATAAACAACCTCGAAGGAGAAAATAAAAGGAGAATTGAGGAATGTCACGAAGAAACAGCCAAAAGATGTGAACAGGTGAACCAGGACATGCATCAAGTCCGGGAAGAGAACCAGAAGGAGATAGCAGCTGTACGAACAGACCTGGGAGAAAGAATGGAAGGAGTGTACAGCAATTTAAATAAAATCAACAGCAAGGTGGACAAAAACAAACAAAGAATTGACGAGATGCACAGACGAGAAGAATCATTACGGGAAGAAGTAGACGCCTGACGGGACCGGCCATGTAACACTAACCACATCATTAACACTGACAATCGGGATACGATCAACTTCCGCAATTATAAGAGAAACCCAATTGAATTCCTGAAAAGGGTGGAAGAGCTGATAGTGAAAAATCGCGAAACCCGATGGACAACGGTGAGGGGAATGCTGGACGAAATGTTCAAAGAAACATATGACAACTGGTGGACCGCCACAAGACCAGACATCCAGAGCATCCAAGAATTTAAGACCCAATTCAAGGCGAAATACTGGTCTGAATCGATCCAGAACATGGTCCGCAACAACTTAAGCAACGGGAGATATGAGAGTCAGAACGGACAGTCTCTCACATCCTACTTCCTGGGAAAGATCTGCATGGCAAGAAATTTGGAACCCCGCATTCTGGAAGAGTGTCTTGTGATACAACTGTCTTACCATTACGACGCCATACAGAAAGCCCGGATGTACAGTCAGGTCAAGACCATTCAGGACATGGCTAGTTTATTAGAGAGCCATGAGCACGAATGGCAATACCAAAAGAATAGATTCTCGAGCTTCCGAAATAGTAAGATAAACGAAGGACCATCATCACCAAACCAACAGGGTGATAACAAGCCACCACAAAGCCACACTAATAATAAAATTATCCAGGGAATCAACGTGGTAATAGTGCACCCCGAAACTTTAACCGAAATGGGAACAACAATAATAATTTTAGAAACAAATACAGGGGTAACTACCCACAGAATGGTCCCAACAATTATTATCGCCCTGAAAACAGTAATAACAACAACCAAGGGTACCGATCGCAAGTAAATTACGTGAGATGCCAAGCCCAGCGAAACCCAAGAAGACACTATTCAAGACCACAAACGGTTAACAGGCATGGTAATCAAACACGGAACAGTGATCAACAACAAAGGGAGAATGATACTAGGCCGACACAACGGAATAATAATGAAGAAGAACCCAGATCCGGAAACAGAGACCAAGGACGGGACATAACCTACGGAAATGATTACCGATATGAGGTTCAAAGGGGCAGGAATAACGAGAACGCCCAAACAACGGAGGATTATGATTGGATACCATTCAGCAATAATTATGCGGAAAATTTTAGAATCACATATAACAATCGTAACCCACCAGAGCTCTGGATTCCCTCAAGAAGGAATGGTAACCAGTCTAACACAAATCAGGTAGAGAGACAGGAGGATTAGGAAGAAGAACCCTCGCCAGACAGATGGAATGAATAGAAAAACACTGAAATGGGACTGATTTCCTGATAACCTACCTAAGTAATTTAAATTAAAAAGAGATAATAAGACGAACGAATAAGTTTGCAAATAAATAATAAAGAAAAGTATAAGATGAATTTCAAAATTCAAAAAAATTATGTAAGGCCAACTTACGCAAATATTTCGATAACATATTAGACCAATTATAAAATGGAGGAATGAAGTTACAAAGAATTCCTACAAAATAAGATCAAATTACAATCAAATGAAACTGACATGTGAAGTATAATATAAAAAATAATAATAAAGGAATAATTTACAAAGAGTTCCTATAAAGTAAGAACCACAAACTTACTATAATGCTTAAACAAAAAAAAAAATAAAATGGAGGAATAAAGTTATGAAAAATTCCTACAAAATAAGATTAACTTACAATAATCTTTAGCCAACATATGAGGCAACAAAGCAAAACATACTATAAAGGAATAAGCTACAAAAATTCCTAACTAGTAAGAAGCACTAACTTACTATGATATATAAAAGATTATGAAAAAAAAAAATATATATATATCAATCAAAATGATCAACTTCCACAACTATTTAGAAAAAGATGGGAAGTAAAATAAACAACCCAAAGATCAAAAAACGAAATAAATAAAATAAACATTCTAAGAATTATAATATGAAATGAGATGAAACAAAGAGTAATTAAAAATGAATAAAAATGTTAATTGTATAAATAGAAAACAACGCTTCAAGTATTATCAAATAGTATCAATAAAGAAAGATGAAAAAATATATGACTCGAACTGAGCAATAATGAAATACAAAAGTAAAAGATTCCCAAAAATGTTATGATTATTATTATTATTATTATTATTATGAGTCACGAGATGACTGTATTGAAGATTCATTAATTGAGATTGACTGTTGAATAAGTCCAGCAATCATTTAACTGAGCACGGATGATGTTCCCCTGATCTCAGAAAAAGAGTAGTTTTGAACGATGGAGTTAGGTAAGCCAATAGAGCCCATCCGAATCGATTTCAGCTACCAAGTAGGGATAGTTAGGGAAAATAAGATTTATAGGGAATAATTTATAATAAAAAATCAATAAGCCAGTTCGTAATAAGAGAAAATAATGAAGAAAAGACTCAGAAGAAAGGAAGGGCAAGATACAGAATTAAACATAAAAATGAACGAGAAGCAGGAGAATTTAAGAAGAAAATGATACAATACTATTGATAATTTCATCAAACTTAGAATCACGTTTTATAAAATGATCAATTTTGGTGGAAGGGCATTATAGAACATCACCAAATTCAGATCATTTTTTATGACTATTAAGTATGTAAAAAATGCTAAAAAATAATATATTTTAATAAATAAATAATGAAGAGAATAAAAATATAAAATGTAATTATGAAAGAAGGAGGAAGAAATATAAACTAAAAGTGATTATTAAAGAAAATCACAGACTAGACTGACAGACAAATGACTTTGACCCAACCCAGAGATTGGCCAGATAACGAACCAAAATAAAAGTAAACAAGATGAGAAGGGAAGGAGAAGAAAAATGAGAACAAAGAGGGAACAAACCAACGATGAAGAAAATAAAATGAAACAAGTCAAGAAAACACAGACAAGGAATAAAGAATAGAGAAGGGAGAAATAATGTAATCAAATATAATAAAAGAAACAAAACCGGTAAAGAACCAAGATAAATAATAAATGTTAATACTGATTGAATGACAATTGTAATTAGTCGTAAATAAAACACGATAGCTAAAAATACACTAGCCAAAGAATTAGAAGTACATGTAAGTTATTAATAGAGAAAGACATGATATTAATAAATATATATAATATGTGTAGAGAAAGAGAAAGATATTGAAATAGTGAGAAGTAAACGGAATTAACATAGTGAAAGTGAAATTACCCTAAAGTGAAATGATAGAAAAAGAAACACTAAGTAAATTATAATAAACACAAGATAATTTAAAAGTGCAGGTGATGAGTAAATAAAAATATTGTCAATGATAGCAATAGGGAAAATAGTGAAAGCTAAGATAAACACTTAGTAAAAATAACAAACACTAAAGGTTTAATAGTGAACAATAATGTTTAAGAAAGTTGTTAAGAACAACTTTCAAAATAAACCATTAATTAAGTAAGAATGAACACTAAACAGTGATATTAACTGTAGTGATTAGAAAAGAATATTATTGTAGAGTTTAAAAGAATATAGTAGAATTTAAAGGTGAGAACCACATGACAATGTAATAAGACAGTGTAACATGGAAAGAAGGCAAAGAGTTTTTATAAAATAAGAAGTTTAAAACCATCAATAAACACCCATGTTATAAGGGATGATTATTGAACCAAGTTCAATAGAGGTGAGGTTGTTTATCACCCAAAAAATAAATCAAAGGTAATGAATTGTACACCAATATTAGATATAAAGTGTTAAATAATTGTTTAAACAAACTTATGAATAGGATATGGATGGGATAATTATAATTACCATAGACCTAAATGTTGTATTTTATAATATGAAAAAAAATAGTAATTAATAGCCATATTGTTGACATTGGCGGAGTAAATAAGTAAGAAAGGAAAGCAATGTTTGATTTGGAAAACGAGAAAACCTGTTAGTAAATAGTTAGTAATACACTAAGAATAAAACAGTAGTAACATACAAATCACACAAAATCAGAACCAAAACACATCAATAGATAATAAACATAGTTATAAGTACAAAATAAAGCTCTAGGCTAAAATGAGATGTAATGTATATGAAATAATCAAAAATCAGTAATGGCTACTTAGACTTGAGACAGGCCTAACTATCAAACACCAACAAATACAAATTGTATGAAAATAACCAAATAATTAACAAATCCAAGGTGACTAATTAACCAAGGATAAATGGTAAATTTTATTAAAAGCAAAATATTAAAATAAGGAGTTAAATAAACAGAGAAATGTAAGTAGTAAATATTAAATTAACTGTAAACTTATAAAACATGAAATAACCCAATCTTGTTGGGATACCAAAATAATCTTTGTAAGAAAATACAAATGACAGTGCTAATAATTAATACTTAGGAAGGAAGATAAAGGAATGAAGAAAGTCAGAAGATATATGAGGATTTTGAAAAGAATTCAAATTTTGATAACAATGGATTTATATCAAGCTGAGCCAATCAGAATTCTTTAGTAACCATAGAAACCACTGTTGAATACGAATTTACCATTGAATATCGTTACTCATAAAGCGTCACCCTTACAGAGCAGAAGCCAAAATTTTGAACAACCAATTTTTTATTTAAAATGTTATAACAGTTAACAAATTGTCAAAATTGAACGAGAAGGAGGCTGACTATGACTGAACTCAATTAACTGATGGCGAAGACCTTTTAATGCAAAACGAAGTGATTAAATTCATCCAAGTAAATTGAAAAAGATGCCAGAAGCCCGAATAATTGAAAATTGAACACTATTGCAGCTACAGTCCTTTGTTCCAGACTAACTGACTAACCCCAGGCTGCGAAGTTGTTAAGTATCCTCTAAATTATCAAACTTCAGAAATAACGCACTTTAAATATTTCTCACTATATTATGAAATATCACTAAACTGATTTTATTCTCTTTCAAAGATTAAATAAAAATACTAAGACACTGAAAATATGTCAAATTATAAAGTTAACCTAGTGTTAGTTTACGAACCTTTAAAACACTTTTACTACACTCCAACAAACCATTTATAGCTACACATCATAATATTTAAGTAGAAACATTGTAAGGTTGTGTATTTTTATTACTGTAATTGCATCTAATCCTTTTATCGTGATCAAAAGAATCCAAACGATTGAACGAAATTATTTGTTTACTACTCCGGTAGAACGCCATTATATTGTATTTGTTACGTTCAAAATCGATTTGTTAAACCCAGAGAGAGATTGTCTCATAGATAAATAACCGGTGCAAAATAATATATCAAACCAAATCTAACTTGTGTCAAAGAAAACGTAATAACCCTTCATTAATAAATCAATACTGTGTATAACAAATGTGTTTTATTTTCAGTAGGAAAGTTTATTATTAATATTGTACAGTATAGCGGACGTCTACGAATTGGCGACTAGCGCTCAAGCAGTGAATACAGCAAACTGCTGGCTTGATTGAAAAAGTCGACAAGCGGCGGGACAAATTGAATTCTCCACACCGCCTGAGCGGAACCACTGATAATAATAAATTTTTTAATTGTTTTAAATAAACAATTTGGCGCCACCCGGGATTTATAAACTCCTAGTGAACCTCAGGTAAGGCTATGAACCTGGTTATTCGTACGTTCGCGACGGAGTCAAGCATCGTAAGTTACGTTACCGAGCGAGGACGAATTGGTAAGACACATTACACACGGTACACTCTGACACTTCTACATTTTACAGATTTCGTTAAGAACGACGGCACACACAAGAGATACGTTATAAATTGGCGACCAACTGGTGGGACTAGAAGAAAGGGAGATACGATATTCTAGCGGCGATTGCGAAAGGATATCAAGATGCATACAAGAAGATTATCGAAAAAGTTGGCGAAGGACAAACAGATGGAAGAAAATAGAGGAGAAGAAGAGGAAGGAACATCGATCGAAGAAGTGGAGACAACAATAACCACAACAGAACCAACCAAAGACAAAGAAAGAGAACCACAGGCGGGTGACAGGGAGGAAGCCAGAGGAGGCATGGATTTACAACAATTATGGGAGTTGATTAATGGAAAATTAGACAAGAATGAGGAGAATCTGAATAGTATGAAGGACAGTTTGAAACAAATCAATGAAAAATTAATTAGTACCAACGAAAATACTAAAGAAGAGTTAAGACTAACAATTACCCAAAATAACGAAACATTACAACACCAATTAATGGAGTATGGCAAGAAACCAGACAACAGATCACCGAAACCAATGAGAAGGTAGAGGAGACGTTGGAGAGACTGGAGAAAACCAATGAAACTGTTTCAGAAGTCTGTGAGGAAGTACTCAATAAAATAAACAACCTCGAAGGAGAAAATAAAAGGAGAATTGAGGAATGTCACGAAGAAACAGCCAAAAGATGTGAACAGGTGAACCAGGACATGCATCAAGTCCGGGAAGAGAACCAGAAGGAGATAGCAGCTGTACGAACAGACCTGGGAGAAAGAATGGAAGGAGTGTACAGCAATTTAAATAAAATCAACAGCAAGGTGGACAAAAACAAACAAAGAATTGACGAGATGCACAGACGAGAAGAATCATTACGGGAAGAAGTAGACGCCTGACGGGACCGGCCATGTAACACTAACCACATCATTAACACTGACAATCGGGATACGATCAACTTCCGCAATTATAAGAGAAACCCAATTGAATTCCTGAAAAGGGTGGAAGAGCTGATAGTGAAAAATCGCGAAACCCGATGGACAACGGTGAGGGGAATGCTGGACGAAATGTTCAAAGAAACATATGACAACTGGTGGACCGCCACAAGACCAGACATCCAGAGCATCCAAGAATTTAAGACCCAATTCAAGGCGAAATACTGGTCTGAATCGATCCAGAACATGGTCCGCAACAACTTAAGCAACGGGAGATATGAGAGTCAGAACGGACAGTCTCTCACATCCTACTTCCTGGGAAAGATCTGCATGGCAAGAAATTTGGAACCCCGCATTCTGGAAGAGTGTCTTGTGATACAACTGTCTTACCATTACGACGCCATACAGAAAGCCCGGATGTACAGTCAGGTCAAGACCATTCAGGACATGGCTAGTTTATTAGAGAGCCATGAGCACGAATGGCAATACCAAAAGAATAGATTCTCGAGCTTCCGAAATAGTAAGATAAACGAAGGACCATCATCACCAAACCAACAGGGTGATAACAAGCCACCACAAAGCCACACTAATAATAAAATTATCCAGGGAATCAACGTGGTAATAGTGCACCCCGAAACTTTAACCGAAATGGGAACAACAATAATAATTTTAGAAACAAATACAGGGGTAACTACCCACAGAATGGTCCCAACAATTATTATCGCCCTGAAAACAGTAATAACAACAACCAAGGGTACCGATCGCAAGTAAATTACGTGAGATGCCAAGCCCAGCGAAACCCAAGAAGACACTATTCAAGACCACAAACGGTTAACAGGCATGGTAATCAAACACGGAACAGTGATCAACAACAAAGGGAGAATGATACTAGGCCGACACAACGGAATAATAATGAAGAAGAACCCAGATCCGGAAACAGAGACCAAGGACGGGACATAACCTACGGAAATGATTACCGATATGAGGTTCAAAGGGGCAGGAATAACGAGAACGCCCAAACAACGGAGGATTATGATTGGATACCATTCAGCAATAATTATGCGGAAAATTTTAGAATCACATATAACAATCGTAACCCACCAGAGCTCTGGATTCCCTCAAGAAGGAATGGTAACCAGTCTAACACAAATCAGGTAGAGAGACAGGAGGATTAGGAAGAAGAACCCTCGCCAGACAGATGGAATGAATAGAAAAACACTGAAATGGGACTGATTTCCTGATAACCTACCTAAGTAATTTAAATTAAAAAGAGATAATAAGACGAACGAATAAGTTTGCAAATAAATAATAAAGAAAAGTATAAGATGAATTTCAAAATTCAAAAAAATTATGTAAGGCCAACTTACGCAAATATTTCGATAACATATTAGACCAATTATAAAATGGAGGAATGAAGTTACAAAGAATTCCTACAAAATAAGATCAAATTACAATCAAATGAAACTGACATGTGAAGTATAATATAAAAAATAATAATAAAGGAATAATTTACAAAGAGTTCCTATAAAGTAAGAACCACAAACTTACTATAATGCTTAAACAAAAAAAAAAATAAAATGGAGGAATAAAGTTATGAAAAATTCCTACAAAATAAGATTAACTTACAATAATCTTTAGCCAACATATGAGGCAACAAAGCAAAACATACTATAAAGGAATAAGCTACAAAAATTCCTAACTAGTAAGAAGCACTAACTTACTATGATATATAAAAGATTATGAAAAAAAAAAATATATATATATCAATCAAAATGATCAACTTCCACAACTATTTAGAAAAAGATGGGAAGTAAAATAAACAACCCAAAGATCAAAAAACGAAATAAATAAAATAAACATTCTAAGAATTATAATATGAAATGAGATGAAACAAAGAGTAATTAAAAATGAATAAAAATGTTAATTGTATAAATAGAAAACAACGCTTCAAGTATTATCAAATAGTATCAATAAAGAAAGATGAAAAAATATATGACTCGAACTGAGCAATAATGAAATACAAAAGTAAAAGATTCCCAAAAATGTTATGATTATTATTATTATTATTATTATTATGAGTCACGAGATGACTGTATTGAAGATTCATTAATTGAGATTGACTGTTGAATAAGTCCAGCAATCATTTAACTGAGCACGGATGATGTTCCCCTGATCTCAGAAAAAGAGTAGTTTTGAACGATGGAGTTAGGTAAGCCAATAGAGCCCATCCGAATCGATTTCAGCTACCAAGTAGGGATAGTTAGGGAAAATAAGATTTATAGGGAATAATTTATAATAAAAAATCAATAAGCCAGTTCGTAATAAGAGAAAATAATGAAGAAAAGACTCAGAAGAAAGGAAGGGCAAGATACAGAATTAAACATAAAAATGAACGAGAAGCAGGAGAATTTAAGAAGAAAATGATACAATACTATTGATAATTTCATCAAACTTAGAATCACGTTTTATAAAATGATCAATTTTGGTGGAAGGGCATTATAGAACATCACCAAATTCAGATCATTTTTTATGACTATTAAGTATGTAAAAAATGCTAAAAAATAATATATTTTAATAAATAAATAATGAAGAGAATAAAAATATAAAATGTAATTATGAAAGAAGGAGGAAGAAATATAAACTAAAAGTGATTATTAAAGAAAATCACAGACTAGACTGACAGACAAATGACTTTGACCCAACCCAGAGATTGGCCAGATAACGAACCAAAATAAAAGTAAACAAGATGAGAAGGGAAGGAGAAGAAAAATGAGAACAAAGAGGGAACAAACCAACGATGAAGAAAATAAAATGAAACAAGTCAAGAAAACACAGACAAGGAATAAAGAATAGAGAAGGGAGAAATAATGTAATCAAATATAATAAAAGAAACAAAACCGGTAAAGAACCAAGATAAATAATAAATGTTAATACTGATTGAATGACAATTGTAATTAGTCGTAAATAAAACACGATAGCTAAAAATACACTAGCCAAAGAATTAGAAGTACATGTAAGTTATTAATAGAGAAAGACATGATATTAATAAATATATATAATATGTGTAGAGAAAGAGAAAGATATTGAAATAGTGAGAAGTAAACGGAATTAACATAGTGAAAGTGAAATTACCCTAAAGTGAAATGATAGAAAAAGAAACACTAAGTAAATTATAATAAACACAAGATAATTTAAAAGTGCAGGTGATGAGTAAATAAAAATATTGTCAATGATAGCAATAGGGAAAATAGTGAAAGCTAAGATAAACACTTAGTAAAAATAACAAACACTAAAGGTTTAATAGTGAACAATAATGTTTAAGAAAGTTGTTAAGAACAACTTTCAAAATAAACCATTAATTAAGTAAGAATGAACACTAAACAGTGATATTAACTGTAGTGATTAGAAAAGAATATTATTGTAGAGTTTAAAAGAATATAGTAGAATTTAAAGGTGAGAACCACATGACAATGTAATAAGACAGTGTAACATGGAAAGAAGGCAAAGAGTTTTTATAAAATAAGAAGTTTAAAACCATCAATAAACACCCATGTTATAAGGGATGATTATTGAACCAAGTTCAATAGAGGTGAGGTTGTTTATCACCCAAAAAATAAATCAAAGGTAATGAATTGTACACCAATATTAGATATAAAGTGTTAAATAATTGTTTAAACAAACTTATGAATAGGATATGGATGGGATAATTATAATTACCATAGACCTAAATGTTGTATTTTATAATATGAAAAAAAATAGTAATTAATAGCCATATTGTTGACATTGGCGGAGTAAATAAGTAAGAAAGGAAAGCAATGTTTGATTTGGAAAACGAGAAAACCTGTTAGTAAATAGTTAGTAATACACTAAGAATAAAACAGTAGTAACATACAAATCACACAAAATCAGAACCAAAACACATCAATAGATAATAAACATAGTTATAAGTACAAAATAAAGCTCTAGGCTAAAATGAGATGTAATGTATATGAAATAATCAAAAATCAGTAATGGCTACTTAGACTTGAGACAGGCCTAACTATCAAACACCAACAAATACAAATTGTATGAAAATAACCAAATAATTAACAAATCCAAGGTGACTAATTAACCAAGGATAAATGGTAAATTTTATTAAAAGCAAAATATTAAAATAAGGAGTTAAATAAACAGAGAAATGTAAGTAGTAAATATTAAATTAACTGTAAACTTATAAAACATGAAATAACCCAATCTTGTTGGGATACCAAAATAATCTTTGTAAGAAAATACAAATGACAGTGCTAATAATTAATACTTAGGAAGGAAGATAAAGGAATGAAGAAAGTCAGAAGATATATGAGGATTTTGAAAAGAATTCAAATTTTGATAACAATGGATTTATATCAAGCTGAGCCAATCAGAATTCTTTAGTAACCATAGAAACCACTGTTGAATACGAATTTACCATTGAATATCGTTACTCATAAAGCGTCACCCTAACAGAGCAGAAGCCAAAATTTTGAACAACCAATTTTTTATTTAAAATGTTATAAAAGTTAACAAATTGTCAAAATTGAACGAGAAGGAGGCTGACTATGACTGAACTCAATTAACTGATGGCGAAGACCTTTTAATGCAAAACGAAGTGATTAAATTCATCCAAGTAAATTGAAAAAGATGCCAGAAGCCCGAATAATTGAAAATTGAACACTATTGCAGCTACAGTCCTTTGTTCCAGACTAACTGACTAACCCCAGGCTGCGAAGTTGTTAAGTATCCTCTAAATTATCAAACTTCAGAAATAACGCACTTTAAATATTTCTCACTATATTATGAAATATCACTAAACTGATTTTATTCTCTTTCAAAGATTAAATAAAAATACTAAGACACTGAAAATATGTCAAATTATAAAGTTAACCTAGTGTTAGTTTACGAACCTTTAAAACACTTTTACTACACTCCAACAAACCATTTATAGCTACACATCATAATATTTAAGTAGAAACATTGTAAGGTTGTGTATTTTTATTACTGTAATTGCATCTAATCCTTTTATCGTGATCAAAAGAATCCAAACGATTGAACGAAATTATTTGTTTACTACTCCGGTAGAACGCCATTATATTGTATTTGTTACGTTCAAAATCGATTTGTTAAACCCAGAGAGAGATTGTCTCATAGATAAATAACCGGTGCAAAATAATATATCAAACCAAATCTAACTTGTGTCAAAGAAAACGTAATAACCCTTCATTAATAAATCAATACTGTGTATAACAAATGTGTTTTATTTTCAGTAGGAAAGTTTATTATTAATATTGTACAGTATAGCGGACGTCTACGAATTGGCGACTAGCGCTCAAGCAGTGAATACAGCAAACTGCTGGCTTGATTGAAAAAGTCGACAAGCGGCGGGACAAATTGAATTCTCCACACCGCCTGAGCGGAACCACTGATAATAATAAATTTTTTAATTGTTTTAAATAAACAATTTGGCGCCACCCGGGATTTATAAACTCCTAGTGAACCTCAGGTAAGGCTATGAACCTGGTTATTCGTACGTTCGCGACGGAGTCAAGCATCGTAAGTTACGTTACCGAGCGAGGACGAATTGGTAAGACACATTACACACGGTACACTCTGACACTTCTACATTTTACAGATTTCGTTAAGAACGACGGCACACACAAGAGATACGTTATAAATTGGCGACCAACTGGTGGGACTAGAAGAAAGGGAGATACGATATTCTAGCGGCGATTGCGAAAGGATATCAAGATGCATACAAGAAGATTATCGAAAAAGTTGGCGAAGGACAAACAGATGGAAGAAAATAGAGGAGAAGAAGAGGAAGGAACATCGATCGAAGAAGTGGAGACAACAATAACCACAACAGAACCAACCAAAGACAAAGAAAGAGAACCACAGGCGGGTGACAGGGAGGAAGCCAGAGGAGGCATGGATTTACAACAATTATGGGAGTTGATTAATGGAAAATTAGACAAGAATGAGGAGAATCTGAATAGTATGAAGGACAGTTTGAAACAAATCAATGAAAA
This sequence comes from Magicicada septendecula, assembly GCA_034769895.1. Classification (NCBI taxonomy): domain Eukaryota; kingdom Metazoa; phylum Arthropoda; class Insecta; order Hemiptera; family Cicadidae; genus Magicicada; species Magicicada septendecula. The sequence continues at coordinate 913,242,206 of CM068367.1, read as the reverse complement.
ATTAATTAGTACCAACGAAAATACTAAAGAAGAGTTAAGACTAACAATTACCCAAAATAACGAAACATTACAACACCAATTAATGGAGTATGGCAAGAAACCAGACAACAGATCACCGAAACCAATGAGAAGGTAGAGGAGACGTTGGAGAGACTGGAGAAAACCAATGAAACTGTTTCAGAAGTCTGTGAGGAAGTACTCAATAAAATAAACAACCTCGAAGGAGAAAATAAAAGGAGAATTGAGGAATGTCACGAAGAAACAGCCAAAAGATGTGAACAGGTGAACCAGGACATGCATCAAGTCCGGGAAGAGAACCAGAAGGAGATAGCAGCTGTACGAACAGACCTGGGAGAAAGAATGGAAGGAGTGTACAGCAATTTAAATAAAATCAACAGCAAGGTGGACAAAAACAAACAAAGAATTGACGAGATGCACAGACGAGAAGAATCATTACGGGAAGAAGTAGACGCCTGACGGGACCGGCCATGTAACACTAACCACATCATTAACACTGACAATCGGGATACGATCAACTTCCGCAATTATAAGAGAAACCCAATTGAATTCCTGAAAAGGGTGGAAGAGCTGATAGTGAAAAATCGCGAAACCCGATGGACAACGGTGAGGGGAATGCTGGACGAAATGTTCAAAGAAACATGTGACAACTGGTGGACCGCCACAAGACCAGACATCCAGAGCATCCAAGAATTTAAGACCCAATTCAAGGCGAAATACTGGTCTGAATCGATCCAGAACATGGTCCGCAACAACTTAAGCAACGGGAGATATGAGAGTCAGAACGGACAGTCTCTCACATCCTACTTCCTGGGAAAGATCTGCATGGCAAGAAATTTGGAACCCCGCATTCTGGAAGAGTGTCTTGTGATACAACTGTCTTACCATTACGACGCCATACAGAAAGCCCGGATGTACAGTCAGGTCAAGACCATTCAGGACATGGCTAGTTTATTAGAGAGCCATGAGCACGAATGGCAATACCAAAAGAATAGATTCTCGAGCTTCCGAAATAGTAAGATAAACGAAGGACCATCATCACCAAACCAACAGGGTGATAACAAGCCACCACAAAGCCACACTAATAATAAAATTATCCAGGGAATCAACGTGGTAATAGTGCACCCCGAAACTTTAACCGAAATGGGAACAACAATAATAATTTTAGAAACAAATACAGGGGTAACTACCCACAGAATGGTCCCAACAATTATTATCGCCCTGAAAACAGTAATAACAACAACCAAGGGTACCGATCGCAAGTAAATTACGTGAGATGCCAAGCCCAGCGAAACCCAAGAAGACACTATTCAAGACCACAAACGGTTAACAGGCATGGTAATCAAACACGGAACAGTGATCAACAACAAAGGGAGAATGATACTAGGCCGACACAACGGAATAATAATGAAGAAGAACCCAGATCCGGAAACAGAGACCAAGGACGGGACATAACCTATGGAAATGATTACCGATATGAGGTTCAAAGGGGCAGGAATAACGAGAACGCCCAAACAACGGAGGATTATGATTGGATACCATTCAGCAATAATTATGCGGAAAATTTTAGAATCACATATAACAATCGTAACCCACCAGAGCTCTGGATTCCCTCAAGAAGGAATGGTAACCAGTCTAACACAAATCAGGTAGAGAGACAGGAGGATTAGGAAGAAGAACCCTCGCCAGACAGATGGAATGAATAGAAAAACACTGAAATGGGACTGATTTCCTGATAACCTACCTAAGTAATTTAAATTAAAAAGAGATAATAAGACGAACGAATAAGTTTGCAAATAAATAATAAAGAAAAGTATAAGATGAATTTCAAAATTCAAAAAAATTATGTAAGGCCAACTTACGCAAATATTTCGATAACATATTAGACCAATTATAAAATGGAGGAATGAAGTTACAAAGAATTCCTACAAAATAAGATCAAATTACAATCAAATGAAACTGACATGTGAAGTATAATATAAAAAATAATAATAAAGGAATAATTTACAAAGAGTTCCTATAAAGTAAGAACCACAAACTTACTATAAAGCTTAAACAAAAAAAAAATAAAATGGAGGAATAAAGTTATGAAAAATTCCTACAAAATAAGATTAACTTACAATAATCTTTAGCCAACATATGAGGCAACAAAGCAAAACATACTATAAAGGAATAAGCTACAAAAATTCCTAACTAGTAAGAAGCACTAACTTACTATGATATATAAAAGATTATGAAAAAATATATATATATATATATATCAATCAAAATGATCAACTTCCACAACTATTTAGAAAAAGATGGGAAGTAAAATAAACAACCCAAAGATCAAAAAACGAAATAAATAAAATAAACATTCTAAGAATTATAATATGAAATGAGATGAAACAAAGAGTAATTAAAAATGAATAAAAATGTTAATTGTATAAATAGAAAACAACGCTTCAAGTATTATCAAATAGTATCAATAAAGAAAGATGAAAAAATATATGACTCGAACTGAGCAATAATGAAATACAAAAGTAAAAGATTCCCAAAAATGTTATGATTATTATTATTATTATTATTATGAGTCACGAGATGACTGTATTGAAGATTCATTAATTGAGATTGACTGTTGAATAAGTCCAGCAATCATTTAACTGAGCACGGATGATGTTCCCCTGATCTCAGAAAAAGAGTAGTTTTGAACGATGGAGTTAGGTAAGCCAATAGAGCCCATCCGAATCGATTTCAGCTACCAAGTAGGGATAGTTAGGGAAAATAAGATTTATAGGGAATAATTTATAATAAAAAATCAATAAGCCAGTTCGTAATAAGAGAAAATAATGAAGAAAAGACTCAGAAGAAAGGAAGGGCAAGATACAGAATTAAACATAAAAATGAACGAGAAGCAGGAGAATTTAAGAAGAAAATGATACAATACTATTGATAATTTCATCAAACTTAGAATCACGTTTTATAAAATGATCAATTTTGGTGGAAGGGCATTATAGAACATCACCAAATTCAGATCATTTTTTATGACTATTAAGTATGTAAAAAATGCTAAAAAATAATATATTTTAATAAATAAATAATGAAGAGAATAAAAATATAAAATGTAATTATGAAAGAAGGAGGAAGAAATATAAACTAAAAGTGATTATTAAAGAAAATCACAGACTAGACTGACAGACAAATGACTTTGACCCAACCCAGAGATTGGCCAGATAACGAACCAAAATAAAAGTAAACAAGATGAGAAGGGAAGGAGAAGAAAAATGAGAACAAAGAGGGAACAAACCAACAATGAAGAAAATAAAATGAAACAAGTCAAGAAAACACAGACAAGGAATAAAGAATAGAGAAGGGAGAAATAATGTAATCAAATATAATAAAAGAAACAAAACCGGTAAAGAACCAAGATAAATAATAAATGTTAATACTGATTGAATGACAATTGTAATTAGTCGTAAATAAAACACGATAGCTAAAAATACACTAGCCAAAGAATTAGAAGTACATGTAAGTTATTAATAGAGAAAGACATGATATTAATAAATATATATAATATGTGTAGAGAAAGAGAAAGATATTGAAATAGTGAGAAGTAAACGGAATTAACATAGTGAAAGTGAAATTACCCTAAAGTGAAATGATAGAAAAAGAAACACTAAGTAAATTATAATAAACACAAGATAATTTAAAAGTGCAGGTGATGAGTAAATAAAAATATTGTCAATGATAGCAATAGGGAAAATAGTGAAAGCTAAGATAAACACTTAGTAAAAATAACAAACACTAAAGGTTTAATAGTGAACAATAATGTTTAAGAAAGTTGTTAAGAACAACTTTCAAAATAAACCATTAATTAAGTAAGAATGAACACTAAACAGTGATATTAACTGTAGTGATTAGAAAAGAATATTATTGTAGAGTTTAAAAGAATATAGTAGAATTTAAAGGTGAGAACCACATGACAATGTAATAAGACAGTGTAACATGGAAAGAAGGCAAAGAGTTTTTATAAAATAAGAAGTTTAAAACCATCAATAAACACCCATGTTATAAGGGATGATTATTGAACCAAGTTCAATAGAGGTGAGGTTGTTTATCACCCAAAAAATAAATCAAAGGTAATGAATTGTACACCAATATTAGATATAAAGTGTTAAATAATTGTTTAAACTAACTTATGAATAGGATATGGATGGGATAATTATAATTACCATAGACCTAAATGTTGTATTTTATAATATGAAAAAAAATAGTAATTAATAGCCATATTGTTGACATTGGCGGAGTAAATAAGTAAGAAAGGAAAGCAATGTTTGATTTGGAAAACGAGAAAACCTGTTAGTAAATAGTTAGTAATACACTAAGAATAAAACAGTAGTAACATACAAATCACACAAAAACAGAACCAAAACACATCAATAGATAATAAACATAGTTATAAGTACAAAATAAAGCTCTAGGCTAAAATGAGATGTAATGTATATGAAATAATCAAAAATCAGTAATGGCTACTTAGACTTGAGACAGGCCTAACTATCAAACACCAACAAATACAAATTGTATGAAAATAACCAAATAATTAACAAATCCAAGGTGACTAATTAACCAAGGATAAATGGTAAATTTTATTAAAAGCAAAATATTAAAATAAGGAGTTAAATAAACAGAGAAATGTAAGTAGTAAATATTAAATTAACTGTAAACTTATAAAACATGAAATAACCCAATCTTGTTGGGATACCAAAATAATCTTTGTAAGAAAATACAAATGACAGTGCTAATAATTAATACTTAGGAAGGAAGATAAAGGAATGAAGAAAGTCAGAAGATATATGAGGATTTTGAAAAGAATTCAAATTTTGATAACAATGGATTTATATCAAGCTGAGCCAATCAGAATTCTTTAGTAACCATAGAAACCACTGTTGAATACGAATTTACCATTGAATATCGTTACTCATAAAGCGTCACCCTAACAGAGCAGAAGCCAAAATTTTGAACTACCAATTTTTTATTTAAAATGTTATAAAAGTTAAACAAATTGTCAAAATTGAACGAGAAGGAGGCTGACTATGACTGAACTCAATTAACTGATGGCGAAGACCTTTTAATGCAAAACGAAGTGATTAAATTCATCCAAGTAAATTGAAAAAGATGCCAGAAGCCCGAATAATTGAAAATTGAACACTATTGCAGCTACAGTCCTTTGTTCCAGACTAACTGACTAACCCCAGGCTGCGAAGTTGTTAAGTATCCTCTAAATTATCAAACTTCAGAAATAACGCACTTTAAATATTTCTCACTATATTATGAAATATCACTAAACTGATTTTATTCTCTTTCAAAGATTAAATAAAAATACTAAGACACTGAAAATATGTCAAATTATAAAGTTAACCTAGTGTTAGTTTACGAACCTTTAAAACACTTTTACTACACTCCAACAAACCATTTATAGCTACACATCATAATATTTAAGTAGAAACATTGTAAGGTTGTGTATTTTTATTACTGTAATTGCATCTAATCCTTTTATCGTGATCAAAAGAATCCAAACGATTGAACGAAATTATTTGTTTACTACTCCGGTAGAACGCCATTATATTGTATTTGTTACGTTCAAAATCGATTTGTTAAACCCAGAGAGAGATTGTCTCATAGATAAATAACCGGTGCAAAATAATATATCAAACCAAATCTAACTTGTGTCAAAGAAAACGTAATAACCCTTCATTAATAAATCAATACTGTGTATAACAAATGTGTTTTATTTTCAGTAGGAAAGTTTATTATTAATATTGTACAGTATAGCGGACGTCTACGAATTGGCGACTAGCGCTCAAGCAGTGAATACAGCAAACTGCTGGCTTGATTGAAAAAGTCGACAAGCGGCGGGACAAATTGAATTCTCCACACCGCCTGAGCGGAACCACTGATAATAATAAATTTTTTAATTGTTTTAAATAAACAATTTGGCGCCACCCGGGATTTATAAACTCCTAGTGAACCTCAGGTAAGGCTATGAACCTGGTTATTCGTACGTTCGCGATGGAGTCAAGCATCGTAAGTTACGTTACCGAGCGAGGACGAATTGGTAAGACACATTACACACGGTACACTCTGACACTTCTACATTTTACAGATTTCGTTAAGAACGACGGCACACACAAGAGATACGTTATAAATTGGCGACCAACTGGTGGGACTAGAAGAAAGGGAGATACGATATTCTAGCGGCGATTGCGAAAGGATATCAAGATGCATACAAGAAGATTATCGAAAAAGTTGGCGAAGGACAAACAGATGGAAGAAAATAGAGGGGAAGAAGAGGAAGGAACATCGATCGAAGAAGTGGAGACAACAATAACCACAACAGAACCAACCAAAGACAAAGAAAGAGAACCACAGGCGGGTGACAGGGAGGAAGCCAGAGGAGGCATGGATTTACAACAATTATGGGAGTTGATTAATGGAAAATTAGACAAGAATGAGGAGAATCTGAATAGTATGAAGGACAGTTTGAAACAAATCAATGAAAAATTAATTAGTACCAACGAAAATACTAAAGAAGAGTTAAGACTAACAATTAACCAAAATAACGAAACATTACAACACCAATTAATGGAGTATGGCAAGAAACCAGACAACAGATCACCGAAACCAATGAGAAGGTAGAGGAGACGTTGGAGAGACTGGAGAAAACCAATGAAACTGTTTCAGAAGTCTGTGAGGAAGTACTCAATAAAATAAACAACCTCGAAGGAGAAAATAAAAGGAGAATTGAGGAATGTCACGAAGAAACAGCCAAAAGATGTGAACAGGTGAACCAGGACATGCATCAAGTCCGGGAAGAGAACCAGAAGGAGATAGCAGCTGTACGAACAGACCTGGGAGAAAGAATGGAAGGAGTGTACAGCAATTTAAATAAAATCAACAGCAAGGTGGACAAAAACAAACAAAGAATTGACGAGATGCACAGACGAGAAGAATCATTACGGGAAGAAGTAGACGCCTGGCGGGACCGGCCATGTAACACTAACCACATCATTAACACTGACAATCGGGATACGATCAACTTCCGCAATTATAAGAGAAACCCAATTGAATTCCTGAAAAGGGTGGAAGAGCTGATAATGAAAAATCGCGAAACCCGATGGACAACGGTGAGGGGAATGCTAGACGAAATGTTCAAAGAAACATATGACAACTGGTGGACCGCCACAAGACCAGACATCCAGAGCATCCAAGAATTTAAGACCCAATTCAAGGCGAAATACTGGTCTGAATCGATCCAGGACATGGTCCGCAACAACTTAAGCAACGGGAGATATGAGAGTCAGAACGGACAGTCTCTCACATCCTACTTCCTGGGAAAGATCTGCATGGCAAGAAATTTGGAACCCCGCATTCTGGAAGAGTGTCTTGTGATACAACTGTCTTACCATTACGACGCCATACAGAAAGCCCGGATGTACAGTCAGGTCAAGACCATTCAGAACATGGCTAGTTTATTAGAGAGCCATGAGCACGAATGGCAATACCAAAAGAATAGATTCTCGAGCTTCCGAAATAGTAAGATAAACGAAGGACCATCATCACCAAACCAACAGGGTGATAACAAGCCACCACAAAGCCACACTAATAATAAAATTATCCAGGGAATCAACGTGGTAATAGTGCACCCCGAAACTTTAACCGAAATGGGAACAACAATAATAATTTTAGAAACAAATACAGGGGTAACTACCCACAGAATGGTCCCAACAATTATTATCGCCCTGAAAACAGTAATAACAACAACCAAGGGTACCGATCGCAAGTAAGTTACGTGAGATGCCAAGCCCAGCGAAACCCAAGAAGACACTATTCAAGACCACAAACGGTTAACAGGCATGGTAATCAAACACGGAACAGTGATCAACAACAAAGGGAGAATGATACTAGGCCGACACAACGGAATAATAATGAAGAAGAACCCAGATCCGGAAACAGAGACCAAGGACGGGACATAACCTACGGAAATGATTACCGATATGAGGTTCAAAGGGGCAGGAATAACGAGAACGCCCAAACAACGGAGGATTATGATTGGATACCATTCAGCAATAATTATGCGGAAAATTTTAGAATCACATATAACAATCGTAACCCACCAGAGCTCTGGATTCCCTCAAGAAGGAATGGTAACCAGTCTAACACAAATCAGGTAGAGAGACAGGAGGATTAGGAAGAAGAACCCTCGCCAGACAGATGGAATGAATAGAAAAACACTGAAATGGGACTGATTTCCTGATAACCTACCTAAGTAATTTAAATTAAAAAGAGATAATAAGACGAACGAATAAGTTTGCAAATAAATAATAAAGAAAAGTATAAGATGAATTTCAAAATTCAAAAAAATTATGTAAGGCCAACTTACGCAAATATTTCGATAACATATTAGACCAATTATAAAATGGAGGAATGAAGTTACAAAGAATTCCTACAAAATAAGATCAAATTACAATCAAATGAAACTGACATGTGAAGTATAATATAAAAAATAATAATAAAGGAATAATTTACAAAGAGTTCCTATAAAGTAAGAACCACAAACTTACTATAATGCTTAAACAAAAAAAAAATAAAATGGAGGAATAAAGTTATGAAAAATTCCTACAAAATAAGATTAACTTACAATAATCTTTAGCCAACATATGAGGCAACAAAGCAAAATATACTATAAAGGAATAAGCTACAAAAATTCCTAACTAGTAAGAAGCACTAACTTACTATGATATATAAAAGATTATGAAAAAAAATATATATATATATATCAATCAAAATGATCAACTTCCACAACTATTTAGAAAAATATGGAAAGTAAAATAAACAACCCAATGATCAAAAAACGAAATAAATAAAATAAACATTCTAAGAATTATAATATGAAATGAGATGAAACAAAGAGTAATTAAAATTGAATAAAAATGTTAATTGTATAAATAGAAAACAACGCTTCAAGTATTATCAAATAGTATCAATAAAGAAAGATGAAAAAATATATGACTCGAACTGAGCAATAATGAAATACAAAAGTAAAAGATTCCCAAAAATGTTATTATTATTATTATTATTATTATTATTATGAGTCACGAGATGACTGTATTGAAGATTCGTTAATTGAGATTGACTGTTGAATAAGTCCAGCAATCATTTAACTGAGCACGGATGATGTTCCCCTGATCTCAGAAAAAGAGTAGTTTTGAACGATGGAGTTAGGTAAGCCAATAGAGCCCATCCGAATCAATTTCAGCTACCAAGTAGGGATAGTTAGGGAAAATAAGATTTATAGGGAATAATTTATAATAAAAAATCAATAAGCCAGTTCGTAATAAGAGAAAATAATGAAGAAAAGACTCAGAAGAAAGGAAGGGCAAGATACAGAATTAAACATAAAAATGAACGAGAAGCAGGAGAATTTAAGAAGAAAATGATACAATACTATTGATAATTTCATCAAACTTAGAATCACGTTTTATAAAATGATCAATTTTGGTGGAAGGGCATTATATAACACCGCCAAATTCTGATCATTTTTTATGACTATAAGAATGTAAAAAATGCTAAAAAATAATATATTTTAATAAATAAATAATGAAGAGAATAAAAATATAAAATGTATTTGTGAAAGAAGGAGGAAGAAATATAAACTAAAAGTGATTATTAAAGAAAATCACAGACTAGACTGACAGATAAACGACTTTGACCCAACCCAGACATTGGCCAGATAACGAACCAAAATAAAAGTAAACAAGATGAGAAGGGAAGGAGAAGAAAAATGAGAACAAAGAGGGAACACAAACCAACGATGAAGAAAATAAAATGAAACAAGTCAAGAAAACACAGACAAGGAATAAAGAATAGAGAAGGGAGAAATAATGTAATCAAATATAATAAAAGAAACAAAACCGGTAAAGAACCAAGATAAATAATAAATGTTAATACTGATTGAATGACAATTGTAATTAGTCGTAAATAAAACACGATAGCTAAAAATACACTAGCCAAAGAATTAGAAGTACATGTAAGTTATTAATAGAGAAAGACATGATATTAATAAATATATATAATATGTGTAGAGAAAGAGAAAGATATTGAAATAGTGAGAAGTAAACGGAATTAACATAGTGAAAGTGAAATTACCCTAAAGTGAAATGATAGAAAAAGAAACACTAAGTAAATTATAATAAACACAAGATAATTTAAAAGTGCAGGTGATGAGTAAATAAAAATATTGTCAATGATAGCAATAGGGAAAATAGTGAAAGCTAAGATAAACACTTAGTAAAAATAACAAACACTAAAGGTTTAATAGTGAACAATAATGTTTAAGAAAGTTGTTAAGAACAACTTTCAAAATAAACCATTAATTAAGTAAGAATGAACACTAAACAGTGATATTAACTCTAGTGATTAGAAAAGAATATTATTGTAGAGTTTAAAAGAATATAGTAGAATTTAAAGGTGAGAACCACATGACAATGTAATAAGACAGTGTAACATGGAAAGAAGGCAAAGAGTTTTTATAAAATAAGAAGTTTAAAACCATCAATAAACACCCATGTTATAAGGGATGATTATTGAACCAAGTTCAATAGAGGTGAGGTTGTTTATCACCCAAAAAATAAATCAAAGGTAATGAATTGTACACCAATATTAGATATAAAGTGTTAAATAATTGTTTAAACAAACTTATGAATAGGATATGGATGGGATAATTATAATTACCATAGACCTAAATGTTGTATTTTATAATATGAAAAAAAATAGTAATTAATAGCCATATTGTTGACATTGGCGGAGTAAATAAGTAAGAAAGGAAAGCAATGTTTGATTTGGAAAACGAGAAAACCTGTTAGTAAATAGTTAGTAATACACTAAGAATAAAACAGTAGTAACATACAAATCACACAAAAACAGAACCAAAACACATCAATAGATAATAAACATAGTTATAAGTACAAAATAAAGCTCTAGGCTAAAATGAGATGTAATGTATATGAAATAATCAAAAATCAGTAATGGCTACTTAGACTTGAGACAGGCCTAACTATCAAACACCAACAAATACAAATTGTATGAAAATAACCAAATAATTAACAAATCCAAGGTGACTAATTAACCAAGGATAAATGGTAAATTTTATTAAAAGCAAAATATTAAAATAAGGAGTTAAATAAACAGAGAAATGTAAGTAGTAAATATTAAATTAACTGTAAACTTATAAAACATGAAATAACCCAATCTTGTTGGGATACCAAAATAATCTTTGTAAGAAAATACAAATGACAGTGCTAATAATTAATACTTAGGAAGGAAGATAAAGGAATGAAGAAAGTCAGAAGATATATGAGGATTTTGAAAAGAATTCAAATTTTGATAACAATGGATTTATATCAAGCTGAGCCAATCAGAATTCTTTAGTAACCATAGAAACCACTGTTGAATACGAATTTACCATTGAATATCGTTACTCATAAAGCGTCACCCTAACAGAGCAGAAGCCAAAATTTTGAACAACCAATTTTTTATTTAAAATGTTATAAAAGTTAAACAAATTGTCAAAATTGAACGAGAAGGAGGCTGACTATGACTGAACTCAATTAACTGATGGCGAAGACCTTTTAATGCAAAACGAAGTGATTAAATTCATCCAAGCAAATTGAAAAAGATGCCAGAAGCCCGAATAATTGAAAATTGAACACTATTGCAGCTACAGTCCTTTGTTCCAGACTAACTGACTAACCCCAGGCTGCGAAGTTGTTAAGTATCCTCTAAATTATCAAACTTCAGAAATAACGCACTTTAAATATTTCTCACTATATTATGAAATATCACTAAACTGATTTTATTCTCTTTCAAAGATTAAATAAAAATACTAAGACACTGAAAATATGTCAAATTATAAAGTTAACCTAGTGTTAGTTTACGGACCTTTAAAACACTTTTACTACACTCCAACAAACCATTTATAGCTACACATCATAATATTTAAGTAGAAACATTGTAAGGTTGTGTATTTTTATTACTGTAATTGCATCTAATCCTTTTATCGTGATCAAAAGAATCCAAACGATTGAACGAAATTATTTGTTTACTACTCCGGTAGAACGCCATTATATTGTATTTGTTACGTTCAAAATCGATTTGTTAAACCCAGAGAGAGATTGTCTCATAGATAAATAACCGGTGCAAAATAATATATCAAACCAAATCTAACTTGTGTCAAAGAAAACGTAATAACCCTTCATTAATAAATCAATACTGTGTATAACAAATGTGTTTTATTTTCAGTAGGAAAGTTTATTATTAATATTGTACAGTATAGCGGACGTCTACGAATTGGCGACTAGCGCTCAAGCAGTGAATACAGCAAACTGCTGGCTTGATTGAAAAAGTCGACAAGCGGCGGGACAAATTGAATTCTCCACACCGCCTGAGCGGAACCACTGATAATAATAAATTTTTTAATTGTTTTAAATAAACAATTTGGCGCCACCCGGGATTTATAAACTCCTAGTGAACCTCAGGTAAGGCTATGAACCTGGTTATTCGTACGTTCGCGACGGAGTCAAGCATCGTAAGTTACGTTACCGAGCGAGGACGAATTGGTAAGACACATTACACACGGTACACTCTGACACTTCTACATTTTACAGATTTCGTTAAGAACGACGGCACACACAAGAGATACGTTATAAATTGGCGACCAACTGGTGGGACTAGAAGAAAGGGAGATACGATATTCTAGCGGCGATTGCGAAAGGATATCAAGATGCATACAAGAAGATTATCGAAAAAGTTGGCGAAGGACAAACAGATGGAAGAAAATAGAGGAGAAGAAGAGGAAGGAACATCGATCGAAGAAGTGGAGACAACAATAACCACAACAGAACCAACCAAAGACAAAGAAAGAGAACCACAGGCGGGTGACAGGGAGGAAGCCAGAGGAGGCATGGATTTACAACAATTATGGGAGTTGATTAATGGAAAATTAGACAAGAATGAGGAGAATCTGAATAGTATGAAGGACAGTTTGAAACAAATCAATGAAAAATTAATTAGTACCAACGAAAATACTAAAGAAGAGTTAAGACTAACAATTAACCAAAATAACGAAACATTACAACACCAATTAATGGAGTATGGCAAGAAACCAGACAACAGATCACCGAAACCAATGAGAAGGTAGAGGAGACGTTGGAGAGACTGGAGAAAACCAATGAAACTGTTTCAGAAGTCTGTGAGGAAGTACTCAATAAAATAAACAACCTCGAAGGAGAAAATAAAAGGAGAATTGAGGAATGTCACGAAGAAACAGCCAAAAGATGTGAACAGGTGAACCAGGACATGCATCAAGTCCGGGAAGAGAACCAGAAGGAGATAGCAGCTGTACGAACAGACCTGGGAGAAAGAATGGAAGGAGTGTACAGCAATTTAAATAAAATCAACAGCAAGGTGGACAAAAACAAACAAAGAATTGACGAGATGCACAGACGAGAAGAATCATTACGGGAAGAAGTAGACGCCTGACGGGACCGGCCATGTAACACTAACCACATCATTAACACTGACAATCGGGATACGATCAACTTCCGCAATTATAAGAGAAACCCAATTGAATTCCTGAAAAGGGTGGAAGAGCTGATAGTGAAAAATCGCGAAACCCGATGGACAACGGTGAGGGGAATGCTGGACGAAATGTTCAAAGAAACATATGACAACTGGTGGACCGCCACAAGACCAGACATCCAGAGCATCCAAGAATTTAAGACCCAATTCAAGGCGAAATACTGGTCTGAATCGATCCAGAACATGGTCCGCAACAACTTAAGCAACGGGAGATATGAGAGTCAGAACGGACAGTCTCTCACATCCTACTTCCTGGGAAAGATCTGCATGGCAAGAAATTTGGAACCCCGCATTCTGGAAGAGTGTCTTGTGATACAACTGTCTTACCATTACGACGCCATACAGAAAGCCCGGATGTACAGTCAGGTCAAGACCATTCAGGACATGGCTAGTTTATTAGAGAGCCACGAGCACGAATGGCAATACCAAAAGAATAGATTCTCGAGCTTCCGAAATAGTAAGATAAACGAAGGACCATCATCACCAAACCAACAGGGTGATAACAAGCCACCACAAAGCCACACTAATAATAAAATTATCCAGGGAATCAACGTGGTAATAGTGCACCCCGAAACTTTAACCGAAATGGGAACAACAATAATAATTTTAGAAACAAATACAGGGGTAACTACCCACAGAATGGTCCCAACAATTATTATCGCCCTGAAAACAGTAATAACAACAACCAAGGGTACCGATCGCAAGTAAATTACGTGAGATGCCAAGCCCAGCGAAACCCAAGAAGACACTATTCAAGACCACAAACGGTTAACAGGCATGGTAATCAAACACGGAACAGTGATCAACAACAAAGGGAGAATGATACTAGGCCGACACAACGGAATAATAATGAAGAAGAACCCAGATCCGGAAACAGAGACCAAGGACGGGACATAACCTACGGAAATGATTACCGATATGAGGTTCAAAGGGGCAGGAATAACGAGAACGCCCAAACAACGGAGGATTATGATTGGATACCATTCAGCAATAATTATGCGGAAAATTTTAGAATCACATATAACAATCGTAACCCACCAGAGCTCTGGATTCCCTCAAGAAGGAATGGTAACCAGTCTAACACAAATCAGGTAGAGAGACAGGAGGATTAGGAAGAAGAACCCTCGCCAGACAGATGGAATGAATAGAAAAACACTGAAATGGGACTGATTTCCTGATAACCTACCTAAGTAATTTAAATTAAAAAGAGATAATAAGACGAACGAATAAGTTTGCAAATAAATAATAAAGAAAAGTATAAGATGAATTTCAAAATTCAAAAAAATTATGTAAGGCCAACTTACGCAAATATTTCGATAACATATTAGACCAATTATAAAATGGAGGAATGAAGTTACAAAGAATTCCTACAAAATAAGATCAAATTACAATCAAATGAAACTGACATGTGAAGTATAATATAAAAAATAATAATAAAGGAATAATTTACAAAGAGTTCCTATAAAGTAAGAACCACAAACTTACTATAATGCTTAAACAAAAAATTATAAAATGGAGTAATAAAGTTACGAAAAAATTCCTACAAAATAAGATTAACTTACAATAATCTTTAGCCAACATATGAGGCAACAAAGCAAAACATACTATAAAGGAATAAGCTACAAAAATTCCTAACTAGTAAGAAGCACTAACTTACTATGATATATAAAAGATTATGAAAAAAAATATATATATATATATATCAATCAAAATGATCAACTTCCACAACTATTTAGAAAAAGATGGGAAGTAAAATAAACAACCCAAAGATCAAAAAACGAAATAAATAAAATAAACATTCTAAGAATTATAATATGAAATGAGATGAAACAAAGAGTAATTAAAAATGAATAAAAATGTTAATTGTATAAATAGAAAACAACGCTTCAAGTATTATCAAATAGTATCAATAAAGAAAGATGAAAAAATATATGACTCGAACTGAGCAATAATGAAATACAAAAGTAAAAGATTCCCAAAAATGTTATGATTATTATTATTATTATTATTATGAGTCACGAGATGACTGTATTGAAGATTCATTAATTGAGATTGACTGTTGAATAAGTCCAGCAATCATTTAACTGAGCACGGATGATGTTCCCCTGATCTCAGAAAAAGAGTAGTTTTGAACGATGGAGTTAGGTAAGCCAATAGAGCCCATCCGAATCGATTTCAGCTACCAAGTAGGGATAGTTAGGGAAAATAAGATTTATAGGGAATAATTTATAATAAAAAATCAATAAGCCAGTTCGTAATAAGAGAAAATAATGAAGAAAAGACTCAGAAGAAAGGAAGGGCAAGATACAGAATTAAACATAAAAATGAACGAGAAGCAGGAGAATTTAAGAAGAAAATGATACAATACTATTGATAATTTCATCAAACTTAGAATCACGTTTTATAAAATGATCAATTTTGGTGGAAGGGCATTATAGAACATCACCAAATTCAGATCATTTTTTATGACTATTAAGTATGTAAAAAATGCTAAAAAATAATATATTTTAATAAATAAATAATGAAGAGAATAAAAATATAAAATGTAATTATGAAAGAAGGAGGAAGAAATATAAACTAAAAGTGATTATTAAAGAAAATCACAGACTAGACTGACAGACAAATGACTTTGACCCAACCCAGAGATTGGCCAGATAACGAACCAAAATAAAAGTAAACAAGATGAGAAGGGAAGGAGAAGAAAAATGAGAACAAAGAGGGAACAAACCAACGATGAAGAAAATAAAATGAAACAAGTCAAGAAAACACAGACAAGGAATAAAGAATAGAGAAGGGAGAAATAATGTAATCAAATATAATAAAAGAAACAAAACCGGTAAAGAACCAAGATAAATAATAAATGTTAATACTGATTGAATGACAATTGTAATTAGTCGTAAATAAAACACGATAGCTAAAAATACACTAGCCAAAGAATTAGAAGTACATGTAAGTTATTAATAGAGAAAGACATGATATTAATAAATATATATAATATGTGTAGAGAAAGAGAAAGATATTGAAATAGTGAGAAGTAAACGGAATTAACATAGTGAAAGTGAAATTACCCTAAAGTGAAATGATAGAAAAAGAAACACTAAGTAAATTATAATAAACACAAGATAATTTAAAAGTGCAGGTGATGAGTAAATAAAAATATTGTCAATGATAGCAATAGGGAAAATAGTGAAAGCTAAGATAAACACTTAGTAAAAATAACAAACACTAAAGGTTTAATAGTGAACAATAATGTTTAAGAAAGTTGTTAAGAACAACTTTCAAAATAAACCATTAATTAAGTAAGAATGAACACTAAACAGTGATATTAACTCTAGTGATTAGAAAAGAATATTATTGTAGAGTTTAAAAGAATATAGTAGAATTTAAAGGTGAGAACCACATGACAATGTAATAAGACAGTGTAACATGGAAAGAAGGCAAAGAGTTTTTATAAAATAAGAAGTTTAAAACCATCAATAAACACCCATGTTATAAGGGATGATTATTGAACCAAGTTCAATAGAGGTGAGGTTGTTTATCACCCAAAAAATAAATCAAAGGTAATGAATTGTACACCAATATTAGATATAAAGTGTTAAATAATTGTTTAAACAAACTTATGAATAGGATATGGATGGGATAATTATAATTACCATAGACCTAAATGTTGTATTTTATAATATGAAAAAAAATAGTAATTAATAGCCATATTGTTGACATTGGCGGAGTAAATAAGTAAGAAAGGAAAGCAATGTTTGATTTGGAAAACGAGAAAACCTGTTAGTAAATAGTTAGTAATACACTAAGAATAAAACAGTAGTAACATACAAATCACACAAAAACAGAACCAAAACACATCAATAGATAATAAACATAGTTATAAGTACAAAATAAAGCTCTAGGCTAAAATGAGATGTAATGTATATGAAATAATCAAAAATCAGTAATGGCTACTTAGACTTGAGACAGGCCTAACTATCAAACACCAACAAATACAAATTGTATGAAAATAACCAAATAATTAACAAATCCAAGGTGACTAATTAACCAAGGATAAATGGTAAATTTTATTAAAAGCAAAATATTAAAATAAGGAGTTAAATAAACAGAGAAATGTAAGTAGTAAATATTAAATTAACTGTAAACTTATAAAACATGAAATAACCCAATCTTGTTGGGATACCAAAATAATCTTTGTAAGAAAATACAAATGACAGTGCTAATAATTAATACTTAGGAAGGAAGATAAAGGAATGAAGAAAGTCAGAAGATATATGAGGATTTTGAAAAGAATTCAAATTTTGATAACAATGGATTTATATCAAGCTGAGCCAATCAGAATTCTTTAGTAACCATAGAAACCACTGTTGAATACGAATTTACCATTGAATATCGTTACTCATAAAGCGTCACCCTAACAGAGCAGAAGCCAAAATTTTGAACAACCAATTTTTTATTTAAAATGTTATAAAAGTTAAACAAATTGTCAAAATTGAACGAGAAGGAGGCTGACTATGACTGAACTCAATTAACTGATGGCGAAGACCTTTTAATGCAAAACGAAGTGATTAAATTCATCCAAGTAAATTGAAAAAGATGCCAGAAGCCCGAATAATTGAAAATTGAACACTATTGCAGCTACAGTCCTTTGTTCCAGACTAACTGACTAACCCCAGGCTGCGAAGTTGTTAAGTATCCTCTAAATTATCAAACTTCAGAAATAACGCACTTTAAATATTTCTCACTATATTATGAAATATCACTAAACTGATTTTATTCTCTTTCAAAGATTAAATAAAAATACTAAGACACTGAAAATATGTCAAATTATAAAGTTAACCTAGTGTTAGTTTACGGACCTTTAAAACACTTTTACTACACTCCAACAAACCATTTATAGCTACACATCATAATATTTAAGTAGAAACATTGTAAGGTTGTGTATTTTTATTACTGTAATTGCATCTAATCCTTTTATCGTGATCAAAAGAATCCAAACGATTGAACGAAATTATTTGTTTACTACTCCGGTAGAACGCCATTATATTGTATTTGTTACGTTCAAAATCGATTTGTTAAACCCAGAGAGAGATTGTCTCATAGATAAATAACCGGTGCAAAATAATATATCAAACCAAATCTAACTTGTGTCAAAGAAAACGTAATAACCCTTCATTAATAAATCAATACTGTGTATAACAAATGTGTTTTATTTTCAGTAGGAAAGTTTATTATTAATATTGTACAGTATAGCGGACGTCTACGAATTGGCGACTAGCGCTCAAGCAGTGAATACAGCAAACTGCTGGCTTGATTGAAAAAGTCGACAAGCGGCGGGACAAATTGAATTCTCCACACCGCCTGAGCGGAACCACTGATAATAATAAATTTTTTAATTGTTTTAAATAAACAATTTGGCGCCACCCGGGATTTATAAACTCCTAGTGAACCTCAGGTAAGGCTATGAACCTGGTTATTCGTACGTTCGCGACGGAGTCAAGCATCGTAAGTTACGTTACCGAGCGAGGACGAATTGGTAAGACACATTACACACGGTACACTCTGACACTTCTACATTTTACAGATTTCGTTAAGAACGACGGCACACACAAGAGATACGTTATAAATTGGCGACCAACTGGTGGGACTAGAAGAAAGGGAGATACGATATTCTAGCGGCGATTGCGAAAGGATATCAAGATGCATACAAGAAGATTATCGAAAAAGTTGGCGAAGGACAAACAGATGGAAGAAAATAGAGGAGAAGAAGAGGAAGGAACATCGATCGAAGAAGTGGAGACAACAATAACCACAACAGAACCAACCAAAGACAAAGAAAGAGAACCACAGGCGGGTGACAGGGAGGAAGCCAGAGGAGGCATGGATTTACAACAATTATGGGAGTTGATTAATGGAAAATTAGACAAGAATGAGGAGAATCTGAATAGTATGAAGGACAGTTTGAAACAAATCAATGAAAAATTAATTAGTACCAACGAAAATACTAAAGAAGAGTTAAGACTAACAATTAACCAAAATAACGAAACATTACAACACCAATTAATGGAGTATGGCAAGAAACCAGACAACAGATCACCGAAACCAATGAGAAGGTAGAGGAGACGTTGGAGAGACTGGAGAAAACCAATGAAACTGTTTCAGAAGTCTGTGAGGAAGTACTCAATAAAATAAACAACCTCGAAGGAGAAAATAAAAGGAGAATTGAGGAATGTCACGAAGAAACAGCCAAAAGATGTGAACAGGTGAACCAGGACATGCATCAAGTCCGGGAAGAGAACCAGAAGGAGATAGCAGCTGTACGAACAGACCTGGGAGAAAGAATGGAAGGAGTGTACAGCAATTTAAATAAAATCAACAGCAAGGTGGACAAAAACAAACAAAGAATTGACGAGATGCACAGACGAGAAGAATCATTACGGGAAGAAGTAGACGCCTGACGGGACCGGCCATGTAACACTAACCACATCATTAACACTGACAATCGGGATACGATCAACTTCCGCAATTATAAGAGAAACCCAATTGAATTCCTGAAAAGGGTGGAAGAGCTGATAGTGAAAAATCGCGAAACCCGATGGACAACGGTGAGGGGAATGCTGGACGAAATGTTCAAAGAAACATATGACAACTGGTGGACCGCCACAAGACCAGACATCCAGAGCATCCAAGAATTTAAGACCCAATTCAAGGCGAAATACTGGTCTGAATCGATCCAGAACATGGTCCGCAACAACTTAAGCAACGGGAGATATGAGAGTCAGAACGGACAGTCTCTCACATCCTACTTCCTGGGAAAGATCTGCATGGCAAGAAATTTGGAACCCCGCATTCTGGAAGAGTGTCTTGTGATACAACTGTCTTACCATTACGACGCCATACAGAAAGCCCGGATGTACAGTCAGGTCAAGACCATTCAGGACATGGCTAGTTTATTAGAGAGCCATGAGCACGAATGGCAATACCAAAAGAATAGATTCTCGAGCTTCCGAAATAGTAAGATAAACGAAGGACCATCATCACCAAACCAACAGGGTGATAACAAGCCACCACAAAGCCACACTAATAATAAAATTATCCAGGGAATCAACGTGGTAATAGTGCACCCCGAAACTTTAACCGAAATGGGAACAACAATAATAATTTTAGAAACAAATACAGGGGTAACTACCCACAGAATGGTCCCAACAATTATTATCGCCCTGAAAACAGTAATAACAACAACCAAGGGTACCGATCGCAAGTAAATTACGTGAGATGCCAAGCCCAGCGAAACCCAAGAAGACACTATTCAAGACCACAAACGGTTAACAGGCATGGTAATCAAACACGGAACAGTGATCAACAACAAAGGGAGAATGATACTAGGCCGACACAACGGAATAATAATGAAGAAGAACCCAGATCCGGAAACAGAGACCAAGGACGGGACATAACCTACGGAAATGATTACCGATATGAGGTTCAAAGGGGCAGGAATAACGAGAACGCCCAAACAACGGAGGATTATGATTGGATACCATTCAGCAATAATTATGCGGAAAATTTTAGAATCACATATAACAATCGTAACCCACCAGAGCTCTGGATTCCCTCAAGAAGGAATGGTAACCAGTCTAACACAAATCAGGTAGAGAGACAGGAGGATTAGGAAGAAGAACCCTCGCCAGACAGATGGAATGAATAGAAAAACACTGAAATGGGACTGATTTCCTGATAACCTACCTAAGTAATTTAAATTAAAAAGAGATAATAAGACGAACGAATAAGTTTGCAAATAAATAATAAAGAAAAGTATAAGATGAATTTCAAAATTCAAAAAAATTATGTAAGGCCAACTTACGCAAATATTTCGATAACATATTAGACCAATTATAAAATGGAGGAATGAAGTTACAAAGAATTCCTACAAAATAAGATCAAATTACAATCAAATGAAACTGACATGTGAAGTATAATATAAAAAATAATAATAAAGGAATAATTTACAAAGAGTTCCTATAAAGTAAGAACCACAAACTTACTATAATGCTTAAACAAAAAATTATAAAATGGAGTAATAAAGTTACGAAAAAATTCCTACAAAATAAGATTAACTTACAATAATCTTTAGCCAACATATGAGGCAACAAAGCAAAACATACTATAAAGGAATAAGCTACAAAAATTCCTAACTAGTAAGAAGCACTAACTTACTATGATATATAAAAGATTATGAAAAAAAATATATATATATATATATCAATCAAAATGATCAACTTCCACAACTATTTAGAAAAAGATGGGAAGTAAAATAAACAACCCAAAGATCAAAAAACGAAATAAATAAAATAAACATTCTAAGAATTATAATATGAAATGAGATGAAACAAAGAGTAATTAAAAATGAATAAAAATGTTAATTGTATAAATAGAAAACAACGCTTCAAGTATTATCAAATAGTATCAATAAAGAAAGATGAAAAAATATATGACTCGAACTGAGCAATAATGAAATACAAAAGTAAAAGATTCCCAAAAATGTTATGATTATTATTATTATTATTATTATGAGTCACGAGATGACTGTATTGAAGATTCATTAATTGAGATTGACTGTTGAATAAGTCCAGCAATCATTTAACTGAGCACGGATGATGTTCCCCTGATCTCAGAAAAAGAGTAGTTTTGAACGATGGAGTTAGGTAAGCCAATAGAGCCCATCCGAATCGATTTCAGCTACCAAGTAGGGATAGTTAGGGAAAATAAGATTTATAGGGAATAATTTATAATAAAAAATCAATAAGCCAGTTCGTAATAAGAGAAAATAATGAAGAAAAGACTCAGAAGAAAGGAAGGGCAAGATACAGAATTAAACATAAAAATGAACGAGAAGCAGGAGAATTTAAGAAGAAAATGATACAATACTATTGATAATTTCATCAAACTTAGAATCACGTTTTATAAAATGATCAATTTTGGTGGAAGGGCATTATAGAACATCACCAAATTCAGATCATTTTTTATGACTATTAAGTATGTAAAAAATGCTAAAAAATAATATATTTTAATAAATAAATAATGAAGAGAATAAAAATATAAAATGTAATTATGAAAGAAGGAGGAAGAAATATAAACTAAAAGTGATTATTAAAGAAAATCACAGACTAGACTGACAGACAAATGACTTTGACCCAACCCAGAGATTGGCCAGATAACGAACCAAAATAAAAGTAAACAAGATGAGAAGGGAAGGAGAAGAAAAATGAGAACAAAGAGGGAACAAACCAACGATGAAGAAAATAAAATGAAACAAGTCAAGAAAACACAGACAAGGAATAAAGAATAGAGAAGGGAGAAATAATGTAATCAAATATAATAAAAGAAACAAAACCGGTAAAGAACCAAGATAAATAATAAATGTTAATACTGATTGAATGACAATTGTAATTAGTCGTAAATAAAACACGATAGCTAAAAATACACTAGCCAAAGAATTAGAAGTACATGTAAGTTATTAATAGAGAAAGACATGATATTAATAAATATATATAATATGTGTAGAGAAAGAGAAAGATATTGAAATAGTGAGAAGTAAACGGAATTAACATAGTGAAAGTGAAATTACCCTAAAGTGAAATGATAGAAAAAGAAACACTAAGTAAATTATAATAAACACAAGATAATTTAAAAGTGCAGGTGATGAGTAAATAAAAATATTGTCAATGATAGCAATAGGGAAAATAGTGAAAGCTAAGATAAACACTTAGTAAAAATAACAAACACTAAAGGTTTAATAGTGAACAATAATGTTTAAGAAAGTTGTTAAGAACAACTTTCAAAATAAACCATTAATTAAGTAAGAATGAACACTAAACAGTGATATTAACTGTAGTGATTAGAAAAGAATATTATTGTAGAGTTTAAAAGAATATAGTAGAATTTAAAGGTGAGAACCACATGACAATGTAATAAGACAGTGTAACATGGAAAGAAGGCAAAGAGTTTTTATAAAATAAGAAGTTTAAAACCATCAATAAACACCCATGTTATAAGGGATGATTATTGAACCAAGTTCAATAGAGGTGAGGTTGTTTATCACCCAAAAAATAAATCAAAGGTAATGAATTGTACACCAATATTAGATATAAAGTGTTAAATAATTGTTTAAACTAACTTATGAATAGGATATGGATGGGATAATTATAATTACCATAGACCTAAATGTTGTATTTTATAATATGAAAAAAAATAGTAATTAATAGCCATATTGTTGACATTGGCGGAGTAAATAAGTAAGAAAGGAAAGCAATGTTTGATTTGGAAAACGAGAAAACCTGTTAGTAAATAGTTAGTAATACACTAAGAATAAAACAGTAGTAACATACAAATCACACAAAAACAGAACCAAAACACATCAATAGATAATAAACATAGTTATAAGTACAAAATAAAGCTCTAGGCTAAAATGAGATGTAATGTATATGAAATAATCAAAAATCAGTAATGGCTACTTAGACTTGAGACAGGCCTAACTATCAAACACCAACAAATACAAATTGTATGAAAATAACCAAATAATTAACAAATCCAAGGTGACTAATTAACCAAGGATAAATGGTAAATTTTATTAAAAGCAAAATATTAAAATAAGGAGTTAAATAAACAGAGAAATGTAAGTAGTAAATATTAAATTAACTGTAAACTTATAAAACATGAAATAACCCAATCTTGTTGGGATACCAAAATAATCTTTGTAAGAAAATACAAATGACAGTGCTAATAATTAATACTTAGGAAGGAAGATAAAGGAATGAAGAAAGTCAGAAGATATATGAGGATTTTGAAAAGAATTCAAATTTTGATAACAATGGATTTATATCAAGCTGAGCCAATCAGAATTCTTTAGTAACCATAGAAACCACTGTTGAATACGAATTTACCATTGAATATCGTTACTCATAAAGCGTCATCCT
Source organism: Magicicada septendecula (assembly GCA_034769895.1). Taxonomy (NCBI): domain Eukaryota; kingdom Metazoa; phylum Arthropoda; class Insecta; order Hemiptera; family Cicadidae; genus Magicicada; species Magicicada septendecula. The sequence goes on along the minus strand of CM068367.1, from coordinate 913,217,541 downwards.
AACAGAGCAGAAGTCAAAATTTTGAACAACCAATTTTTTATTTAAAATGTTATAAAAGTTAAACAAATTGTCAAAATTGAACGAGAAGGAGGCTGACTATGACTGAACTCAATTAACTGATGGCGAAGACCTTTTAATGCAAAACGAAGTGATTAAATTCATCCAAGTAAATTGAAAAAGATGCCAGAAGCCCGAATAATTGAAAATTGAACACTATTGCAGCTACAGTCCTTTGTTCCAGACTAACTGACTAACCCCAGGCTGCGAAGTTGTTAAGTATCCTCTAAATTATCAAACTTCAGAAATAACGCACTTTAAATATTTCTCACTATATTATGAAATATCACTAAACTGATTTTATTCTCTTTCAAAGATTAAATAAAAATACTAAGACACTGAAAATATGTCAAATTATAAAGTTAACCTAGTGTTAGTTTACGAACCTTTAAAACACTTTTACTACACTCCAACAAACCATTTATAGCTACACATCATAATATTTAAGTAGAAACATTGTAAGGTTGTGTATTTTTATTACTGTAATTGCATCTAATCCTTTTATCGTGATCAAAAGAATCCAAACGATTGAACGAAATTATTTGTTTACTACTCCGGTAGAACGCCATTATATTGTATTTGTTACGTTCAAAATCGATTTGTTAAACCCAGAGAGAGATTGTCTCATAGATAAATAACCGGTGCAAAATAATATATCAAACCAAATCTAACTTGTGTCAAAGAAAACGTAATAACCCTTCATTAATAAATCAATACTGTGTATAACAAATGTGTTTTATTTTCAGTAGGAAAGTTTATTATTAATATTGTACAGTATAGCGGACGTCTACGAATTGGCGACTAGCGCTCAAGCAGTGAATACAGCAAACTGCTGGCTTGATTGAAAAAGTCGACAAGCGGCGGGACAAATTGAATTCTCCACACCGCCTGAGCGGAACCACTGATAATAATAAATTTTTTAATTGTTTTAAATAAACAATTTGGCGCCACCCGGGATTTATAAACTCCTAGTGAACCTCAGGTAAGGCTATGAACCTGGTTATTCGTACGTTCGCGACGGAGTCAAGCATCGTAAGTTACGTTACCGAGCGAGGACGAATTGGTAAGACACATTACACACGGTACACTCTGACACTTCTACATTTTACAGATTTCGTTAAGAACGACGGCACACACAAGAGATACGTTATAAATTGGCGACCAACTGGTGGGACTAGAAGAAAGGGAGATACGATATTCTAGCGGCGATTGCGAAAGGATATCAAGATGCATACAAGAAGATTATCGAAAAAGTTGGCGAAGGACAAACAGATGGAAGAAAATAGAGGGGAAGAAGAGGAAGGAACATCGATCGAAGAAGTGGAGACAACAATAACCACAACAGAACCAACCAAAGACAAAGAAAGAGAACCACAGGCGGGTGACAGGGAGGAAGCCAGAGGAGGCATGGATTTACAACAATTATGGGAGTTGATTAATGGAAAATTAGACAAGAATGAGGAGAATCTGAATAGTATGAAGGACAGTTTGAAACAAATCAATGAAAAATTAATTAGTACCAACGAAAATACTAAAGAAGAGTTAAGACTAACAATTAACCAAAATAACGAAACATTACAACACCAATTAATGGAGTGTGGCAAGAAACCAGACAACAGATCACCGAAACCAATGAGAAGGTAGAGGAGACGTTGGAGAGACTGGAGAAAACCAATGAAACTGTTTCAGAAGTCTGTGAGGAAGTACTCAATAAAATAAACAACCTCGAAGGAGAAAATAAAAGGAGAATTGAGGAATGTCACGAAGAAACAGCCAAAAGATGTGAACAGGTGAACCAGGACATGCATCAAGTCCGGGAAGAGAACCAGAAGGAGATAGCAGCTGTACGAACAGACCTGGGAGAAAGAATGGAAGGAGTGTACAGCAATTTAAATAAAATCAACAGCAAGGTGGACAAAAACAAACAAAGAATTGACGAGATGCACAGACGAGAAGAATCATTACGGGAAGAAGTAGACGCCTGGCGGGACCGGCCATGTAACACTAACCACATCATTAACACTGACAATCGGGATACGATCAACTTCCGCAATTATAAGAGAAACCCAATTGAATTCCTGAAAAGGGTGGAAGAGCTGATAGTGAAAAATCGCGAAACCCGATGGACAACGGTGAGGGGAATGCTGGACGAAATGTTCAAAGAAACATATGACAACTGGTGGACCGCCACAAGACCAGACATCCAGAGCATCCAAGAATTTAAGACCCAATTCAAGGCGAAATACTGGTCTGAATCGACCCAGAACATGGTCCGCAACAACTTAAGCAACGGGAGATATGAGAGTCAGAACGGACAGTCTCTCACATCCTACTTCCTGGGAAAGATCTGCATGGCAAGAAATTTGGAACCCCGCATTCTGGAAGAGTGTCTTGTGATACAACTGTCTTACCATTACGACGCCATACAGAAAGCCCGGATGTACAGTCAGGTCAAGACCATTCAGGACATGGCTAGTTTATTAGAGAGCCATGAGCACGAATGGCAATACCAAAAGAATAGATTCTCGAGCTTCCGAAATAGTAAGATAAACGAAGGACCATCATCACCAAACCAACAGGGTGATAACAAGCCACCACAAAGCCACACTAATAATAAAATTATCCAGGGAATCAACGTGGTAATAGTGCACCCCGAAACTTTAACCGAAATGGGAACAACAATAATAATTTTAGAAACAAATACAGGGGTAACTACCCACAGAATGGTCCCAACAATTATTATCGCCCTGAAAACAGTAATAACAACAACCAAGGGTACCGATCGCAAGTAAATTACGTGAGATGCCAAGCCCAGCGAAACCCAAGAAGACACTATTCAAGACCACAAACGGTTAACAGGCATGGTAATCAAACACGGAACAGTGATCAACAACAAAGGGAGAATGATACTAGGCCGACACAACGGAATAATAATGAAGAAGAACCCAGATCCGGAAACAGAGACCAAGGACGGGACATAACCTACGGAAATGATTACCGATATGAGGTTCAAAGGGGCAGGAATAACGAGAACGCCCAAACAACGGAGGATTATGATTGGATACCATTCAGCAATAATTATGCGGAAAATTTTAGAATCACATATAACAATCGTAACCCACCAGAGCTCTGGATTCCCTCAAGAAGGAATGGTAACCAGTCTAACACAAATCAGGTAGAGAGACAGGAGGATTAGGAAGAAGAACCCTCGCCAGACAGATGGAATGAATAGAAAAACACTGAAATGGGACTGATTTCCTGATAACCTACCTAAGTAATTTAAATTAAAAAGAGATAATAAGACGAACGAATAAGTTTGCAAATAAATAATAAAGAAAAGTATAAGATGAATTTCAAAATTCAAAAAAATTATGTAAGGCCAACTTACGCAAATATTTCGATAACATATTAGACCAATTATAAAATGGAGGAATGAAGTTACAAAGAATTCCTACAAAATAAGATCAAATTACAATCAAATGAAACTGACATGTGAAGTATAATATAAAAAATAATAATAAAGGAATAATTTACAAAGAGTTCCTATAAAGTAAGAACCACAAACTTACTATAATGCTTAAACAAAAAAAAAATAAAATGGAGGAATAAAGTTATGAAAAATTCCTACAAAATAAGATTAACTTACAATAATCTTTAGCCAACATATGAGGCAACAAAGCAAAATATACTATAAAGGAATAAGCTACAAAAATTCCTAACTAGTAAGAAGCACTAACTTACTATGATATATAAAAGATTATGAAAAAAAATATATATATATATATCAATCAAAATGATCAACTTCCACAACTATTTAGAAAAAGATGGAAAGTAAAATAAACAACCCAATGATCAAAAAACGAAATAAATAAAATAAACATTCTAAGAATTATAATATGAAATGAGATGAAACAAAGAGTAATTAAAATTGAATAAAAATGTTAATTGTATAAATAGAAAACAACGCTTCAAGTATTATCAAATAGTATCAATAAAGAAAGATGAAAAAATATATGACTCGAACTGAGCAATAATGAAATACAAAAGTAAAAGATTCCCAAAAATGTTATTATTATTATTATTATTATTATTATGAGTCACGAGATGACTGTATTGAAGATTCGTTAATTGAGATTGACTGTTGAATAAGTCCAGCAATCATTTAACTGAGCACGGATGATGTTCCCCTGATCTCAGAAAAAGAGTAGTTTTGAACGATGGAGTTAGGTAAGCCAATAGAGCCCATCTGAATCAATTTCAGCTACCAAGTAGGGATAGTTAGGGAAAATAAGATTTATAGGGAATAATTTATAATAAAAAATCAATAAGCCAGTTCGTAATAAGAGAAAATAATGAAGAAAAGACTCAGAAGAAAGGAAGGGCAAGATACAGAATTAAACATAAAAATGAACGAGAAGCAGGAGAATTTAAGAAGAAAATGATACAATACTATTGATAATTTCATCAAACTTAGAATCACGTTTTATAAAATGATCAATTTTGGTGGAAGGGCATTATAGAACATCACCAAATTCAGATCATTTTTTATGACTATTAAGTATGTAAAAAATGCTAAAAAATAATATATTTTAATAAATAAATAATGAAGAGAATAAAAATATAAAATGTAATTATGAAAGAAGGAGGAAGAAATATAAACTAAAAGTGATTATTAAAGAAAATCACAGACTAGACTGACAGACAAATGACTTTGACCCAACCCAGAGATTGGCCAGATAACGAACCAAAATAAAAGTAAACAAGATGAGAAGGGAAGGAGAAGAAAAATGAGAACAAAGAGGGAACAAACCAACAATGAAGAAAATAAAATGAAACAAGTCAAGAAAACACAGACAAGGAATAAAGAATAGAGAAGGGAGAAATAATGTAATCAAATATAATAAAAGAAACAAAACCGGTAAAGAACCAAGATAAATAATAAATGTTAATACTGATTGAATGACAATTGTAATTAGTCGTAAATAAAACACGATAGCTAAAAATACACTAGCCAAAGAATTAGAAGTACATGTAAGTTATTAATAGAGAAAGACATGATATTAATAAATATATATAATATGTGTAGAGAAAGAGAAAGATATTGAAATAGTGAGAAGTAAACGGAATTAACATAGTGAAAGTGAAATTACCCTAAAGTGAAATGACAGAAAAAGAAACACTAAGTAAATTATAATAAACACAAGATAATTTAAAAGTGCAGGTGATGAGTAAATAAAAATATTGTCAATGATAGCAATAGGGAAAATAGTGAAAGCTAAGATAAACACTTAGTAAAAATAACAAACACTAAAGGTTTAATAGTGAACAATAATGTTTAAGAAAGTTGTTAAGAACAACTTTCAAAATAAACCATTAATTAAGTAAGAATGAACACTAAACAGTGATATTAACTGTAGTGATTAGAAAAGAATATTATTGTAGAGTTTAAAAGAATATAGTAGAATTTAAAGGTGAGAACCACATGACAATGTAATAAGACAGTGTAACATGGAAAGAAGGCAAAGAGTTTTTATAAAATAAGAAGTTTAAAACCATCAATAAACACCCATGTTATAAGGGATGATTATTGAACCAAGTTCAATAGAGGTGAGGTTGTTTATCACCCAAAAAATAAATCAAAGGTAATGAATTGTACACCAATATTAGATATAAAGTGTTAAATAATTGTTTAAACTAACTTATGAATAGGATATGGATGGGATAATTATAATTACCATAGACCTAAATGTTGTATTTTATAATATGAAAAAAAATAGTAATTAATAGCCATATTGTTGACATTGGCGGAGTAAATAAGTAAGAAAGGAAAGCAATGTTTGATTTGGAAAACGAGAAAACCTGTTAGTAAATAGTTAGTAATACACTAAGAATAAAACAGTAGTAACATACAAATCACACAAAAACAGAACCAAAACACATCAATAGATAATAAACATAGTTATAAGTACAAAATAAAGCTCTAGGCTAAAATGAGATGTAATGTATATGAAATAATCAAAAATCAGTAATGGCTACTTAGACTTGAGACAGGCCTAACTATCAAACACCAACAAATACAAATTGTATGAAAATAACCAAATAATTAACAAATCCAAGGTGACTAATTAACCAAGGATAAATGGTAAATTTTATTAAAAGCAAAATATTAAAATAAGGAGTTAAATAAACAGAGAAATGTAAGTAGTAAATATTAAATTAACTGTAAACTTATAAAACATGAAATAACCCAATCTTGTTGGGATACCAAAATAATCTTTGTAAGAAAATACAAATGACAGTGCTAATAATTAATACTTAGGAAGGAAGATAAAGGAATGAAGAAAGTCAGAAGATATATGAGGATTTTGAAAAGAATTCAAATTTTGATAACAATGGATTTATATCAAGCTGAGCCAATCAGAATTCTTTAGTAACCATAGAAACCACTGTTGAATACGAATTTACCATTGAATATCGTTACTCATAAAGCGTCATCCTAACAGAGCAGAAGTCAAAATTTTGAACAACCAATTTTTTATTTAAAATGTTATAAAAGTTAAACAAATTGTCAAAATTGAACGAGAAGGAGGCTGACTATGACTGAACTCAATTAACTGATGGCGAAGACCTTTTAATGCAAAACGAAGTGATTAAATTCATCCAAGTAAATTGAAAAAGATGCCAGAAGCCCGAATAATTGAAAATTGAACACTATTGCAGCTACAGTCCTTTGTTCCAGACTAACTGACTAACCCCAGGCTGCGAAGTTGTTAAGTATCCTCTAAATTATCAAACTTCAGAAATAACGCACTTTAAATATTTCTCACTATATTATGAAATATCACTAAACTGATTTTATTCTCTTTCAAAGATTAAATAAAAATACTAAGACACTGAAAATATGTCAAATTATAAAGTTAACCTAGTGTTAGTTTACGAACCTTTAAAACACTTTTACTACACTCCACCAAACCATTTATAGCTACACATCATAATATTTAAGTAGAAACATTGTAAGGTTGTGTATTTTTATTACTGTAATTGCATCTAATCCTTTTATCGTGATCAAAAGAATCCAAACGATTGAACGAAATTATTTGTTTACTACTCCGGTAGAACGCCATTACATTGTATTTGTTACGTTCAAAATCGATTTGTTAAACCCAGAGAGAGATTGTCTCATAGATAAATAACCGGTGCAAAATAATATATCAAACCAAATCTAACTTGTGTCAAAGAAAACGTAATAACCCTTCATTAATAAATCAATACTGTGTATAACAAATGTGTTTTATTTTCAGTAGGAAAGTTTATTATTAATATTGTACAGTATAGCGGACGTCTACGAATTGGCGACTAGCGCTCAAGCAGTGAATACAGCAAACTGCTGGCTTGATTGAAAAAGTCGACAAGCGGCGGGACAAATTGAATTCTCCACACCGCCTGAGCGGAACCACTGATAATAATAAATTTTTTAATTGTTTTAAATAAACAATTTGGCGCCACCCGGGATTTATAAACTCCTAGTGAACCTCAGGTAAGGCTATGAACCTGGTTATTCGTACGTTCGCGACGGAGTCAAGCATCGTAAGCTACGTTACCGAGCGAGGACGAATTGGTAAGACACATTACACACGGTACACTCTGACACTTCTACATTTTACAGATTTCGTTAAGAACGACGGCACACACAAGAGATACGTTATAAATTGGCGACCAACTGGTGGGACGAAAGGGAGATACGATATTCTAGCGGCGATTGCGAAAGGATATCAAGATGCATACAAGAAGATTATCGAAAAAGTTGGCGAAGGACAAACAGATGGAAGAAAATAGAGGGGAAGAAGAGGAAGGAACATCGATCGAAGAAGTGGAGACAACAATAACCACAACAGAACCAACCAAAGACAAAGAAAGAGAACCACAGGCGGGTGACAGGGAGGAAGCCAGAGGAGGCATGGATTTACAACAATTATGGGAGTTGATTAATGGAAAATTAGACAAGAATGAGGAGAATCTGAATAGTATGAAGGACAGTTTGAAACAAATCAATGAAAAATTAATTAGTACCAACGAAAATACTAAAGAAGAGTTAAGACTAACAATTAACCAAAATAACGAAACATTACAACACCAATTAATGGAGTATGGCAAGAAACCAGACAACAGATCACCGAAACCAATGAGAAGGTAGAGGAGACGTTGGAGAGACTGGAGAAAACCAATGAAACTGTTTCAGAAGTCTGTGAGGAAGTACTCAATAAAATAAACAACCTCGAAGGAGAAAATAAAAGGAGAATTGAGGAATGTCACGAAGAAACAGCCAAAAGATGTGAACAGGTGAACCAGGACATGCATCAAGTCCGGGAAGAGAACCAGAAGGAGATAGCAGCTGTACGAACAGACCTGGGAGAAAGAATGGAAGGAGTGTACAGCAATTTAAATAAAATCAACAGCAAGGTGGACAAAAACAAACAAAGAATTGACGAGATGCACAGACGAGAAGAATCATTACGGGAAGAAGTAGACGCCTGGCGGGACCGGCCATGTAACACTAACCACATCATTAACACTGACAATCGGGATACGATCAACTTCCGCAATTATAAGAGAAACCCAATTGAATTCCTGAAAAGGGTGGAAGAGCTGATAGTGAAAAATCGCGAAACCCGATGGACAACGGTGAGGGGAATGCTGGACGAAATGTTCAAAGAAACATATGACAACTGGTGGACCGCCACAAGACCAGACATCCAGAGCATCCAAGAATTTAAGACCCAATTCAAGGCGAAATACTGGTCTGAATCGACCCAGAACATGGTCCGCAACAACTTAAGCAACGGGAGATATGAGAGTCAGAACGGACAGTCTCTCACATCCTACTTCCTGGGAAAGATCTGCATGGCAAGAAATTTGGAACCCCGCATTCTGGAAGAGTGTCTTGTGATACAACTGTCTTACCATTACGACGCCATACAGAAAGCCCGGATGTACAGTCAGGTCAAGACCATTCAGGACATGGCTAGTTTATTAGAGAGCCATGAGCACGAATGGCAATACCAAAAGAATAGATTCTCGAGCTTCCGAAATAGTAAGATAAACGAAGGACCATCATCACCAAACCAACAGGGTGATAACAAGCCACCACAAAGCCACACTAATAATAAAATTATCCAGGGAATCAACGTGGTAATAGTGCACCCCGAAACTTTAACCGAAATGGGAACAACAATAATAATTTTAGAAACAAATACAGGGGTAACTACCCACAGAATGGTCCCAACAATTATTATCGCCCTGAAAACAGTAATAACAACAACCAAGGGTACCGATCGCAAGTAAATTACGTGAGATGCCAAGCCCAGCGAAACCCAAGAAGACACTATTCAAGACCACAAACGGTTAACAGGCATGGTAATCAAACACGGAACAGTGATCAACAACAAAGGGAGAATGATACTAGGCCGACACAACGGAATAATAATGAAGAAGAACCCAGATCCGGAAACAGAGACCAAGGACGGGACATAACCTACAGAAATGATTACCGATAGGCGGTTCAAAGGGGCAGGAATAACGAGAACGCCCAAACAACGGAGGTTTATGATTGGATACCATTCAGCAATAATCCTGCGGAGAATTTTAGAATAACATATACCAATCGTAACCCACCAGAGCTCTGGATTCCCTCAAGAAGGAATGGTAACCAGTCTAACACAAATCAGGTAGAGAGACAGGAGGATCAGGAAGAAGAACCCTCGCCAGACAGATGGAATGAATAGAAAAACACTGAAATGGGACTGATTTCCTGATAACCTACCTAAGTAATTTAAATTAAAAAGAGATAATAAGACAAACGAATAAGTTTGCAAATAAATAATAAAGAAAAGTATAAGATGAATTTCAAAATTCAAAAAAATTATGTAAGGCCAACTTACGCCAATATTTCGATAACATATTAGACCAATTATAAAATGGAGGAATAAAGTTACAAAGAATTCCTACAAAATAAGATCAAATTACAATCAAATGGAACTGACATGTGAAGTATAATATAAAAAATAATAATAAAGGAATAATTTACAAAGAGTTCCTATAAAGTAAGAACCACAAACTTACTATAATGCTTAAACAAAAAATTATAAAATGGAGTAATAAAGTTACGAAAAATTCCTACAAAATAAGATTAACTTACAATAATCTTTAGCCAACATATGAGGCAACAAAGCAAAACATACTATAAAGGAATAAGCTACAAAAATTCCTAACTAGTAAGAAGCACTAACTTACTATGATATATAAAAGATTATGAAAAAAAATATATATATATATCAATCAAAATGATCAACTTCCACAACTATTTAGAAAAAGATGGGAAGTAAAATAAACAACCCAATGATCAAAAAACGAAATAAATAAAATAAACATTCTAAGAATTATAATATGAAATGAGATGAAACAAAGAGTAATTAAAAATGAATAAAAATGTTAATTGTATAAATAGAAAACAACGCTTCAAGTATTATCAAATAGTATCAATAAAGAAAGATGAAAAAATATATGACTCGAACTGAGCAATAATGAAATACAAAAGTAAAAGATTCCCAAAAATGTTATGATTATTATTATTATTATTATTATGAGTCACGAGATGACTGTATTGAAGATTCATTAATTGAGATTGACTGTTGAATAAGTCCAGCAATCATTTAACTGAGCAGGGATGATGTTCCCCTGATCTCAGAAAAAGAGTAGTTTTGAACGATGGAGTTAGGTAAGCCAATAGAGCCCATCCGAATCGATTTCAGCTACCAAGTAGGGATAGTTAGGGAAAATAAGATTTATAGGGAATAATTTATAATAAAAAATCAATAAGCCAGTTCGTAATAAGAAAAAATAATGAAGAAAAGACTCAGAAGAAAGGAAGGGCAAGATACAGAATTAAACATAAAAATGAACGAGAAGCAGGAGAATTTAAGAAGAAAATGATACAATACTATTGATAATTTCATCAAACTTAGAATCACGTTTTATAAAATGATCAATTTTGGTGGAAGGGCATTATATAACACCGCCAAATTCTGATCATTTTTTATGACTATAAGAATGTAAAAAATGCTAAAAAATAATATATTTTAATAAATAAATAATGAAGAGAATAAAAATATAAAATGTAATTGTGAAAGAAGGAGGAAGAAATATAAACTAAAAGTGATTATTAAAGAAAATCACAGACTAGACTGACAGATAAACGACTTTGACCCAACCCAGACATTGGCCAGATAACGAACCAAAATAAAAGTAAACAAGATGAGAAGGGAAGGAGAAGAAAAATGAGAACAAAGAGGGAACACAAACCAACGATGAAGAAAATAAAATGAAACAAGTCAAGAAAACACAGACAAGGAATAAAGAATAGAGAAGGGAGAAATAATGTAATCAAATATAATAAAAGAAACAAAACCGGTAAAGAACCAAGATAAATAATAAATGTTAATACTGATTGAATGACAATTGTAATTAGTCGTAAATAAAACACGATAGCTAAAAATACACTAGCCAAAGAATTAGAAGTACATGTAAGTTATTAATAGAGAAAGACATGATATTAATAAATATATATAATATGTGTAGAGAAAGAGAAAGATATTGAAATAGTGAGAAGTAAACGGAATTAACATAGTGAAAGTGAAATTACCCTAAAGTGAAATGATAGAAAAAGAAACACTAAGTAAATTATAATAAACACAAGATAATTTAAAAGTGCAGGTGATGAGTAAATAAAAATATTGTCAATGATAGCAATAGGGAAAATAGTGAAAGCTAAGATAAACACTTAGTAAAAATAACAAACACTAAAGGTTTAATAGTGAACAATAATGTTTAAGAAAGTTGTTAAGAACAACTTTCAAAATTAACCATTAATTAAGTAAGAATGAACACTAAACAGTGATATTAACTGTAGTGATTAGAAAAGAATATTATTGTAGAGTTTAAAAGAATATAGTAGAATTTAAAGGTGAGAACCACATGACAATGTAATAAGACAGTGTAACATGGAAAGAAGGCAAAGAGTTTTTATAAAATAAGAAGTTTAAAACCATCAATAAACACCCATGTTATAAGGGATGATTATTGAACCAAGTTCAATAGAGGTGAGGTTGTTTATCACCCAAAAAATAAATCAAAGGTAATGAATTGTACACCAATATTAGATATAAAGTGTTAAATAATTGTTTAAACAAACTTATGAATAGGATATGGATGGGATAATTATAATTACCATAGACCTAAATGTTGTATTTTATAATATGAAAAAAAATAGTAATTAATAGCCATATTGTTGACATTGGCGGAGTAAATAAGTAAGAAAGGAAAGCAATGTTTGATTTGGAAAACGAGAAAACCTGTTAGTAAATAGTTAGTAATACACTAAGAATAAAACAGTAGTAACATACAAATCACACAAAAACAGAACCAAAACACATCAATAGATAATAAACATAGTTATAAGTACAAAATAAAGCTCTAGGCTAAAATGAGATGTAATGTATATGAAATAATCAAAAATCAGTAATGGCTACTTAGACTTGAGACAGGCCTAACTATCAAACACCAACAAATACAAATTGTATGAAAATAACCAAATAATTAACAAATCCAAGGTGACTAATTAACCAAGGATAAATGGTAAATTTTATTAAAAGCAAAATATTAAAATAAGGAGTTAAATAAACAGAGAAATGTAAGTAGTAAATATTAAATTAACTGTAAACTTATAAAACATGAAATAACCCAATCTTGTTGGGATACCAAAATAATCTTTGTAAGAAAATACAAATGACAGTGCTAATAATTAATACTTAGGAAGGAAGATAAAGGAATGAAGAAAGTCAGAAGATATATGAGAATTTTGAAAAGTATTCAAATTTTGATAACAATGGATTTATATCAAGCTGAGCCAATCAGAATTCTTTAGTAACCATAGAAACCACTGTTGAATACGAATTTACCATTGAATATCGTTACTCATAAAGCGTCACCCTAACAGAGCAGAAGCCAAAATTTTGAACAACCAATTTTTTATTTAAAATGTTATAAAAGTTAAACAAATTGTCAAAATTGAACGAGAAGGAGGCTGACTATGACTGAACTCAATTAACTGATGGCGAAGACCTTTTAATGCAAAACGAAGTGATTAAATTCATCCAAGTAAATTGAAAAAGATGCCAGAAGCCCGAATAATTGAAAATTGAACACTATTGCAGCTACAGTCCTTTGTTCCAGACTAACTGACTAACCCCAGGCTGCGAAGTTGTTAAGTATCCTCTAAATTATCAAACTTCAGAAATAACGCACTTTAAATATTTCTCACTATATTATGAAATATCACTAAACTGATTTTATTCTCTTTCAAAGATTAAATAAAAATACTAAGACACTGAAAATATGTCAAATTATAAAGTTAACCTAGTGTTAGTTTACGAACCTTTAAAACACTTTTACTACACTCCAACAAACCATTTATAGCTACACATCATAATATTTAAGTAGAAACATTGTAAGGTTGTGTATTTTTATTACTGTAATTGCATCTAATCCTTTTATCGTGATCAAAAGAATCCAAACGATTGAACGAAATTATTTGTTTACTACTCCGGTAGAACGCCATTACATTGTATTTGTTACGTTCAAAATCGATTTGTTAAACCCAGAGAGAGATTGTCTCATAGATAAATAACCGGTGCAAAATAATATATCAAACCAAATCTAACTTGTGTCAAAGAAAACGTAATAACCCTTCATTAATAAATCAATACTGTGTATAACAAATCTGTTTTATTTTCAGTAGGAAAGTTTATTATTAATATTGTACAGTATAGCGGACGTCTACGAATTGGCGACTAGCGCTCAAGCAGTGAATACAGCAAACTGCTGGCTTGATTGAAAAAGTCGACAAGCGGCGGGACAAATTGAATTCTCCACACCGCCTGAGCGGAACCACTGATAATAATAAATTTTTTAATTGTTTTAAATAAACAATTTGGCGCCACCCGGGATTTATAAACTCCTAGTGAACCTCAGGTAAGGCTATGAACCTGGTTATTCGTACGTTCGCGACGGAGTCAAGCATCGTAAGTTACGTTACCGAGCGAGGACGAATTGGTAAGACACATTACACACGGTACACTCTGACACTTCTACATTTTACAGATTTCGTTAAGAACGACGGCACACACAAGAGATACGTTATAAATTGGCGACCAACTGGTGGGACTAGAAGAAAGGGAGATACGATATTCTAGCGGCGATTGCGAAAGGATATCAAGATGCATACAAGAAGATTATCGAAAAAGTTGGCGAAGGACAAACAGATGGAAGAAAATAGATGGGAAGAAGAGGAAGGAACATCGATCGAAGAAGTGGAGACAACAATAACCACAACAGAACCAACCAAAGACAAAGAAAGAGAACCATGGGCGGGTGACAGGGAGGAAGCCAGAGGAGGCATGGATTTACAACAATTATGGGAGTTGATTAATGGAAAATTAGACAAGAATGAGGAGAATCTGAATAGTATGAAGGACAGTTTGAAACAAATCAATGAAAAATTAATTAGTACCAACGAAAATACTAAAGAAGAGTTAAGACTAACAATTAACCAAAATAACGAAACATTACAACACCAATTAATGGAGTATGGCAAGAAACCAGACAACAGATCACCGAAACCAATGAGAAGGTAGAGGAGACGTTGGAGAGACTGGAGAAAACCAATGAAACTGTTTCAGAAGTCTGTGAGGAAGTACTCAATAAAATAAACAACCTCGAAGGAGAAAATAAAAGGAGAATTGAGGAATGTCACGAAGAAACAGCCAAAAGATGTGAACAGGTGAACCAGGACATGCATCAAGTCCGGGAAGAGAACCAGAAGGAGATAGCAGCTGTACGAACAGACCTGGGAGAAAGAATGGAAGGAGTGTACAGCAATTTAAATAAAATCAACAGCAAGGTGGACAAAAACAAACAAAGAATTGACGAGATGCACAGACGAGAAGAATCATTACGGGAAGAAGTAGACGCCTGGCGGGACCGGCCATGTAACACTAACCACATCATTAACACTGACAATCGGGATACGATCAACTTCCGCAATTATAAGAGAAACCCAATTGAATTCCTGAAAAGGGTGGAAGAGCTGATAGTGAAAAATCGCGAAACCCGAT
Source organism: Magicicada septendecula (assembly GCA_034769895.1). Classification (NCBI taxonomy): domain Eukaryota; kingdom Metazoa; phylum Arthropoda; class Insecta; order Hemiptera; family Cicadidae; genus Magicicada; species Magicicada septendecula. Next base: position 913,202,257 of record CM068367.1, on the reverse strand, counting down.
GGACAACGGTGAGGGGAATGCTGGACGAAATGTTCAAAGAAACATATGACAACTGGTGGACCGCCACAAGACCAGACATCCAGAGCATCCAAGAATTTAAGACCCAATTCAAGGCGAAATACTGGTCTGAATCGACCCAGAACATGGTCCACAACAACTTAAGCAACGGGAGATATGAGAGTCAGAACGGACAGTCTCTCACATCCTACTTCCTGGGAAAGATCTGCATGGCAAGAAATTTGGAACCCCGCATTCTGGAAGAGTGTCTTGTGATACAACTGTCTTACCATTACGACGCCATACAGAAAGCCCGGATGTACAGTCAGGTCAAGACCATTCAGGACATGGCTAGTTTATTAGAGAGCCATGAGCACGAATGGCAATACCAAAAGAATAGATTCTCGAGCTTCCGAAATAGTAAGATAAACGAAGGACCATCATCACCAAACCAACAGGGTGATAACAAGCCACCACAAAGCCACACTAATAATAAAATTATCCAGGGAATCAACGTGGTAATAGTGCACCCCGAAACTTTAACCGAAATGGGAACAACAATAATAATTTTAGAAACAAATACAGGGGTAACTACCCACAGAATGGTCCCAACAATTATTATCGCCCTGAAAACAGTAATAACAACAACCAAGGGTACCGATCGCAAGTAAATTACGTGAGATGCCAAGCCCAGCGAAACCCAAGAAGACACTATTCAAGACCACAAACGGTTAACAGGCATGGTAATCAAACACGGAACAGTGATCAACAACAAAGGGAGAATGATACTAGGCCGACACAACGGAATAATAATGAAGAAGAACCCAGATCCGGAAACAGAGACCAAGGACGGGACATAACCTACAGAAATGATTACCGATAGGCGGTTCAAAGGGGCAGGAATAACGAGAACGCCCAAACAACGGAGGTTTATGATTGGATACCATTCAGCAATAATCCTGCGGAAAATTTTAGAATAACATATACCAATCGTAACCCACCAGAGCTCTGGATTCCCTCAAGAAGGAATGGTAACCAGTCTAACACAAATCAGGTAGAGAGACAGGAGGATCAGGAAGAAGAACCCTCGCCAGACAGATGGAATGAATAGAAAAACACTGAAATGGGACTGATTTCCTGATAACCTACCTAAGTAATTTAAATTAAAAAGAGATAATAAGACAAACGAATAAGTTTGCAAATAAATAATAAAGAAAAGTATAAGATGAATTTCAAAATTCAAAAAAATTATGTAAGGCCAACTTACGCCAATATTTCGATAACATATTAGACCAATTATAAAATGGAGGAATAAAGTTACAAAGAATTCCTACAAAATAAGATCAAATTACAATCAAATGGAACTGACATGTGAAGTATAATATAAAAAATAATAATAAAGGAATAATTTACAAAGAGTTCCTATAAAGTAAGAACCACAAACTTACTATAATGCTTAAACAAAAAATTATAAAATGGAGTAATAAAGTTACGAAAAATTCCTACAAAATAAGATTAACTTACAATAATCTTTAGCCAACATATGAGGCAACAAAGCAAAACATACTATAAAGGAATAAGCTACAAAAATTCCTAACTAGTAAGAAGCACTAACTTACTATGATATATAAAAGATTATGAAAAAATATATATATATATCAATCAAAATGATCAACTTCCACAACTATTTAGAAAAAGATGGGAAGTAAAATAAACAACCCAATGATCAAAAAACGAAATAAATAAAATAAACATTCTAAGAATTATAATATGAAATGAGATGAAACAAAGAGTAATTAAAAATGAATAAAAATGTTAATTGTATAAATAGAAAACAACGCTTCAAGTATTATCAAATAGTATCAATAAAGAAAGATGAAAAAATATATGACTCGAACTGAGCAATAATGAAATACAAAAGTAAAAGATTCCCAAAAATGTTATTATTATTATTATTATTATGAGTCACGAGATGACTGTATTGAAGATTCATTAATTGAGATTGACTGTTGAATAAGTCCAGCAATCATTTAACTGAGCACGGATGATGTTCCCCTGATCTCAGAAAAAGAGTAGTTTTGAACGATGGAGTTAGGTAAGCCAATAGAGCCCATCCGAATCGATTTCAGCTACCAAGTAGGGATAGTTAGGGAAAATAAGATTTATAGGGAATAATTTATAATAAAAAATCAATAAGCCAGTTCGTAATAAGAAAAAATAATGAAGAAAAGACTCAGAAGAAAGGAAGGGCAAGATACAGAATTAAACATAAAAATGAACGAGAAGCAGGAGAATTTAAGAAGAAAATGATACAATACTATTGATAATTTCATCAAACTTAGAATCACGTTTTATAAAATGATCAATTTTGGTGGAAGGGCATTATATAACACCGCCAAATTCTGATCATTTTTTATGACTATAAGAATGTAAAAAATGCTAAAAAATAATATATTTTAATAAATAAATAATGAAGAGAATAAAAATATAAAATGTAATTGTGAAAGAAGGAGGAAGAAATATAAACTAAAAGTGATTATTAAAGAAAATCACAGACTAGACTGACAGATAAACGACTTTGACCCAACCCAGACATTGGCCAGATAACGAACCAAAATAAAAGTAAACAAGATGAGAAGGGAAGGAGAAGAAAAATGAGAACAAAGAGGGAACACAAACCAACGATGAAGAAAATAAAATGAAACAAGTCAAGAAAACACAGACAAGGAATAAAGAATAGAGAAGGGAGAAATAATGTAATCAAATATAATAAAAGAAACAAAACCGGTAAAGAACCAAGATAAATAATAAATGTTAATACTGATTGAATGACAATTGTAATTAGTCGTAAATAAAACACGATAGCTAAAAATACACTAGCCAAAGAATTAGAAGTACATGTAAGTTATTAATAGAGAAAGACATGATATTAATAAATATATATAATATGTGTAGAGAAAGAGAAAGATATTGAAATAGTGAGAAGTAAACGGAATTAACATAGTGAAAGTGAAATTACCCTAAAGTGAAATGATAGAAAAAGAAACACTAAGTAAATTATAATAAACACAAGATAATTTAAAAGTGCAGGTGATGAGTAAATAAAAATATTGTCAATGATAGCAATAGGGAAAATAGTGAAAGCTAAGATAAACACTTAGTAAAAATAACAAACACTAAAGGTTTAATAGTGAACAATAATGTTTAAGAAAGTTGTTAAGAACAACTTTCAAAATTAACCATTAATTAAGTAAGAATGAACACTAAACAGTGATATTAACTGTAGTGATTAGAAAAGAATATTATTGTAGAGTTTAAAAGAATATAGTAGAATTTAAAGGTGAGAACCACATGACAATGTAATAAGACAGTGTAACATGGAAAGAAGGCAAAGAGTTTTTATAAAATAAGAAGTTTAAAACCATCAATAAACACCCATGTTATAAGGGATGATTATTGAACCAAGTTCAATAGAGGTGAGGTTGTTTATCACCCAAAAAATAAATCAAAGGTAATGAATTGTACACCAATATTAGATATTAAGTGTTAAATAATTGTTTAAACAAACTTATGAATAGGATATGGATGGGATAATTATAATTACCATAGACCTAAATGTTGTATTTTATAATATGAAAAAAAATAGTAATTAATAGCCATATTGTTGACATTGGCGGAGTAAATAAGTAAGAAAGGAAAGCAATGTTTGATTTGGAAAACGAGAAAACCTGTTAGTAAATAGTTAGTAATACACTAAGAATAAAACAGTAGTAACATACAAATCACACAAAAACAGAACCAAAACACATCAATAGATAATAAACATAGTTATAAGTACAAAATAAAGCTCTAGGCTAAAATGAGATGTAATGTATATGAAATAATCAAAAATCAGTAATGGCTACTTAGACTTGAGACAGGCCTAACTATCAAACACCAACAAATACAAATTGTATGAAAATAACCAAATAATTAACAAATCCAAGGTGACTAATTAACCAAGGATAAATGGTAAATTTTATTAAAAGCAAAATATTAAAATAAGGAGTTAAATAAACAGAGAAATGTAAGTAGTAAATATTAAATTAACTGTAAACTTATAAAACATGAAATAACCCAATCTTGTTGGGATACCAAAATAATCTTTGTAAGAAAATACAAATGACAGTGCTAATAATTAATACTTAGGAAGGAAGATAAAGGAATGAAGAAAGTCAGAAGATATATGAGAATTTTGAAAAGTATTCAAATTTTGATAACAATGGATTTATATCAAGCTGAGCCAATCAGAATTCTTTAGTAACCATAGAAACCACTGTTGAATATGAATTTACCATTGAATATCGTTACTCATAAAGCGTCACCCTAACAGAGCAGAAGCCAAAATTTTGAACAACCAATTTTTTATTTAAAATGTTATAAAAGTTAAACAAATTGTCAAAATTGAACGAGAAGGAGGCTGACTATGACTGAACTCAATTAACTGATGGCGAAGACCTTTTAATGCAAAACGAAGTGATTAAATTCATCCAAGTAAATTGAAAAAGATGCCAGAAGCCCGAATAATTGAAAATTGAACACTATTGCAGCTACAGTCCTTTGTTCCAGACTAACTGACTAACCCCAGGCTGCGAAGTTGTTAAGTATCCTCTAAATTATCAAACTTCAGAAATAACGCACTTTAAATATTTCTCACTATATTATGAAATATCACTAAACTGATTTTATTCTCTTTCAAAGATTAAATAAAAATACTAAGACACTGAAAATATGTCAAATTATAAAGTTAACCTAGTGTTAGTTTACGAACCTTTAAAACACTTTTACTACACTCCAACAAACCATTTATAGCTACACATCATAATATTTAAGTAGAAACATTGTAAGGTTGTGTATTTTTATTACTGTAATTGCATCTAATCCTTTTATCGTGATCAAAAGAATCCAAACGATTGAACGAAATTATTTGTTTACTACTCCGGTAGAACGCCATTACATTGTATTTGTTACGTTCAAAATCGATTTGTTAAACCCAGAGAGAGATTGTCTCATAGATAAATAACCGGTGCAAAATAATATATCAAACCAAATCTAACTTGTGTCAAAGAAAACGTAATAACCCTTCATTAATAAATCAATACTGTGTATAACAAATGTGTTTTATTTTCAGTAGGAAAGTTTATTATTAATATTGTACAGTATAGCGGACGTCTACGAATTGGCGACTAGCGCTCAAGCAGTGAATACAGCAAACTGCTGGCTTGATTGAAAAAGTCGACAAGCGGCGGGACAAATTGAATTCTCCACACCGCCTGAGCGGAACCACTGATAATAATAAATTTTTTAATTGTTTTAAATAAACAATTTGGCGCCACCCGGGATTTATAAACTCCTAGTGAACCTCAGGTAAGGCTATGAACCTGGTTATTCGTACGTTCGCGACGGAGTCAAGCATCGTAAGTTACGTTACCGAGCGAGGACGAATTGGTAAGACACATTACACACGGTACACTCTGACACTTCTACATTTTACAGATTTCGTTAAGAACGACGGCACACACAAGAGATACGTTATAAATTGGCGACCAACTGGTGGGACTAGAAGAAAGGGAGATACGATATTCTAGCGGCGATTGCGAAAGGATATCAAGATGCATACAAGAAGATTATCGAAAAAGTTGGCGAAGGACAAACAGATGGAAGAAAATAGAGGGGAAGAAGAGGAAGGAACATCGATCGAAGAAGTGGAGACAACAATAACCACAACAGAACCAACCAAAGACAAAGAAAGAGAACCACGGGCGGGTGACAGGGAGGAAGCCAGAGGAGGCATGGATTTACAACAATTATGGGAGTTGATTAATGGAAAATTAGACAAGAATGAGGAGAATCTGAATAGTATGAAGGACAGTTTGAAACAAATCAATGAAAAATTAATTAGTACCAACGAAAATACTAAAGAAGAGTTAAGACTAACAATTAACCAAAATAACGAAACATTACAACACCAATTAATGGAGTATGGCAAGAAACCAGACAACAGATCACCGAAACCAATGAGAAGGTAGAGGAGACGTTGGAGAGACTGGAGAAAACCAATGAAACTGTTTCAGAAGTCTGTGAGGAAGTACTCAATAAAATAAACAACCTCGAAGGAGAAAATAAAAGGAGAATTGAGGAATGTCACGAAGAAACAGCCAAAAGATGTGAACAGGTGAACCAGGACATGCATCAAGTCCGGGAAGAGAACCAGAAGGAGATAGCAGCTGTACGAACAGACCTGGGAGAAAGAATGGAAGGAGTGTACAGCAATTTAAATAAAATCAACAGCAAGGTGGACAAAAACAAACAAAGAATTGACGAGATGCACAGACGAGAAGAATCATTACGGGAAGAAGTAGAAGCCTGGCGGGACCGGCCATGTAACACTAACCACATCATTAACACTGACAATCGGGATACGATCAACTTCCGCAATTATAAGAGAAACCCAATTGAATTCCTGAAAAGGGTGGAAGAGCTGATAGTGAAAAATCGCGAAACCCGATGGACAACGGTGAGGGGAATGCTGGACGAAATGTTCAAAGAAACATATGACAACTGGTGGACCGCCACAAGACCAGACATCCAGAGCATCCAAGAATTTAAGACCCAATTCAAGGCGAAATACTGGTCTGAATCGACCCAGAACATGGTCCGCAACAACTTAAGCAACGGGAGATATGAGAGTCAGAACGGACAGTCTCTCACATCCTACTTCCTGGGAAAGATCTGCATGGCAAGAAATTTGGAACCCCGCATTCTGGAAGAGTGTCTTGTGATACAACTGTCTTACCATTACGACGCCATACAGAAAGCCCGGATGTACAGTCAGGTCAAGACCATTCAGGACATGGCTAGTTTATTAGAGAGCCATGAGCACGAATGGCAATACCAAAAGAATAGATTCTCGAGCTTCCGAAATAGTAAGATAAACGAAGGACCATCATCACCAAACCAACAGGGTGATAACAAGCCACCACAAAGCCACACTAATAATAAAATTATCCAGGGAATCAACGTGGTAATAGTGCACCCCGAAACTTTAACCGAAATGGGAACAACAATAATAATTTTAGAAACAAATACAGGGGTAACTACCCACAGAATGGTCCCAACAATTATTATCGCCCTGAAAACAGTAATAACAACAACCAAGGGTACCGATCGCAAGTAAATTACGTGAGATGCCAAGCCCAGCGAAACCCAAGAAGACACTATTCAAGACCACAAACGGTTAACAGGCATGGTAATCAAACACGGAACAGTGATCAACAACAAAGGGAGAATGATACTAGGCCGACACAACGGAATAATAATGAAGAAGAACCCAGATCCGGAAACAGAGACCAAGGACGGGACATAACCTACAGAAATGATTACCGATAGGAGGTTCAAAGGGGCAGGAATAACGAGAACGCCCAAACAACGGACGTTTATGATTGTATACCATTCAGCAATAATCCTGCGGAAAATTTTAGAATAACATATAACAATCGTAACCCACCAGAGCTCTGGATTCCCTCAAGAAGGAATGGTAACCAGTCTAACACAAATCAGGTAGAGAGACAGGAGGATCAGGAAGAAGAACCCTCGCCAGACAGATGGAATGAATAGAAAAACACTGAAATGGGACTGATTTCCTGATAACCTACCTAAGTAATTTAAATTAAAAAGAGATAATAAGACAAACGAATAAGTTTGCAAATAAATAATAAAGAAAAGTATAAGATGAATTTCAAAATTCAAAAAAATTATGTAAGGCCAACTTACACCAATATTTCGATAACATATTAGACCAATTATAAAATGGAGGAATAAAGTTACAAAGAATTCCTACAAAATAAGATCAAATTACAATCAAATGGAACTGACATGTGAAGTATAATATAAAAAATAATAATAAAGGAATAATTTACAAAGAGTTCCTATAAAGTAAGAACCACAAACTTACTATAATGCTTAAACAAAAAATTATAAAATGGAGTAATAAAGTTACGAAAAATTCCTACAAAATAAGATTAACTTACAATAATCTTTAGCCAACATATGAGGCAACAAAGCAAAACATACTATAAAGGAATAAGCTACAAAAATTCCTAACTAGTAACAAGCACTAACTTACTATGATATATAAAAGATTATGAAAAAATATATATATATATCAATCAAAATGATCAACTTCCACAACTATTTAGAAAAAGATGGGAAGTAAAATAAACAACCCAATGATCAAAAAACGAAATAAATAAAATAAACATTCTAAGAATTATAATATGAAATGAGATGAAACAAAGAGTAATTAAAAATGAATAAAAATGTTAATTGTATAAATAGAAAACAACGCTTCAAGTATTATCAAATAGTATCAATAAAGAAAGATGAAAAAATATATGACTCGAACTGAGCAATAATGAAATACAAAAGTAAAAGATTCCCAAAAATGTTATTATTATTATTATTATTATTATTATTATTATGAGTCACGAGATGACTGTATTGAAGATTCATTAATTGAGATTGACTGTTGAATAAGTCCAGCAATCATTTAACTGAGCAGGGATGATGTTCCCCTGATCTCAGAAAAAGAGTAGTTTTGAACGATGGAGTTAGGTAAGCCAATAGAGCCCATCCGAATCGATTTCAGCTACCAAGTAGGGATAGTTAGGGAAAATAAGATTTATAGGGAATAATTTATAATAAAAAATCAATAAGCCAGTTCGTAATAAGAAAAAATAATGAAGAAAAGACTCAGAAGAAAGGAAGGGCAAGATACAGAATTAAACATAAAAATGAACGAGAAGCAGGAGAATTTAAGAAGAAAATGATACAATACTATTGATAATTTCATCAAACTTAGAATCACGTTTTATAAAATGATCAATTTTGGTGGAAGGGCATTATATAACACCGCCAAATTCTGATCATTTTTTATGACTATAAGAATGTAAAAAATGCTAAAAAATAATATATTTTAATAAATAAATAATGAAGAGAATAAAAATATAAAATGTAATTGTGAAAGAAGGAGGAAGAAATATAAACTAAAAGTGATTATTAAAGAAAATCACAGACTAGACTGACAGATAAACGACTTTGACCCAACCCAGACATTGGCCAGATAACGAACCAAAATAAAAGTAAACAAGATGAGAAGGGAAGGAGAAGAAAAATGAGAACAAAGAGGGAACACAAACCAACGATGAAGAAAATAAAATGAAACAAGTCAAGAAAACACAGACAAGGAATAAAGAATAGAGAAGGGAGAAATAATGTAATCAAATATAATAAAAGAAACAAAACCGGTAAAGAACCAAGATAAATAATAAATGTTAATACTAATTGAATGACAATTGTAATTAGTCGTAAATAAAACACGATAGCTAAAAATACACTAGCCAAAGAATTAGAAGTACATGTAAGTTATTAATAGAGAAAGACATGATATTAATAAATATATATAATATGTGTAGAGAAAGAGAAAGATATTGAAATAGTGAGAAGTAAACGGAATTAACATAGTGAAAGTGAAATTACCCTAAAGTGAAATGATAGAAAAAGAAACACTAAGTAAATTATAATAAACACAAGATAATTTAAAAGTGCAGGTGATGAGTAAATAAAAATATTGTCAATGATAGCAATAGGGAAAATAGTGAAAGCTAAGATAAACACTTAGTAAAAATAACAAACACTAAAGGTTTAATAGTGAACAATAATGTTTAAGAAAGTTGTTAAGAACAACTTTCAAAATTAACCATTAATTAAGTAAGAATGAACACTAAACAGTGATATTAACTGTAGTGATTAGAAAAGAATATTATTGTAGAGTTTAAAAGAATATAGTAGAATTTAAAGGTGAGAACCACATGACAATGTAATAAGACAGTGTAACATGGAAAGAAGGCAAAGAGTTTTTATAAAATAAGAAGTTTAAAACCATCAATAAACACCCATGTTATAAGGGATGATTATTGAACCAAGTTCAATAGAGGTGAGGTTGTTTATCACCCAAAAAATAAATCAAAGGTAATGAATTGTACACCAATATTAGATATAAAGTGTTAAATAATTGTTTAAACAAACTTATGAATAGGATATGGATGGGATAATTATAATTACCATAGACCTAAATGTTGTATTTTATAATATGAAAAAAAATAGTAATTAATAGCCATATTGTTGACATTGGCGGAGTAAATAAGTAAGAAAGGAAAGCAATGTTTGATTTGGAAAACGAGAAAACCTGTTAGTAAATAGTTAGTAATACACTAAGAATAAAACAGTAGTAACATACAAATCACACAAAAACAGAACCAAAACACATCAATAGATAATAAACATAGTTATAAGTACAAAATAAAGCTCTAGGCTAAAATGAGATGTAATGTATATGAAATAATCAAAAATCAGTAATGGCTACTTAGACTTGAGACAGGCCTAACTATCAAACACCAACAAATACAAATTGTATGAAAATAACCAAATAATTAACAAATCCAAGGTGACTAATTAACCAAGGATAAATGGTAAATTTTATTAAAAGCAAAATATTAAAATAAGGAGTTAAATAAACAGAGAAATGTAAGTAGTAAATATTAAATTAACTGTAAACTTATAAAACATGAAATAACCCAATCTTGTTGGGATACCAAAATAATCTTTGTAAGAAAATACAAATGACAGTGCTAATAATTAATACTTAGGAAGGAAGATAAAGGAATGAAGAAAGTCAGAAGATATATGAGAATTTTGAAAAGTATTCAAATTTTGATAACAATGGATTTATATCAAGCTGAGCCAATCAGAATTCTTTAGTAACCATAGAAACCACTGTTGAATACGAATTTACCATTGAATATCGTTACTCATAAAGCGTCACCCTAACAGAGCAGAAGCCAAAATTTTGAACAACCAATTTTTTATTTAAAATGTTATAAAAGTTAAACAAATTGTCAAAATTGAACGAGAAGGAGGCTGACTATGACTGAACTCAATTAACTGATGGCGAAGACCTTTTAATGCAAAACGAAGTGATTAAATTCATCCAAGTAAATTGAAAAAGATGCCAGAAGCCCGAATAATTGAAAATTGAACACTATTGCAGCTACAGTCCTTTGTTCCAGACTAACTGACTAACCCCAGGCTGCGAAGTTGTTAAGTATCCTCTAAATTATCAAACTTCAGAAATAACGCACTTTAAATATTTCTCACTATATTATGAAATATCACTAAACTGATTTTATTCTCTTTCAAAGATTAAATAAAAATACTAAGACACTGAAAATATGTCAAATTATAAAGTTAACCTAGTGTTAGTTTACGAACCTTTAAAACACTTTTACTACACTCCAACAAACCATTTATAGCTACACATCATAATATTTAAGTAGAAACATTGTAAGGTTGTGTATTTTTATTACTGTAATTGCATCTAATCCTTTTATCGTGATCAAAAGAATCCAAACGATTGAACGAAATTATTTGTTTACTACTCCGGTAGAACGCCATTACATTGTATTTGTTACGTTCAAAATCGATTTGTTAAACCCAGAGAGAGATTGTCTCATAGATAAATAACCGGTGCAAAATAATATATCAAACCAAATCTAACTTGTGTCAAAGAAAACGTAATAACCCTTCATTAATAAATCAATACTGTGTATAACAAATGTGTTTTATTTTCAGTAGGAAAGTTTATTATTAATATTGTACAGTATAGCGGACGTCTACGAATTGGCGACTAGCGCTCAAGCAGTGAATACAGCAAACTGCTGGCTTGATTGAAAAAGTCGACAAGCGGCGGGACAAATTGAATTCTCCACACCGCCTGAGCGGAACCACTGATAATAATAAATTTTTTAATTGTTTTAAATAAACAATTTGGCGCCACCCGGGATTTATAAACTCCTAGTGAACCTCAGGTAAGGCTATGAACCTGGTTATTCGTACGTTCGCGACGGAGTCAAGCATCGTAAGTTACGTTACCGAGCGAGGACGAATTGGTAAGACACGGTACACTCTGACACTTCTACATTTTACAGATTTCGTTAAGAACGACGGCACACACAAGAGATACGTTATAAATTGGCGACCAACTGGTGGGACTAGAAGAAAGGGAGATACGATATTCTAGCAGCGATTACGAAAGGATATCAAGATGCATACAAGAAGATTATCGAAAAAGTTGGCGAAGGACAAACAGATGGAAGAAAATAGAGGGGAAGAAGAGGCAGGAACATCGATCGAAGAAGTGGAGACAACAATAACCACAACAGAACCAACCAAAGACAAAGAAAGAGAACCACAGGCGGGTGACAGGGAGGAAGCCAGAGGAGGCATGGATTTACAACAATTATGGGAGTTGATTATTGGAAAATTAGACAAGAATGAGGAGAATCTGAATAGTATGAAGGACAGTTTGAAACAAATCAATGAAAAATTAATTAGTACCAACAAAAATACTAAAGAAGAGTTAAGACTAACAATTAACCAAAATAACGAAACATTACAACACCAATTAATGGAGTATGGCAAGAAACCAGACAACAGATCACCGAAACCAATGAGAAGGTAGAGGAGACGTTGGAGAGACTGGAGAAAACCAATGAAACTGTTTCAGAAGTCTGTGAGGAAGTACTCAATAAAATAAACAACCTCGAAGGAGAAAATAAAAGGAGAATTGAGGAATGTCCCGAAGAAACAGCCAAAAGATGTGAACAGGTGAACCAGGACATGCATCAAGTCCGGGAAGAGAACCAGAAGGAGATAGCAGCTGTACGAACAGACCTGGGAGAAAGAATGGAAGGAGTGTACAGCAATTTAAATAAAATCAACAGCAAGGTGGACAAAAACAAACAAAGAATTGACGAGATGCACAGACGAGAAGAATCATTACGGGAAGAAGTAGACGCCTGGCGGGACCGGCCATGTAACACTAACCACATCATTAACACTGACAATCGGGATACGATCAACTTCCGCAATTATAAGAGAAACCCAACTGAATTCCTGAAAAGGGTGGAAGAGCTGATAGTGAAAAATCGCGAAACCCGATGGACAACGGTGAGGGGAATGCTGGACGAAATGTTCAAAGAAACATATGACAACTGGTGGACCGCCACAAGACCAGACATCCAGAGCATCCAAGAATTTAAGACCCAATTCAAGGCGAAATACTGGTCTGAATCGACCCAGAACATGGTCCGCAACAACTTAAGCAACGGGAGATATGAGAGTCAGAACGGACAGTCTCTCACATCCTACTTCCTGGGAAAGATCTGCATGGCAAGAAATTTGGAACCCCGCATTCTGGAAGAGTGTCTTGTGATACAACTGTCTTACCATTACGACGCCATACAGAAAGCCCGGATGTACAGTCAGGTCAAGACCATTCAGGACATGGCTAGTTTATTAGAGAGCCATGAGCACGAATGGCAATACCAAAAGAATAGATTCTCGAGCTTCCGAAATAGTAAGATAAACGAAGGACCATCATCACCAAACCAACAGGGTGATAACAAGCCACCACAAAGCCACACTAATAATAAAATTATCCAGGGAATCAACGTGGTAATAGTGCACCCCGAAACTTTAACCGAAATGGGAACAACAATAATAATTTTAGAAACAAATACAGGGGTAACTACCCACAGAATGGTCCCAACAATTATTATCGCCCTGAAAACAGTAATAACAACAACCAAGGGTACCGATCGCAAGTAAATTACGTGAGATGCCAAGCCCAGCGAAACCCAAGAAGACACTATTCAAGACCACAAACGGTTAACAGGCATGGTAATCAAACACGGAACAGTGATCAACAACAAAGGGAGAATGATACTAGGCCGACACAACGGAATAATAATGAAGAAGAACCCAGATCCGGAAACAGAGACCAAGGACGGGACATAACCTACAGAAATGATTACCGATAGGAGGTTCAAAGGGGCAGGAATAATGAGAACGCCCAAACAACGGACGTTTATGATTGTATACCATTCAGCAATAATCCTGCGGAAAATTTTAGAATAACATATAACAATCGTAACCCACCAGAGCTCTGGATTCCCTCAAGAAGGAATGGTAACCAGTCTAACACAAATCAGGTAGAGAGACAGGAGGATCAGGAAGAAGAACCCTCGCCAGACAGATGGAATGAATAGAAAAACACTGAAATGGGACTGATTTCCTGATAACCTACCTAAGTAATTTAAATTAAAAAGAGATAATAAGACAAACGAATAAGTTTACAAATAAATAATAAATAAAAGTATAAGATGAATTTCAAAATTCAAAAAAATTATGTAAGGCCAACTTACACCAATATTTCGATAACATATTAGACCAATTATAAAATGGAGGAATAAAGTTACAAAGAATTCCTACAAAATAAGATCAAATTACAATCAAATGGAACTGACATGTGAAGTATAATATAAAAAATAATAATAAAGGAATAATTTACAAAGAGTTCCTATAAAGTAAGAACCACAAACTTACTATAATGCTTAAACAAAAAATTATAAAATGGAGTAATAAAGTTACGAAAAATTCCTACAAAATAAGATTAACTTACAATAATCTTTAGCCAACATATGAGGCAACAAAGCAAAACATACTATAAAGGAATAAGCTACAAAAATTCCTAACTAGTAAGAAGCACTAACTTACTATGATATATAAAAGATTATGAAAAAATATATATATATATATCAATCAAAATGATCAACTTCCACAACTATTTAGAAAAAGATGGGAAGTAAAATAAACAACCCAATGATCAAAAAACGAAATAAATAAAATAAACATTCTAAGAATTATAATATGAAATGAGATGAAACAAAGAGTAATTAAAAATGAATAAAAATGTTAATTGTATAAATAGAAAACAACGCTTCAAGTATTATCAAATAGTATCAATAAAGAAAGATGAAAAAATATATGACTCGAACTGAGCAATAATGAAATACAAAAGTAAAAGATTCCCAAAAATGTTATTATTATTATTATTATTATTATTATTATTATGAGTCACGAGATGACTGTATTGAAGATTCATTAATTGAGATTGACTGTTGAATAAGTCCAGCAATCATTTAACTGAGCAGGGATGATGTTCCCCTGATCTCAGAAAAAGAGTAGTTTTGAACGACGGAGTTAGGTAAGCCAATAGAGCCCATCCGAATCGATTTCAGCTACCTAGTAGGGATAGTTAGGGAAAATAAGATTTATAGGGAATAATTTATAATAAAAAATCAATAAGCCAGTTCGTAATAAGAAAAAATAATGAAGAAAAGACTCAGAAGAAAGGAAGGGCAAGATACAGAATTAAACATCAAAATGAACGAGAAGCAGGAGAATTTAAGAAGAAAATGATACAATACTATTGATAATTTCATCAAACTTAGAATCACGTTTTATAAAATGATCAATTTTGGTGGAAGGGCATTATATAACATCGCCAAATTCTGATCATTTTTTATGACTATAAGAATGTAAAAAATGCTAAAAAATAATATATTTTAATAAATAAATAATGAAGAGAATAAAAATATAAAATGTAATTGTGAAAGAAGGAGGAAGAAATATAAACTAAAAGTGATTATTAAAGAAAATCACAGACTAGACTGACAGATAAACGACTTTGACCCAACCCAGACATTGGCCAGATAACGAACCAAAATAAAAGTAAACAAGATGAGAAGGGAAGGAGAAGAAAAATGAGAACAAAGAGGGAACAAACCAACGATGAAGAAAATAAAATGAAACAAGTCAAGAAAACACAGACAAGGAATAAAGAATAGAGAAGGGAGAAATAATGTAATCAAATATAATAAAAGAAACAAAACCGGTAAAGAACCAAGATAAATAATAAATGTTAATACTGATTGAATGACAATTGTAATTAGTCGTAAATAAAACACGATAGCTAAAAATACACTAGCCAAAGAATTAGAAGTACATGTAAGTTATTAATAGAGAAAAACATGATATTAATAAATATATATAATATGTGTAGAGAAAGAGAAAGATATTGAAATAGTGAGAAGTAAACGGAATTAACATAGTGAAAGTGAAATTACCCTAAAGTGAAATGATAGAAAAAGAAACACTAAGTAAATTATAATAAACACAAGATAATTTAAAAGTGCAGGTGATGAGTAAATAAAAATATTGTCAATGATAGCAATAGGGAAAATAGTGAAAGCTAAGATAAACACTTAGTAAAAATAACAAACACTAAAGGTTTAATAGTGAACAATAATGTTTAAGAAAGTTGTTAAGAACAACTTTCAAAATAAACCATTAATTAAGTAAGAATGAACACTAAACAGTGATATTAACTGTAGTGATTAGAAAAGAATATTATTGTAGAGTTTAAAAGAATATAGTAGAATTTAAAGGTGAGAACCACATGACAATGTAATAAGACAGTGTAACATGGAAAGAAGGCAAAGAGTTTTTATAAAATAAGAAGTTTAAAACCATCAATAAACACCCATGTTATAAGGGATGATTATTGAACCAAGTTCAATAGAGGTGAGGTTGTTTATCACCCAAAAAATAAATCAAAGGTAATGAATTGTACACCAATATTAGATATTAAGTGTTAAATAATTGTTTAAACAAACTTATGAATAGGATATGGATGGGATAATTATAATTACCATAGACCTAAATGTTGTATTTTATAATATGAAAAAAAATAGTAATTAATAGCCATATTGTTGACATTGGCGGAGTAAATAAGTAAGAAAGGAAAGCAATGTTTGATTTGGAAAACGAGAAAACCTGTTAGTAAATAGTTAGTAATACACTAAGAATAAAACAGTAGTAACATACAAATCACACAAAAACAGAACCAAAACACATCAATAGATAATAAACATAGTTATAAGTACAAAATAAAGCTCTAGGCTAAAATGAGATGTAATGTATATGAAATAATCAAAAATCAGTAATGGCTACTTAGACTTGAGACAGGCCTAACTATCAAACACCAACAAATACAAATTGTATGAAAATAACCAAATAATTAACAAATCCAAGGTGACTAATTAACCAAGGATAAATGGTAAATTTTATTAAAAGCAAAATATTAAAATAAGGAGTTAAATAAACAGAGAAATGTAAGTAGTAAATATTAAATTAACTGTAAACTTATAAAACATGAAATAACCCAATCTTGTTGGGATACCAAAATAATCTTTGTAAGAAAATACAAATGACAGTGCTAATAATTAATACTTAGGAAGGAAGATAAAGGAATGAAGAAAGTCAGAAGATATATGAGGATTTTGAAAAGAATTCAAATTTTGATAACAATGGATTTATATCAAGCTGAGCCAATCAGAATTCTTTATTAACCATAGAAACCACTGTTGAATACGAATTTACCATTGAATATCGTTACTCATAAAGCGTCACCCTAACAGAGCAGAAGCCAAAATTTTGAACAACCAATTTTTTATTTAAAATGTTATAAAAGTTAAACAAATTGTCAAAATTGAACGAGAAGGAGGCTGACTATGATTGAACTCAATTAACTGATGGCGAAGACCTTTTAATGCAAAACGAAGTGATTAAATTCATCCAAGTAAATTGAAAAAGATGCCAGAAGCCCGAATAATTGAAAATTGAACACTATTGCAGCTACAGTCCTTTGTTCCAGACTAACTGACTAACCCCAGGCTACGAAGTTGTTAAGTATCCTCTAAATTATCAAACTTCAGAAATAACGCACTTTAAATATTTCTCACTATATTATGAAATATCACTAAACTGATTTTATTCTCTTTCAAAGATTAAATAAAAATACTAAGACACTGAAAATTTGTAAAATTATAAAGTTAACCTAGTGTTAGTTTACGAACCTTTAAAACACTTTTACTACACTCCAACAAACCATTTATAGCTACACATCATAATATTTAAGTAGAAACATTGTAAGGTTGTGTATTTTTATTACTGTAATTGCATCTAATCCTTTTATCGTGATCAAAAGAATCCAAACGATTTAACGAAATTATTTGTTTACTACTCCGGTAGAACGCCATTACATTGTATTTGTTACGTTCAAAATCGATTTGTTAAACCCAGAGAGAGATTGTCTCATAGATAAATAACCGGTGCAAAATAATATATCAAACCAAATCTAACTTGTGTCAAAGAAAACGTAATAACCCTTCCTTAACAAATCAATACTGTGTATAACAAATGTGTTTTATTTTCAGTAGGAAAGTTTATTATTAATATTGTACAGTATAGCAGACGTCTACGAATTGGCGACTAGCGCTCAAGCAGTGAATACAGCAAACTGCTGGCTTGATTGAAAAAGTCGACAAGCGGCGGGACAAATTGAATTCTCCACACCGCCTGAGCGGAACCACTGATAATAATAAATTTTTTAATTGTTTTAAATAAACAATTTGGCGCCACCCGGGATTTATAAACTGCTAGTGAACCTCAGGTAAGGCTATGAACCTGGTTATTCGTACGTTCGCGACGGAGTCAAGCATCGTAAGTTACGTTACCGAGCGAGGACGAATTGGTAAGACACATTACACACGGTACACTCTGACACTTCTACATTTTACAGATTTCGTTAAGAACGACGGCACACACAAGAGATACGTTATAAATTGGCGACCAACTGGTGGGACTAGAAGAAAGGGAGATACGATATTCTAGCGGCGATTGCGAAAGGATATCAAGATGCATACAAGAAGATTATCGAAAAAGTTGGCGAAGGACAAACAGATGGAAGAAAATAGAGGGGAAGAAGAGGAAGGAACATCGATCGAAGAAGTGGAGACAACAATAACCACAACAGAACCAACCAAAGACAAAGAAAGAGAACCACAGGCGGGTGACAGGGAGGAAGCCAGAGGAGGCATGGATTTACAACAATTATGGGAGTTGATTAATGGAAAATTAGACAAGAATGAGGAGAATCTGAATAGTATGAAGGACAGTTTGAAACAAATCAATGAAAAATTAATTAGTACCAACGAAAATACTAAAGAAGAGTTAAGACTAACAATTAACCAAAATAACGAAACATTACAACACCAATTAATGGAGTATGGCAAGAAACCAGACAACAGATCGCCGAAACCAATGAGAAGGTAGAGGAGACGTTGGAGAGACTGGAGAAAACCAATGAAACTGTTTCAGAAGTCTGTGAGGAAGTACTCAATAAAATAAACAACCTCGAAGGAGAAAATAAAAGGAGAATTGAGGAATGTCACGAAGAAACAGCCAAAAGATGTGAACAGGTGAACCAGGACATGCATCAAGTCCGGGAAGAGAACCAGAAGTAGATACCAGCTGTACGAACAGACCTGGGAGAAAGAATGGAAGGAGTGTACAGCAATTTAAATAAAATCAACAGCAAGGTGGACAAAAACAAACAAAGAATTGACGAGATGCACAGACGAGAAGAATCATTACGGGAAGAAGTAGACGCCTGGCGGGACCGGCCATGTAACACTAACCACATCATTAACACTGACAATCGGGATACGATCAACTTCCGCAATTATAAGAGAAACCCAATTGAATTCCTGAAAAGGGTGGAAGAGCTGATAGTGAAAAATCGCGAAACCCGATGGACAATGGTGAGGGGAATGCTGGACGAAATGTTCAAAGAAACACATGACAACTGGTGGACCGCCACAAGACCAGACATCCAGAGCATCCAAGAATTTAAGACCCAATTCAAGGCGAAATACTGGTCTGAATCGACCCAGAACATGGTCCGCAACAACTTAAGCAACGGGAGATATGAGAGTCAGAACGGACAGTCTCTCACATCCTACTTCCTGGGAAAGATCTGCATGGCAAGAAATTTGGAACCCCGCATTCCGGAAGAGTGTCTTGTGATACAACTGTCTTACCATTACGACGCCATACAGAAAGCCCGGATGTACAGTCAGGTCAAGACCATTCAGGACATGGCTAGTTTATTAGAGAGCCATGAGCACGAATGGCAATACCAAAAGAATAGATTCTCGAGCTTCCGAAATAGTAAGATAAACGAAGGACCATAATCACCAAACCAACAGGGTGATAACAAGCCACCACAAAGCCACACTAATAATAAAATTATCCAGGGAATCAACGTGGTAATAGTGCACCCCGAAACTTTAACCGAAATGGGAACAACAATAATAATTTTAGAAACAACTACAGGGGTAACTACCCACAGAATGGTCCCAACAATTATTATCGCCCTGGAAACAGTAATAATAACAACCAAGGGTACCGATCGCAAGTAAATTACGTGAGATGCCAAGCCCAGCGAAACCCAAGAAGACACTATTCAAGACCACAAACGGTTAACAGGCTTGGTAATCAAACACGGAACAGTGATCAACAACAAAGGGAGAATGATACTAGGCCGACACAACGGAATAATAATGAAGAAGAACCCAGATCCGGAAACAGAGACCAAGGACAGGACATAACCTACAGAAATGATTACCGATATGAGGTTCAAAGGGGCAGGAATAAGGAGAACGCCCAAACAACGGAGGATTATGATTGGATACCATTCAGCAATAATCCTGCGGAAAATTTTAGAATCACATATAACAATCGTAACCCACCAGAGCTCTGGATTCCCTCAAGAAGGAATGGTAACCAGTCTAACACAAATCAGGTAGAGAGACAGGAGGATCAGGAAGAAGAACCCTCGCCAGACAGATGGAATGAATAGAAAAACACTGAAATGGGACTGATTTCCTGATAACCTACCTAAGTAATTTAAATTAAAAAGAGATAATAAGACAAACGAATAAGTTTGCAAATAAATAATAAAGAAAAGTATAAGATGAATTTCAAAATTCAAAAAAATTATGTAAGGCCAACTTACGCCAATATTTCGATAACATATTAGACCAATTATAAAATGGAGGAATGAAGTTACAAAGAATTCCTACAAAATAAGATCAAATTACAATCAAATGGAACTGACATGTGAAGTATAATATAAAAAATAATAATAAAGGAATAATTTACAAAGAGTTCCTATAAAGTAAGAACCACAAACTTACTATAATGCTTAAACAAAAAATTATAAAATGGAGGAATAAAGTTACGAAAAATTCCTACAAAATAAGATTAACTTACAATAATCTTTAGCCAACATATGAGGCAACAAAGCAAAACATACTATAAAGGAATAAGCTACAAAAATTCCTAACTAGTAAGAAGCACTAACTTACTATGATATATAAAAGATTATGAAAAAAAAAATATATATATATATCAATCAAAATGATCAACTTCCACAACTATTTAGAAAAAGATGGGAAGTAAAATAAACAACCCAATGATCTAAAAACGAAATAAATAAAATGAACATTTTAAGAATTATAATATGAAATGAGATGAAACAAAGAGTAATTAAAAATGAATAAAAATGTTAATTGTATAAATAGAAAACAACGCTTCAAGTATTATCAAATAGTATCAATAAAGAAAGATGAAAAAATATATGACTCGAACTGAGCAATAATGAAATACAAAAGTAACAGATTCCCAAAAATGTTATGATTATTATTATTATTATTATTATTATTATTATTATGAGTCACGAGATGACTGTATTGAAGATTCATTAATTGAGATTGACTGTTGAATAAGTCCAGCAATCATTTAACTGAGCAGGGATGATGTTCCCCTGATCTCAGAAAAAGAGTAGTTTTGAACGACGGAGTTAGGTAACCCAATAGAGCCCATCCGAATCGATTTCAGCTACCTAGTAGGGATAGTTAGGGAAAATAAGATTTATAGGGAATAATTTATAATAAAAAATCAATAAGCCAGTTCGTAATAAGAGAAAATAATGAAGAAAAGACTCAGAAGAAAGGAAGGGCAAGATACAGAATTAAACATAAAAATGAACGAGAAGCAGGAGAATTTAAGAAGAAAATGATACAATACTATTGATAATTTCATCAAACTTAGAATCACGTTTTATAAAATGATAAATTTTGGTGGAAGGGCATTATATAACATCGCCAAATTCAGATCATTTTTTATGACTATAAGTATGTAAAAAATGCTAAAAAATAATATATTTTAATAAATAAATAATGAAGAGAATAAAAATATAAAATGTAATTATGAAAGAAGGAGGAAGAAATATAAACTAAAAGTGATTATTAAAGAAAATCACAGACTAGACTGACAGATAAACGACTTTGACCCAACCCCAGAGATTGGCCAGATAACGAACCAAAATAAAAGTAAACAAGATGAGAAGGGAAGGAGAAGAAAAATGAGAACAATGAGGGAACAAACCAACGATGAAGAAAATAAAATGAAACAAGTCAAGAAAACACAGACAAGGAATAAAGAATAGAGAAGGGAGAAATAATGTAATCAAATATAATAAAAGAAACAAAACCGGTACAGAACCAAGATAAATAATAAATGTTAATACTGATTGAATGACAATTGTAATTAGTCGTTAAATAAAACACGATAGCTAAAAATACACTAGCCAAAGAATTAGAAGTACATGTAAGTTATTAATAGAGAAAGACATGATATTAATAAATATATATAATATGTGTAGAGAAAGAGAAAGATATTGAAATAGTGAGAAGTAAACGGAATTTAACATAGTGAAAGTGAAATTATAACCTCTTCTCTTGAGTTATAACTTAGGGAACCAGTGATAATTGGATGTGCCAATTATACCGGCTGCCTTCGTTGTGAAGCACTGAAAATAATCACAACAAATAAACAATTTATATAGCAGGATATTAGGAAGGGGAGACTGTTGATTTATGCACTCATTTTACTCGGTACTTAGATGACATCTCTTTATTACATTTGGTGATTAAGTTCTCTATTGAAAGTTCTCAAACAATATAGTTTACTATATGATTAAATATATAAATTACTACTTTACAAAGGGGCCTCAAAACATGATGTACATTTTATTGATTAATTCCACGGATCCGGGATTAAATATATTAAATGAATTATGGTCACCTTGCCATGTACAATATTGAAACTCTAACCATTTGAAGAATGGTTTTTTATTAATCTTCTAAAACAACAAAACTTTTAGTTTAAACTTTACCTTTTTGCTATAACTAGCGTTATTAGATTTTATACTACATGTTACCTAAAATGTCAGGTTTCTAAAGTCTTTAATGTTATTACATTTAAACATAAGTTTTAAAGTCTTTAATGTGATAATTTAAATTGTCTTTTGGGGTTTATAATTTTGTAACTCTTAACCATGGAAGACAAGCCTCCATGTCACCTGTGTTTTTCCTGAAGTTGCTGCAGAATTAGTTCTTCGGTCCTCCTGATGTTTCTTGAAGTTCAGTCGTTACCTTATCATACTGTGATGGTGAAGTTCTTGAAGTATGTGAAATCTTTCCTGCTGTGGTACATTCATCTCCGGCGACTGTAGTTACTCTTAATAATTCTTGTAGTTAGAATACATAGATAGAATGTTTGTTTCACTGTTACACACTTCACATGATGATAGATTAGTTTACTATCACCTTCTTGGTTGTAATACTGTATTATTTACATCGTCCGTTATTTTATAATATAGAGAGATGTCATCACTACACAAATTTACTCATTTAAATAGTCATAGTATCAACCCTTTCACATTTTTATATATACACATAGCGAAACAACACTTTACGCTGCTTACGGCGTGAGCGCTCCATTACAAGTCAAAGAAAATAGTTAAGGGGAGCGTAGTAATCTCAAGACAATTACTAGGCAACATAAAAGTAGTTCCGTTTTTCTAATTTTAATTAAAGGACTACGGTTGATTAAATAATTAAATCGTGATATTCTTAGTTGCAGAAGTTATCAAAGTACGTAACAATGGTCTTAATTAATTATTTAAATAATAACAAATTTACAACAATACTTAGTTTATTTAGGGGTCAGAAAACAAGTTAATTCTGGTCAGTTCTTGTTTATGCAGGATAAATTAATAAGCTTTACCCTTTCTGTACAATTCCATTCCCTTTTAATTTTATTATTAGACTTATATTAAATATTATTATTATTAAATGATTGCCATAAGAATTAGTTTACAATGTGAGATTTTATTAAGAATTTAAAATTTCTCCGATTATATATTATCAACTTAATTAATTAACATATTTTTATTAATGAAATCGTCACAAAATTACCCTAAAGTGAAATGATAGAAAAAGAAACACTAAGTAAATTATAATAAACACAAGATAATTTAAAAGTGCAGGTGATGAGTAAATAAAAATATTGTCAATGATAGCAATAGGGAAAATAGTGAAAGCTAAGATAAACACTTAGTAAAAATAACAAACACTAAAGGTTTAATAGTGAACAATAACGTTTAAGAAAGTTGTTAAGAACAACTTTCAAAATAAACCATTAATTAAGTAAGAATGAACTCTAAACAGTGATATTAACTGTAGTGATTAAAAAGAATATTATTGTAGAGTTTAAAAGAATATAGTAGAATTTAAAGGTGAGAACCACATGACAATGTAATAAGATAGTGTTAACATGGAAAGAAGGCAAAGAGTTTTTATAAAATAAGAAGTTTAAAACCATCAATAAACACCCATGTTATAAGGGATGATTATTGAACCAAGTTCAATAGAGGTGAGGTTGTTTATCACCCAAAAAATAAATCAAAGGTAATGAATTGTACACCAATATTAGATATTAAGTGTTAAATAATTGTTTAAACAAACTTATGAATAGGATATGGATGGGATAATTATAATTACCATAGACCTAAATGTTGTATTTTATAATATGAAAAAAAAATATTAATTAATAGCCATATTGTTGACATTGGCGGAGTAAATAAGTAAGAAAGGAAAGCAATATTTGATTTGGAAAACGAGAAAACCAGTTAGTAAATAGTTAGTAATACACTAAGAATAAAACAGTAGTAACATACAAATCACACAAAAACAGAACCAAAACACATCAATAGATAATAAACATAGTTATAAGTACAAAATAAAGCTCTAGGCTAAAATGAGATGTAATGTATATGAAATAATCAAAAATCAGTAATGGCTACTTAGACTTGAGACAGGCCTAACTATCAAACACCAACAAATACAAATTGTATGAAAATAACCAAATAATTAACAAATCCAAGGTGACTAATTAACCAAGGATAAATGGTAAATTTTATTAAAAGCAAAATATTAAAATAAGGAGTTAAATAAACAGAGAAATGTAAGTAGTAAATATTAAATTAACTGTAAACTTATAAAACATGAAATAACCCAATCTTGTTGGGATACCAAAATAATCTTTGTAAGAAAATACAAATGACAGTGCTAATAATTAATACTTAGGAAGGAAGATAAAGGAATGAAGAAAGTCAGAAGATATATGAGGATTTTGAAAAGAATTCAAATTTTGATAACAATGGATTTATATCAAGCTGAGCCAATCAGAATTCTTTAGTAACCATAGAAACCACTGTTGAATACGAATTTACCATTGAATATCGTTACTCATAAAGCGTCACCCTAACAGAGCAGAAGCCAAAATTTTGAACAACCAATTTTTTATTTAAAATGTTATAAAAGTTAAACAAATTGTCAAAATTGAACGAGAAGGAGGCTGACTATGACTGAACTCAATTAACTGATGGCGAAGACCTTTTAATGCAAAACGAAGTGATTAAATTCATCCAAGTAAATTGAAAAAGATGCCAGAAGCCCAAATAATTGAAAATTGAACACTATTGCAGCTACAGTCCTTTGTTCCAGACTAACTGACTAACCCCAGGCTACGAAGTTGTTAAGTATCCTCTAAATTATCAAACTTCAGAAATAACGCACTTTAAATATTTCTCACTATATTATGAAATATCACTAAACTGATTTTATTCTCTTTCAAAGATTAAATAAAAATACTAAGACACTGAAAATTTGTAAAATTATAAAGTTAACCTAGTGTTAGTTTACGAACCTTTAAAACACTTTTACTACACTCCAACAAACCATTTATAGCTACACATCATAATATTTAAGTAGAAACATTGTAAGGTTGTGTATTTTTATTACTGTAATTGCATCTAATCCTTTTATCGTGATCAAAAGAATCCAAACGATTTAACGAAATTATTTGTTTACTACTCCGGTAGAACGCCATTACATTGTATTTGTTACGTTCAAAATCGATTTGTTAAACCCAGAGAGAGATTGTCTCATAGATAAATAACCGGTGCAAAATAATATATCAAACCAAATCTAACTTGTGTCAAAGAAAACGTAATAACCCTTCATTAATAAATCAATACTGTGTATAACAAATGTGTTTTATTTTCAGTAGGAAAGTTTATTATTAATATTGTACAGTATAGCGGACGTCTACGAATTGGCGACTAGCGCTCAAGCAGTGAATACAGCAAACTGCTGGCTTGATTGAAAAAGTCGACAAGCGGCGGGACAAATTGAATTCTCCACACCGCCTGAGCGGAACCACTGATAATAATAAATTTTTTAATTGTTTTAAATAAACAATTTGGCGCCACCCGGGATTTATAAACTCCTAGTGAACCTCAGGTAAGGCTATGAACCTGGTTATTCGTACGTTCGCGACGGAGTCAAGCATCGTAAGTTACGTTACCGAGCGAGGACGAATTGGTAAGACACGGTACACTCTGACACTTCTACATTTTACAGATTTCGTTAAGAACGACGGCACACACAAGAGATACGTTATAAATTGGCGACCAACTGGTGGGACTAGAAGAAAGGGAGATACGATATTCTAGCAGCGATTACGAAAGGATATCAAGATGCATACAAGAAGATTATCGAAAAAGTTGGCGAAGGACAAACAGATGGAAGAAAATAGAGGGGAAGAAGAGGCAGGAACATCGATCGAAGAAGTGGAGACAACAATAACCACAACAGAACCAACCAAAGACAAAGAAAGAGAACCACAGGCGGGTGACAGGGAGGAAGCCAGAGGAGGCATGGATTTACAACAATTATGGGAGTTGATTATTGGAAAATTAGACAAGAATGAGGAGAATCTGAATAGTATGAAGGACAGTTTGAAACAAATCAATGAAAAATTAATTAGTACCAACAAAAATACTAAAGAAGAGTTAAGACTAACAATTAACCAAAATAACGAAACATTACAACACCAATTAATGGAGTATGGCAAGAAACCAGACAACAGATCACCGAAACCAATGAGAAGGTAGAGGAGACGTTGGAGAGACTGGAGAAAACCAATGAAACTGTTTCAGAAGTCTGTGAGGAAGTACTCAATAAAATAAACAACCTCGAAGGAGAAAATAAAAGGAGAATTGAGGAATGCCACGAAGAAACAGCCAAAAGATGTGAACAGGTGAACCAGGACATGCATCAAGTCCGGGAAGAGAACCAGAAGGAGATAGCAGCTGTACGAACAGACCTGGGAGAAAGAATGGAAGGAGTGTACAGCAATTTAAATAAAATCAACAGCAAGGTGGACAAAAACAAACAAAGAATTGACGAGATGCACAGACGAGAAGAATCATTACGGGAAGAAGTAGACGCCTGGCGGGACCGGCCATGTAACACTAACCACATCATTAACACTGACAATCGGGATACGATCAACTTCCGCAATTATAAGAGAAACCCAATTGAATTCCTGAAAAGGGTGGAAGAGCTGATAGTGAAAAATCGCGAAACCCGATGGACAATGGTGAGGGGAATGCTGGACGAAATGTTCAAAGAAACACATGACAACTGGTGGACCGCCACAAGACCAGACATCCAGAGCATCCAAGAATTTAAGACCCAATTCAAGGCGAAATACTGGTCTGAATCGACCCAGAACATGGTCCGCAACAACTTAAGCAACGGGAGATATGAGAGTCAGAACGGACAGTCTCTCACATCCTACTTCCTGGGAAAGATCTGCATGGCAAGAAATTTGGAACCCCGCATTCCGGAAGAGTGTCTTGTGATACAACTGTCTTACCATTACGACGCCATACAGAAAGCCCGGATGTACAGTCAGGTCAAGACCATTCAGGACATGGCTAGTTTATTAGAGAGCCATGAGCACGAATGGCAATACCAAAAGAATAGATTCTCGAGCTTCCGAAATAGTAAGATAAACGAAGGACCATAATCACCAAACCAACAGGGTGATAACAAGCCACCACAAAGCCACACTAATAATAAAATTATCCAGGGAATCAACGTGGTAATAGTGCACCCCGAAACTTTAACCGAAATGGGAACAACAATAATAATTTTAGAAACAACTACAGGGGTAACTACCCACAGAATGGTCCCAACAATTATTATCGCCCTGGAAACAGTAATAATAACAACCAAGGGTACCGATCGCAAGTAAATTACGTGAGATGCCAAGCCCAGCGAAACCCAAGAAGACACTATTCAAGACCACAAACGGTTAACAGGCTTGGTAATCAAACACGGAACAGTGATCAACAACAAAGGGAGAATGATACTAGGCCGACACAACGGAATAATAATGAAGAAGAACCCAGATCCGGAAACAGAGACCAAGGACAGGACATAACCTACAGAAATGATTACGGATATGAGGTTCAAAGGGGCAGGAATAACGAGAACGCCCAAACAACGGAGGATTATGATTGGATACCATTCAGCAATAATCCTGCGGAAAATTTTAGAATCACATATAACAATCGTAACCCACCAGAGCTCTGGATTCCCTCAAGAAGGAATGGTAACCAGTCTAACACAAATCAGGTAGAGAGACAGGAGGATCAGGAAGAAGAACCCTCGCCAGACAGATGGAATGAATAGAAAAACACTGAAATGGGACTGATTTCCTGATAACCTACCTAAGTAATTTAAATTAAAAAGAGATAATAAGACAAACGAATAAGTTTGCAAATAAATAATAAAGAAAAGTATAAGATGAATTTCAAAATTCAAAAAAATTATGTAAGGCCAACTTACGCCAATATTTCGATAACATATTAGACCAATTATAAAATGGAGGAATGAAGTTACAAAGAATTCCTACAAAATAAGATCAAATTACAATCAAATGGAACTGACATGTGAAGTATAATATAAAAAATAATAATAAAGGAATAATTTACAAAGAGTTCCTATAAAGTAAGAACCACAAACTTACTATAATGCTTAAACAAAAAATTATAAAATGGAGGAATAAAGTTACGAAAAATTCCTACAAAATAAGATTAACTTACAATAATCTTTAGCCAACATATGAGGCAACAAAGCAAAACATACTATAAAGGAATAAGCTACAAAAATTCCTAACTAGTAAGAAGCACTAACTTACTATGATATATAAAAGATTATGAAAAAAAAAATATATATATATATCAATCAAAATGATCAACTTCCACAACTATTTAGAAAAAGATGGGAAGTAAAATAAACAACCCAATGATCTAAAAACGAAATAAATAAAATAAACATTTTAAGAATTATAATATGAAATGAGATGAAACAAAGAGTAATTAAAAATGAATAAAAATGTTAATTGTATAAATAGAAAACAACGCTTCAAGTATTATCAAATAGTATCAATAAAGAAAGATGAAAAAATATATGACTCGAACTGAGCAATAATGAAATACAAAAGTAAAAGATTCCCAAAAATGTTATGATTATTATTATTATTATTATGAGTCACGAGATGACTGTATTGAAGATTCATTAATTGAGATTGACTGTTGAATAAGTCCAGCAATCATTTAACTGAGCAGGGATGATGTTCCCCTGATCTCAGAAAAAGAGTAGTTTTGAACGACGGAGTTAGGTAACCCAATAGAGCCCATCCGAATCGATTTCAGCTACCTAGTAGGGATAGTTAGGGAAAATAAGATTTATAGGGAATAATTTATAATAAAAAATCAATAAGCCAGTTCGTAATAAGAGAAAATAATGAAGAAAAGACTCAGAAGAAAGGAAGGGCAAGATACAGAATTAAACATAAAAATGAACGAGAAGCAGGAGAATTTAAGAAGAAAATGATACAATACTATTGATAATTTCATCAAACTTAGAATCACGTTTTATAAAATGATAAATTTTGGTGGAAGGGCATTATATAACATCGCCAAATTCAGATCATTTTTTATGACTATAAGTATGTAAAAAATGCTAAAAAATAATATATTTTAATAAATAAATAATGAAGAGAATAAAAATATAAAATGTAATTATGAAAGAAGGAGGAAGAAATATAAACTAAAAGTGATTATTAAAGAAAATCACAGACTAGACTGACAGATAAACGACTTTGACCCAACCCCAGAGATTGGCCAGATAACGAACCAAAATAAAAGTAAACAAGATGAGAAGGGAAGGAGAAGAAAAATGAGAACAAAGAGGGAACAAACCAACGATGAAGAAAATAAAATGAAACAAGTCAAGAAAACACAGACAAGGAATAAAGAATAGAGAAGGGAGAAATAATGTAATCAAATATAATAAAAGAAACAAAACCGGTACAGAACCAAGATAAATAATAAATGTTAATACTGATTGAATGACAATTGTAATTAGTCGTTAAATAAAACACGATAGCTAAAAATACACTAGCCAAAGAATTAGAAGTACATGTAAGTTATTAATAGAGAAAGACATGATATTAATAAATATATATAATATGTGTAGAGAAAGAGAAAGATATTGAAATAGTGAGAAGTAAACGGAATTTAACATAGTGAAAGTGAAATTATAACCTCTTCTCTTGAGTTATAACTTAGGGAACCAGTGATAATTGGATGTGCCAATTATACCGGCTGCCTTCGTTGTGAAGCACTGAAAATAATCACAACAAATAAACAATTTATATAGCAGGATATTAGGAAGGGGAGACTGTTGATTTATGCACTCATTTTACTCGGTACTTAGATGACATCTCTTTATTACATTTGGTGATTAAGTTCTCTATTGAAAGTTCTCAAACAATA
The DNA here is from genome assembly GCA_034769895.1 of Magicicada septendecula. Lineage (NCBI taxonomy): Eukaryota > Metazoa > Arthropoda > Insecta > Hemiptera > Cicadidae > Magicicada > Magicicada septendecula. Next base: position 913,171,257 of record CM068367.1, on the reverse strand, counting down.
TAGTTTACTATATGATTAAATATATAAATTACTACTTTACAAAGGGGCCTCAAAACATGATGTACATTTTATTGATTAATTCCACGGATCCGGGATTAAATATATTAAATGAATTATGGTCACCTTGCCATGTACAATATTGAAACTCTAACCATTTGAAGAATGGTTTTTTATTAATCTTCTAAAACAACAAAACTTTTAGTTTAAACTTTACCTTTTTGCTATAACTAGCGTTATTAGATTTTATACTACATGTTACCTAAAATGTCAGGTTTCTAAAGTCTTTAATGTTATTACATTTAAACATAAGTTTTAAAGTCTTTAATGTGATAATTTAAATTGTCTTTTGGGGTTTATAATTTTGTAACTCTTAACCATGGAAGACAAGCCTCCATGTCACCTGTGTTTTTCCTGAAGTTGCTGCAGAATTAGTTCTTCGGTCCTCCTGATGTTTCTTGAAGTTCAGTCGTTACCTTATCATACTGTGATGGTGAAGTTCTTGAAGTATGTGAAATCTTTCCTGCTGTGGTACATTCATCTCCGGCGACTGTAGTTACTCTTAATAATTCTTGTAGTTAGAATACATAGATAGAATGTTTGTTTCACTGTTACACACTTCACATGATGATAGATTAGTTTACTATCACCTTCTTGGTTGTAATACTGTATTATTTACATCGTCCGTTATTTTATAATATAGAGAGATGTCATCACCACACAAATTTACTCATTTAAATAGTCATAGTATCAACCCTTTCACATTTTTATATATACACATAGCGAAACAACGCTTTACGCTGCTTACGGCGTGAGCGCTCCATTACAAGTCAAAGAAAATAGTTAAGGGGAGCGTAGTAATCTCAAGACAATTACTAGGCAACATAAAAGTAGTTCCGTTTTTCTAATTTTAATTAAAGGACTACGGTTGATTAAATAATTAAATCGTGATATTCTTAGTTGCAGAAGTTATCAAAGTACGTAACAATGGTCTTAATTAATTATTTAAATAATAACAAATTTACAACAATACTTAGTTTATTTAGGGGTCAGAAAACAAGTTAATTCTGGTCAGTTCTTGTTTATGCAGGATAAATTAATAAGCTTTACCCTTTCTGTACAATTCCATTCCCTTTTAATTTTATTATTAGACTTATATTAAATATTATTATTATTAAATGATTGCCATAAGAATTAGTTTACAATGTGAGATTTTATTAAGAATTTAAAATTTCTCCGATTATATATTATCAACTTAATTAATTAACATATTTTTATTAATGAAATCGTCACATACTCCGCCGCTTAAGCCACAGACGCCGGTATAATTTTTTTTTTATATACCGAGAGTATGTTTAGGGATTTCCGTGTGTAATTTCTCTATTATTATTATTATTTATTATTAGTAGTACACGGTTTGTTTTTTCTAATTCTTTTTTAAATGATCTAGTTCTCATTTAAATGTTCGCCTTCGTGAAATTCCCTTTATCTCACTTCTTACAGTACTAACTTATAATACTAATTTCCCTAATTACAGTAACTCACAATATCGTGGCCCGACTGACATCAGCTTACTCTAACTCTACACGTTAGCTTTCAGCATTCATAAATGAACTCTTGGCACCTTTTTGCCTCATCATTATCCTTTTCAGCCGGCGCCGTTGTGACTAGTTACTTTACATGTATATAATTCTATCTTGATTATATACCATAGACTTACTTCTAAAATAATCTAAAGAAGATCCCATACTCCACTCTAGATTATAGTTACTTGAGAGAAGCGGAATCTCACGATGGTAATTCTTATTATCTCTTTAACCATAACTAGACAACTTTGCGGAAGGGGAGAGACTTTACACAATTCATTGTATTTCACGCGCGGTGGTATTCATTGTTTAGGGAGGCAACGGTTTATCACAATAGGGAGAGTGTGTGGCTGCTTACTACAATTTCTTAACACGCTTTATTGTTCTCTTACTGGCCACAACTGGTTGTTGACTATTCAACTATACTTTTATTATTATTTAGCTTTCTCTTATTTACTGCTACAAGTTCCACAAATTTAGATTTACTTAGGAATTATTCAGCCTTTATTATTCACTTACTATTATTTTGGGGGGTTTAAAAAAACTTACCTAGAATTATTTCCTATCGACTTACCATAATTATTTAGCACACTTTATTTATTATTATTAATTTATTTGGCTCAGTTTAAAAGTTTACTGTTTTTTGGACCTGGGGTTTAATACTTTATCTAACAAGGGAGGGTTAACTAAGTCATTTATTCATTTGAACTTTAAGTCATAATATTATTTGCTCTACTATCCTATACACAATTATCGCCTACACACTTTAGTACATGGTAAACATTTATTAACAGTTATTATTAAACATTTGCATTAGTTACGATACAACGCTATCTCTTTTTTTTACACACAAATATAAAAATATAAATCAATCGTATTCTTACTCCTTTTTCTTTTTTTTTTTTACAAATAAACACATAAAATGTTATGACAACCTTTATCGTTTTACTTTGAGGGAGAGAGAGAAATTTCACACATGCATGAATATGCGTACGACAAAAGATTCCCCCTTCGGTTACTAACACATGAACAGACACGCTTCTGATAACAATAGACCACGCAAGGAGGGTGACTTATTGTCAACTCAACTAAACAATGACAATTTTAAACAAACGGCAGCAGGAAACTACCCGTCCGAGATTGTCGAGAATGTGGCACGTTTATGAATGGGACTTTTAACAAGTACTGACATGGTTTGTTTACATTGGATTATATGCTAATATTACGTTACACATATTATATTTACTAATAAAGTTATTTATACTATATTACTATAATATTAATTATTATTTTTATCTTATTAAAACTCTGACACATATTGAAATACATGAGTGTATAGATCAACAGCTTTTGTGCGTGGGATATCGGGACGCAATTACTTCTTTCTTTTCTCTTACGCAAAAATAGCAAATTAGCAAAATAAGCAAATAGCTGCAGAATAGCAAAATAGAGCAGCAGAGCAGAGTGGCGCAAATTATAACCTCTTCTCTTGAGTTATAACTTAGGGAACCAGTGATAATTGGATGTGCCAATTATACCGGCTGCCTTCATTGTGAAGCACTGAAAATAATCACAACAAATAAACAATTTATATAGCAGGATATTAGGAAGGGGAGACTGTTGATTTATGCACTCATTTTACTCGGTACTTAGATGACATCTCTTTATTACATTTGGTGATTAAGTTCTCTATTGAAAGTTCTCAAACAATATAGTTTACTATATGATTAAATATATAAATTACTACTTTACAAAGGGGCCTCAAAACATGATGTACATTTTATTGATTAATTCCACGGATCCGGGATTAAATATATTAAATGAATTATGGTCACCTTGCCATGTACAATATTGAAACTCTAACCATTTGAAGAATGGTTTTCTATTAATCTTCTAAAACAACAAAACTTTTAGTTTAAACTTTACCTTTTTGCTATAACTAGCGTTATTAGATTTTATACTACATGTTACCTAAAATGTCAGGTTTCTAAAGTCTTTAATGTTATTACATTTAAACATAAGTTTTAAAGTCTTTAATGTGATAATTTAAATTGTCTTTTGGGGTTTATAATTTTGTAACTCTTAACCATGGAAGACAAGCCTCCATGTCACCTGTGTTTTTCCTGAAGTTGCTGCAGAATTAGTTCTTCGGTCCTCCTGATGTTTCTTGAAGTTCAGTCGTTACCTTATCATACTGTGATGGTGAAGTTCTTGAAGTATGTGAAATCTTTCCTGCTGTGGTACATTCATCTCCGGCGACTGTAGTTACTCTTAATAATTCTTGTAGTTAGAATACATAGAAAGAATGTTTGTTTCACTGTTACACACTTCACATGATGATAGATTAGTTTACTATCACCTTCTTGGTTGTAATACTGTATTATTTACATCGTCCGTTATTTTATAATATAGAGAGATGTCATCACCACACAAATTTACTCATTTAAATAGTCATAGTATCAACCCTTTCACATTTTTATATATACACATAGCGAAACAACGCTTTACGCTGCTTACGGCGTGAGCGCTCCATTACAAGTCAAAGAAAATAGTTAAGGGGAGCGTAGTAATCTCAAGACAATTACTAGGCAACATAAAAGTAGTTCCGTTTTTCTAATTTTAATTAAAGGACTACGGTTGATTAAATAATTAAATCGTGATATTCTTAGTTGCAGAAGTTATCAAAGTACGTAACAATGGTCTTAATTAATTATTTAAATAATAACAAATTTACAACAATTCTTAGTTTATTTAGGGGTCAGAAAACAAGTTAATTCTGGTCAGTTCTTGTTTATGCAGGATAAATTAATAAGCTTTACCCTTTCTGTACAATTCCATTCCCTTTTAATTTTATTATTAGACTTATATTAAATATTATTATTATTAAATGATTGCCATAAGAATTAGTTTACAATGTGAGATTTTATTAAGAATTTAAAATTTCTCCGATTATATATTATCAACTTAATTAATTAACATATTTTTATTAATGAAATCGTCACAAAATTACCCTAAAGTGAAATGATAGAAAAAGAAACACTAAGTAAATTCTAATAAACACAAGATAATTTAAAAGTGCAGGTGATGAGTAAATAAAAATATTGTCAATGATAGCAATAGGGAAAATAGTGAAAGCTAAGATAAACACTTAGTAAAAATAACAAACACTAAAGGTTTAATAGTGAACAATAACGTTTAAGAAAGTTGTTAAGAACAACTTTCAAAATAAACCATTAATTAAGTAAGAATGAACACTAAACAGTGATATTAACTGTAGTGATTAGAAAAGAATATTATTGTAGAGTTTAAAAGAATATAGTAGAATTTAAAGGTGAGAACCACATGACAATGTAATAAGATAGTGTTAACATGGAAAGAAGGAAAAGAGTTTTTATAAAATAAGAAGTTAAAACCATCAATAAACACCCATGTTATAAGGGATGATTATTGAACCAAGTTCAATAGAGGTGAGGTTGTTTATCACCCAAAAAATAAATCAAAGGTAATGAATTGTACACCAATATTAGATATTAAGTGTTAAATAATTGTTTAAACAAACTTATGAATAGGATATGGATGGGATAATTATAATTACCATAGACCTAAATGTTGTATTTTATAATATGAAAAAAAAATATTAATTAATAGCCATATTGTTGACATTGGCGGAGTAAATAAGTAAGAAAGGAAAGCAATATTTGATTTGGAAAACGAGAAAACCAGTTAGTAAATAGTTAGTAATACACTAAGAATAAAACAGTAGTAACATACAAATCACACAAAAACAGAACCAAAACACATCAATAGATAATAAACATAGTTATAAGTACAAAATAAAGCTCTAGGCTAAAATGAGATGTAATGTATATGAAATAATCAAAAATCAGTAATGGCTACTTAGACTTGAGACAGGCCTAACTATCAAACACCAACAAATACAAATTGTATGAAAATAACCAAATAATTAACAAATCCAAGGTGACTAATTAACCAAGGATAAATGGTAAATTTTATTAAAAGCAAAATATTAAAATAAGGAGTTAAATAAACAGAGAAATGTAAGTAGTAAATATTAAATTAACTGTAAACTTATAAAACATGAAATAACCCAATCTTGTTGGGATACCAAAATAATCTTTGTAAGAAAATACAAATGACAGTGCTAATAATTAATACTTAGGAAGGAAGATAAAGGAATGAAGAAAGTCAGAAGATATATGAGGATTTTGAAAAGAATTCAAATTTTGATAACAATGGATTTATATCAAGCTGAGCCAATCAGAATTCTTTAGTAACCATAGAAACCACTGTTGAATACGAATTTACCATTGAATATCGTTACTCATAAAGCGTCACCCTAACAGAGCAGAAGCCAAAATTTTGAACAACCAATTTTTTATTTAAAATGTTATAAAAGTTAAACAAATTGTCAAAATTGAACGAGAAGGAGGCTGACTATGACTGAACTCAATTAACTGATGGCGAAGACCTTTTAATGCAAAACGAAGTGATTAAATTCATCCAAGTAAATTGAAAAAGATGCCAGAAGCCCGAATAATTGAAAATTGAACACTATTGCAGCTACAGTCCTTTGTTCCAGACTAACTGACTAACCCCAGGCTACGAAGTTGTTAAGTATCCTCTAAATTATCAAACTTCAGAAATAACGCACTTTAAATATTTCTCACTATATTATGAAATATCACTAAACTGATTTTATTCTCTTTCAAAGATTAAATAAAAATACTAAGACACTGAAAATTTGTAAAATTATAAAGTTAACCTAGTGTTAGTTTACGAACCTTTAAAACACTTTTACTACACTCCAACAAACCATTTATAGCTACACATCATAATATTTAAGTAGAAACATTGTAAGGTTGTGTATTTTTATTACTGTAATTGCATCTAATCCTTTTATCGTGATCAAAAGAATCCAAACGATTGAACGAAATTATTTGTTTACTACTCCGGTAGAACGCCATTACATTGTATTTGTTACGTTCAAAATCGATTTGTTAAACCCAGAGAGAGATTGTCTCATAGATAAATAACCGGTGCAAAATAATATATCAAACCAAATCTAACTTGTGTCAAAGAAAACGTAATAACCCTTCATTAATAAATCAATACTGTGTATAACAAATGTGTTTTATTTTCAGTAGGAAAGTTTATTATTAATATTGTACAGTATAGCGGACATCTACGAATTGGCGACTAGCGCTCAAGCAGTGAATACAGCAAACTGCTGGCTTGATTGAAAAAGTCGACAAGCGGCGGGACAAATTGAATTCTCCACACCGCCTGAGCGGAACCACTGATAATAATAAATTTTTTAATTGTTTTAAATAAACAATTTGGCGCCACCCGGGATTTATAAACTCCTAGTGAACCTCAGGTAAGGCTATGAACCTGGTTATTCGTACGTTCGCGACGGAGTCAAGCATCGTAAGTTACGTTACCGAGCGAGGACGAATTGGTAAGACACGGTACACTCTGACACTTCTACATTTTACAGATTTCGTTAAGAACGACGGCACACACAAGAGATACGTTATAAATTGGCGACCAACTGGTGGGACTAGAAGAAAGGGAGATACGATATTCTAGCAGCGATTACGAAAGGATATCAAGATGCATACAAGAAGATTATCGAAAAAGTTGGCGAAGGACAAACAGATGGAAGAAAATAGAGGGGAAGAAGAGGAAGGAACATCGATCGAAGAAGTGGAGACAACAATAACCACAACAGAACCAACCAAAGACAAAGAAAGAGAACCACAGGCGGGTGACAGGGAGGAAGCCAGAGGAGGCATGGATTTACAACAATTATGGGAGTTGATTATTGGAAAATTAGACAAGAATGAGGAGAATCTGAATAGTATGAAGGACAGTTTGAAACAAATCAATGAAAAATTAATTAGTACCAACAAAAATACTAAAGAAGAGTTAAGACTAACAATTAACCAAAATAACGAAACATTACAACACCAATTAATGGAGTATGGCAAGAAACCAGACAACAGATCACCGAAACCAATGAGAAGGTAGAGGAGACGTTGGAGAGACTGGAGAAAACCAATGAAACTGTTTCAGAAGTCTGTGAGGAAGTACTCAATAAAATAAACAACCTCGAAGGAGAAAATAAAAGGAGAATTGAGGAATGCCACGAAGAAACAGCCAAAAGATGTGAACAGGTGAACCAGGACATGCATCAAGTCCGGGAAGAGAACCAGAAGGAGATAGCAGCTGTACGAACAGACCTGGGAGAAAGAATGGAAGGAGTGTACAGCAATTTAAATAAAATCAACAGCAAGGTGGACAAAAACAAACAAAGAATTGACGAGATGCACAGACGAGAAGAATCATTACGGGAAGAAGTAGACGCCTGGCGGGACCGGCCATGTAACACTAACCACATCATTAACACTGACAATCGGGATACGATCAACTTCCGCAATTATAAGAGAAACCCAATTGAATTCCTGAAAAGGGTGGAAGAGCTGATAGTGAAAAATCGCGAAACCCGATGGACAACGGTGAGGGGAATGCTGGACGAAATGTTCAAAGGAACATATGACAACTGGTGGACCGCCACAAGACCAGACATCCAGAGCATCCAAGAATTTAAGACCCAATTCAAGGCGAAATACTGGTCTGAATCGACCCAGAACATGGTCCGCAACAACTTAAGCAAAGGGAGATATGAGAGTCAGAACGGACAGTCTCTCACATCCTACTTCCTGGGAAAGATCTGCATGGCAAGAAATTTGGAACCCCGCATTCCGGAAGAGTGTCTTGTGATACAACTGTCTTACCATTACGACGCCATACAGAAAGCCCGGATGTACAGTCAGGTCAAGACCATTCAGGACATGGCTAGTTTATTAGAGAGCCATGAGCACGAATGGCAATACCAAAAGAATAGATTCTCGAGCTTCCGAAATAGTAAAATAAACGAAGGACCATCATCACCAAACCAACAGGGTGATAACAAGCCACCACAAAGCCACACTAATAATAAAATTATCCAGGGAATCAACGTGGTAATAGTGCACCCCGAAACTTTAACCGAAATGGAAACAACAATAATAATTTTAGAAACAACTACAGGGGTAACTACCCACAGAATGGTCCCAACAATTATTATCGCCCTGGAAACAGTAATAATAACAACCAAGGGTACCGATCGCAAGTAAATTACGTGAGATGCCAAGCCCAGCGAAACCCAAGAAGACACTATTCAAGACCACAAACGGTTAACAGGCATGGTAATCAAACACGGAACAGTGATCAACAACAAAGGGAGAATGATACTAGGCCGACACAACGGAATAATAATGAAGAAGAACCCAGATCCGGAAACAGAGACCAAGGACGGGACATAACCTACAGAAATGATTACCGATATGAGGTTCAAAGGGGCAGGAATAACGAGAACGCCCAAACAACGGAGGATTATGATTGGATACCATTCAGCAATAATCCTGCGGAAAATTTTAGAATCACATATAACAATCGTAACCCACCAGAGCTCTGGATTCCCTCAAGAAGGAATGGTAACCAGTCTAACACAAATCAGGTAGAGAGACAGGAGGATCAGGAAGAAGAACCCTCGCCAGACAGATGGAATGAATAGAAAAACACTGAAATGGGACTGATTTCCTGATAACCTACCTAAGTAATTTAAATTAAAAAGAGATAATAAGACAAACGAATAAGTTTGCAAATAAATAATAAAGAAAAGTATAAGATGAATTTCAAAATTCAAAAAAATTATGTAAGGCCAACTTACGCCAATATTTCGATAACATATTAGACCAATTATAAAATGGAGGAATGAAGTTACAAAGAATTCCTACAAAATAAGATCAAATTACAATCAAATGGAACTGACATGTGAAGTATAATATAAAAAATAATAATAAAGGAATAATTTACAAAGAGTTCCTATAAAGTAAGAACCACAAACTTACTATAATGCTTAAACAAAAAATTATAAAATGGAGGAATAAAGTTACGAAAAATTCCTACAAAATAAGATTAACTTACAATAATCTTTAGCCAACATATGAGGCAACAAAGCAAAACATACTATAAAGGAATAAGCTACAAAAATTCCTAACTAGTAAGAAGCACTAACTTACTATGATATATAAAAGATTATGAAAAAAAATATATATATATATCAATCAAAATGATCAACTTCCACAACTATTTAGAAAAAGATGGGAAGTAAAATAAACAACCTAATGATCAAAAAACGAAATAAATAAAATAAACATTCTAAGAATTATAATATGAAATGAGATGAAACAAAGAGTAATTAAAAATGAATAAAAATGTTAATTGTATAAATAGAAAACAACGCTTCAAGTATTATCAAATAGTATCAATAAAGAAAGATGAAAAAATATATGACTCGAACTGAGCAATAATGAAATACAAAAGTAAAAGATTCCCAAAAATGTTATGATTATTATTATTATTATTATTATTATTATTATTATTATTATGAGTCACGAGATGACCGTATTGAAGATTCATTAATTGAGATTCACTGTTGAATAAGTAAAGCAATCATTTAACTGAGCAGGGATGATGTTCCCCTGATCTCAGAAAAAGAGTAGTTTTGAACGACGGAGTTAGGTAAGCCAATAGAGCCCATCCGAATCGATTTCAGCTACCTAGTAGGGATAGTTAGGGAAAATAAGATTTATAGGGAATAATTTATAATAAAAAATCAATAAGCCAGTTCGTAATAAGAGAAAATAATGAAGAAAAGACTAAGAAGAAAGGAAGGGCAAGATACAGAATTAAACATAAAAATGAACGAGAAGCAGGAGAATTTAAGAAGAAAATGATACAATACTATTGATATTTTCATCAAACTTAGAATCACGTTTTATAAAATGATCAATTTTGGTGGAAGGGCATTATATAACATCGCCAAATTCAGATCATTTTTTATGACTATAAGTATGTAAAAAATGCTAAAAAATAATATATTTTAATAAATAAATAATGAAGAGAATAAAAATATAAAATGTAATTATGAAAGAAGGAAGAAGAAATATAAACTAAAAGTGATTATTAAAGAAAATCACAGACTAGACTGACAGACAAACAACTTTGACCCAACCCCAGAGATTGGCCAGATAACGAACCAAAATAAAAGTAAACAAGACGAGAAGGGAAGGAGAAGAAAAATGAGAACAAAGAGGGAACAAACCAACGATGAAGAAAATAAAATGAAACAAGTCAAGAAAACACAGACAAGGAATAAAGAATAGAGAAGGGAGAAATAATGTAATCAAATATAATAAAAGAAACAAAACCGGTAAAGAACCAAGATAAATAATAAATGTTAATATTGATTGAATGACAATTGTAATTAGTCGTAAATAAAACACGATAGCTAAAAATACACTAGCCAAAGAATTAGAAGTACATGTAAGTTATTAATAGAGAAAGACATGATATTAATAAATATATATAATATGTGTAGAGAAAGAGAAAGATATTGAAATAGTGAGAAGTAAACGGAATTTAACATAGTGAAAGTGAAATTACCCTAAAGTGAAATGATAGAAAAAGAAACACTAAGTAAATTATAATAAACACAAGATAATTTAAAAGTGCAGGTGATGAGTAAATAAAAATATTGTCAATGATAGCAATAGGGAAAATAGTGAAAGCTAAGATAAACACTTAGTAAAAATAACAAACACTAAAGGTTTAATAGTGAACAATAACGTTTAAGAAAGTTGTTAAGAACAACTTTCAAAATAAACCATTAATTAAGTAAGAATGAACACTAAACAGTGATATTAACTGTAGTGATTAGAAAAGAATATTATTGTAGAGTTTAAAAGAATATAGTAGAATTTAAAGGTGAGAACCACATGACAATGTAATAAGATAGTGTTAACATGGAAAGAAGGCAAAGAGTTTTTATAAAATAAGAAGTTTAAAACCATCAATAAACACCCATGTTATAAGGGATGATTATTGAACCAAGTTCAATAGAGGTGAGGTTGTTTATCACCCAAAATTTAAATCAAAGGTAATGAATTGTACACCAATATTAGATATTAAGTGTTAAATAATTGTTTAAACAAACTTATGAATAGGATATGGATGGGATAATTATAATTACCATAGACCTAAATGTTGTATTTTATAATATGAAAAAAAAAATAGTAATTAATAGCCATATTGTTGACATTGGCGGAGTAAATAAGTAAGAAAGGAAAGCAATGTTTGGTTTGGAAAACGAGAAAACCAGTTTGTAAATAGTTAGTAATACACTAAGAATAAAACAGTAGTAACATACAAATCACACAAAAACAGAACCAAAACACATCAATAGATAATAAACATAGTTATAAGTACAAAATAAGGCTCTAGGCTAAAATGAGATGTAATGTATATGAAATAATCAAAAATCAGTAATGGCTACTTACACTTGAGACAGGCCTAACTATCAAACACCAACAAATACAAATTGTATGAAAATAACCAAATAATTAACAAATCTAAGGTGACTAATTAACCAAGGGTAAATGGTAAATTTTATTAAAAGCAAAATATTAAAATAAGGAGTTAAATAAACAGAGAAATGTAAGTAGTAAATATTAAATTAACTGTAAACTTATAAAACATGAAATAACCCAATCTTGTTGGGATACCAAAATAATCTTTGTAAGAAAATACAAATGCCAGTGCTAATAATTAATACTTAGGAAGGAAGATAAAGGAATGAAGAAAGTCAGAAGATATATGAGGATTTTGAAAAGAATTCAAATTTTGATAACAATGGATTTATATCAAGCTGAGCCAATCAGAATTCTTTAGTAACCATAGAAACCACTGTTGAATACGAATTTATCATTGAATATCGTTACTCATAAAGCGTCACCCTAACAGAGCAGAAGCCAAAATTTTGAACAACCAATTTTTTATTTAAAATGTTATAAAAGTTAAACAAATTGTCAAAATTGAACGAGAAGGAGGCTGACTATGACTGAACTCAATTAACTGATGGTGAAGACCTTTTAATGCAAAACGAAGTGATTAAATTCATCCAAGTAAATTGAAAAAGATGCCAGAAGCCCGAATAATTGAAAATTGAACACTATTGCAGCTACAGTCCTTTGTTCCAGACTAACTGACTAACCCCAGGCTACGAAGTTGATAAGTACCCTCTAAATTATCCAAACTTCAGAAATAACGCACTTTAAATATTTCTCACTATATTTTGAAATATCACTAAACTGATTTTATTCTCTTTCAAAGATTAAATAAAAATACTAAGACACTGAAAATTTGTCAAATTATAAAGTTAACCTAGTGTTAGTTTACGAACCTTTAAAACACTTTTACTACACTCCAACAAACCATTTATAGCTACACATCATAATATTTAAGTAGAAACATTGTAAGGTTGTGTATTACTGTAATTGCATCTAATCCTTTTATCGTGATCAAAAGAATCCAAACGATTGAACGAAATTATTTGTTTACTACTCTGGTAGAACGCCATTACATTGTATTTGTTACGTTCAAAATCGATTTGTTAAACCCAGAGAGAGATTGTCTCATAGATAAATAACCGGCGCAAAATAATATATCAAGCCAAATCTAACTTGTGTCAAAGAAAAAGTAATAACCCTTCATTAATAAATCAATACTGTGTATAACAAATGTGTTTTATTTTCAGTAGGAAAGTTTATTATTAATATTGTACAGTATAGCGGACGTCTACGAATTGGCGACTAGCGCTCAAGCAGTGAATACAGCAAACTGCTGGCTTGATTGAAAAAGTCGACAAGTGGCAGGACAAATTGAATTCTCCACACAGCCTGAGCGGAACCGCTGATAATAATAAATTTTTTAATTGTTTTAAATTAACAATTTGGCACCACCCGGGATTTATAAACTCCTAGTGAACCTCAGGTAAGGCTACGATACCTGGTTATTCGTACGTTCGCGACGGAGTCAAGCATCATAAGTTACATTACCGAGCGAGGATGAATTGGTAAGACACATTACACAAGGTACACTCTGACACTTCTACATTTTACAGATTTTGTTAAGAACGACGGCACACACAAGAGATACGTTATAATATATATATATATATATATATATATATATATATATATATATATATATATTTAAATCACTTTCTGCTATATATATATATATATTGTAGTAACAATTTTTTAGTATGGTTTAACAGCCACACTATCATAGGTTTCAGTTTGTGATAAAACTGTCGCTGATTATGATGATCGCGAACGCGCTAATAAACCGTCCCAAATCTTGTTGTTGTCTGTTAGTCCTTACCTGTCCTTACTCACTGGTTTTTTTCTTCCCGATAGGCACCAAATTGTTTTCCAGACAAACAATTAAAAAAGATTCAATATCAGTTTGTTTGTTTACGGTACTGTGATGAATAATTCAAATTGCTCGCAGACTGGCGTGAACTCGAATTTCGCTTGTCTGGGGGGACGTGTTGCCAACATAAAATTTGGTCAAATAATCCTATTCACTGCTACAGAACACAACATACATAATACATTTGAAATAATTACAGGACAGCTAGTAAAGATTCGTACTTATTTATTTTACTTGATAGCTTATTAATTTTCAATAATTGTTGTACAATTGAGATTATTATAATAATTTTTAGCCTCGGCAATAAATTAATTTTTTACTCAGCAGAGAGCAGGGTGGCAGCACAAAATTAGTTTGACGACGTCATGGTCTCCGTGTCTTCTTATTTATACAAATTAAATTGCCAATGAATTCTTTTGAGTACGAAAAAAAGTTTAGAACAAGATGTTTAAATAAAGTACACCACCTTACAATTGTGGTACTTAAATATGAAAGAGGTTTACATTAAATTCCACTCTGTGGTGTTAAAAGTGTGTGTCAGGTTATCGTTTTATACATAGGTTATTTTATAGTTACTTCAGGTATTTATAAATATTTTTTATTAATCTTTGAAAGAAATAGGTGTTCCAAGTTCATAGTGAGAGTTTTCTATTGTGAGAAAAGTGGATCAGTTTTAGTTTTTTAATTAATTATAATTTAATTTATACTTAACACAATCACGGTGTTAGTGTTATCGACCATCAATGGTTTCTTCGCTGTTGTTAATGCATTCATCTAATCTCAAAGATAGGGTTGTTGTCTTTGTTAGCGTCTGTTTCTTTTATTACAATTTTTAGTTATTTATTAATCTTGTAACTTCGTTTATTCTTCCTCCTGGTGTTGCTGGAACTCTTGTTTACTTCGGGTATTCAATTTGGTTTCATTTCTTTTTGATCTTTTTACTTGTTTGCTTTTTAAAATGTCCGCATCAGTATAGCGTCTATACCTCTGAATTGTTAATAATGGAATCTCGTTACCTAACGGTCAAAATTATAATAACGTTCTGTTTCTATGGTAACCGGCTTGGCTCTGATTGGTTAAGTACATTTGAAACTATTGTTATAAATCCTGGTTTTCTGTTCAAAATAAATAAATATTTTATAAATGTTATTTTTCCTTGGGGATATTTCCAATGCTTGAAATATTAACATAGATGTTCCTATTTTCTTTCAATGATCAATTTGACATCTCATAAGGCTGGTCTAGGCCCTGTACTAATGTTTTTGTACAAAATTGATAATACTATATTAATACATAGACGATGTTGAGAAGAAGACAAGCTCTCCAGAAGAACTAAAACAGATAACACTAACAACCATCAATGAGAGATTTCCGGAGGAGACCTGGCTGCGTGTATACACTGATGGATCCTTGCTGGATAAAGTGGGTTGTGCTGGAGCAGGAGTGTTCTCCTCATTGTTTTCTCACTACATTGCAGTGGGACAAAATAAATCAAGTTATGATGCTGAGGTGGAGGCTATCAAAGTGGCATTGCAAAACCTCATTTGGAGGCCAAATTCCTTTTCGAAAGCTGTCCTTTTAGTGGACTCTAAGTCTGCCATCCAGGCAACATTCTCTAATACAGGAGCAGCATCCAGAAGCATACTGGAAGCAAGACGACTCACCAGGCAACTTACAGCACTTAACAAGGAGATAGTTATTCAGTGGATCCCATCTCACATAGGCATCTCAGGAAATGAGACAGCGGACACCTTGGCAAAGCGAGGGACAATGCTCTACCACCGAGAAAGTACCCATGACTTCAGCACCCTAAAAAGACTAATGACAAGGAAAACAAACTCTCGCTTCCTGGAAGAAGCAAGAAACATATCAAAAAGAAAAACATGGTCAGGGATTGAACAGTTATGGAATAACAACTGTAGAAAACCCAGGAAGGAAGCAGTCGCCAACTTTAGACTGGAAACTGGCCATGACTGTCTCTCAGCGCATCTCTACAAATTAAAAATTTCCACCACAGAAGAATGTGTATTGTGCAGGAGAGAATACTCAAAAATGAACAAAAATCATCTATTGGAGTGTGTGAAGCTGAACCGGGAAATGCAAGGACTCAGAAATTACAGTGGTCTTTATTGGGAAGCTCGATACCAAATGGGTTAAATGTACCAAGGGGGAGCCATTGGAAAACAACAACAACAACATATTAATACATATTTTACTTATTTATACTATTTATCACAATTCTGACATGTTATTCTAGTTATTTAATTGTAATTACATAATTTATTTGGTCACATCATTCAATTATAGTGTTTAATTGTTTATTATTGGTTTTCTGAACTTATACAGCTATATCATTTATAGCCCTGAACTGTAACATCTTAGAATTTCTTTATTTGCTCTATTTAAACATTATTTACTAAGCACATATGGTTTGCTTATTTGCATTCGTGCTTATTAGCTTTTGAATTACTTTGAACTGTTTTACAATTTATTCATGTTATTATATTTTTACCAAATTATTTCCTATCTGATATTTTACTTTCTATTTATATTATATTTATTAATTTGTTGTGTGTTACTTTTTATGTTATTATTAGTTTTACTCCTACTTCCATTTCTCACATATCTATTTAACTTAAATCTATTAACAAAACATAACATATAAATAACTTGATGGTCTGTATATTGTTCAGCCATACTCTTTCTTATTACTTACAATTATTATATTGTATGTCATTACTCAAAATGTTCATACTCTTCATAACATATAAATAACTCCTTCTTATTAAAAATACAATTATTATCTTGTATGTCATTAATTAAAATGTTCATACTCTTCATAACATATAAATAACTCCTTTTTTAAACACAATTATTATATTGTATGTCATTATTCAAAATGTTCATACTATTCATCTCCTTATACCTTCCTTACTTATATATAAATACAAACATATTATTGTAAACTTCTGCCTTCTGGGTTTACACTCCTTTAAACATCAAACAAACAAATTACTTTTCATTTAATTAATAATATAACAATTTTGTGAGTATTGTATTTATACTCTATATTCTATATAGATAAACCTTCTATTTATTCTTATAGAATATGTTTTTATATTTCTTACCCTCACACCGATTCTGTTTCTTACAGTTTTACACAATTCACTTATTTTCTTATTCACCATTTGGTTATGGTTTTGGTTTGTTACACTGGGTCACTATTCTTTCCCTTAAAAATTATAAGTTGTTTATTTTAATATTATCAACACTTCACTGTTTATTGTTACCACTTACTACCTATCTCTCACTCTTGGATCAGTTTTTAAAACATAGTTTTATAGTCATTTTTCTATATTTTATGTTCTACTTTTTCTCTCACTATAGGGTTATTAATAATACATACATTCTATTAACAAATGTTTTCCCTTAATTACTATTGGTAGTGTACTTTTTGTTTACATACCCTATATAATACTTGTTACTATTTTTTGCTTTATTATTTGTGTTCTGGTATTGTTTGTCTACCTTTGATTATGTTATTTGTCTTTATATGTCCTATCACTGGTGTTGGGGCTTGTTCTACCTACTCACTTACCATATCTATTGGGTTATTTTGGTTAAATCACATTGTACTATCGTTTTTTCAAGTTTTGTTTCGTTGCTTGCTACATTTCTCTTATCAGAGGTTACTTTTATCATTACCTTTATCTATCTGTTTGATCACATAATTATGTTAACTACCCATTCCTTTATCTCTGACTCATCCCTTCATTTGGTATTTTATTCTTATCATGTTGCTTCATAAATGTATGTTGAAGATATGTACCCTTACAATATATATATAAAGAAGAATGTTGTGTGTCCGTTTGTCTTTTATACAGATCTACAGTTTTATTCTGATCGTGATGAAATTTTGCACACTAACAGTTCAAAACAAGAGGAAAATTCTTATCTACATTTCATTTTGAAAAAACTACCCCCACCCCCTTTTCCACCCCTTAAGCAAAATTTTAACGCGCAGCTGTGCAGTTTTCCGCGAATATCTCGAAAACGGTGAGGAAATCGATAAAAGTGGAAGGTGATTTTCTGAAAGCCCATAAAAATTTGCTACAAAATGCAATTTGCCTGGCTCTGAGAGCGTTCTTAGTTCCAAAGTTATTAACAATCAAAGTTGAAATTTGGTGCACAACTTTTTTGTTCTTTACCCCGTTGTGAGTGTGAGTCACCATTTCATCTGTTATCTCGCAATACTTGGTAATGGAGAATTTCCTGTAGACCCCACTACTGGTCTAATTTCGTTTCCCTCAAATTTCTGCAACATGGTCTCTTCACTCGACGAACTTATAACTAAAGTGTTTCCGGATACACACGAAAATTACAACTCACACCGATGGCTGTGCAAAAGGGCCATTGTAGGTTCCAAAAATGACAGCGTTAAATATGTCAACTATCTCATGCAGGATATGCTTCCCGGCAACTCTACTACCTATTCATCCATTGATACAGTAACGGATACTGAACAACCTGTTTATTACCCTCCGGAGTTTTTAAATTCTCTGGACCCCCCCCCCCCCCCGCGAATGCCGCCACACAAGTTGACTTTAAAAAAAGGATCCCCTATCATTCTATTATATAACATCGATCCGCCAAAATTGTGCAATGGAACAAGACTCACCGTAAAGAATCTGTTGCCCAACGATCATCATACGGGAATGCCGCAGGAGATGTATTTATCCCTCGCATTCCATTGATACCCAGAAACACAAATATGCCTTTTAAGTTCAAACTATTGCAGTTTCCCATCCGGCTTGCATTCGCTATGAGTATCAACAAGGCACAGGGGCAATCACTTTGTGTGGCAGGCATTTACTTGGAAAGTCCATGTTTTTCGCATGGCCAATTATATGTAGCTTGCTCAAGAGTCGGCAAACCAGATAATTTATTTGTCTGTGCTCCAGACGGACAAATGAAAAACATAGTGTACCGTCAAGCTTTACAGTAAAAGCTTTGAGGCAAATTTGTAACGGGACATTTTGGCATACCTGAGGTAAAATAAAGAAATTTGTATTTTGAATAAAAGCAAATAGCATTTTTTTTACGATGTAATAATAATAATTGGGGAAAACGTAAACATAAAGGGACAAAAGGTAAATTTTATTGGTAGCGGCAGTGGTAGCACTGCTTGTGAAATTATTCATGAATATTATAAAGACGCAAGAGACAACCAGCGAAAATGAGTCAAGGTCAGCTCCAGTGACTTTAAACTGGTAAACAAATGATGTAACAGCATCACACGACATTACATCAGCGACGATCCCCAAGCTGGAATGTAGGTGTGTCAGCGCCAGCAGCTTCGTCGCACTGACAAAACAAAGGCAGTCGGCAAACAACAACTATAAGTGTCGGACACATGTAATCGTCGCGTCCGCCGGCTAGCCGGCTAGGCGAAGTTTTCGTCGCCCGTACGTAACAAATTACCAAAAAATGTGAAAGTAATCATCAAGTAAACAGTTTAATAAATTTACAGTTCCGGTAAACGAATGAAATAGGGAAAATGTGCGAAGTGGAAGAAAATACGTGGTAAAAAACTCGTCAAGATCTTAGAATTCATGGATAAGTAACCGACAAGGGGTAACTCTAAAAGCTTTCAAATTTGGAAATGTTTTGTAAAAGATACTGGCAACCTAAATTATAACTAAATTTAATGAACTAAATAAACCGGGGGGTACAGAAACGTAATGAGAGAGAGAGAGAGAGAGCGCGTGAATCTAAGAATATAAAAGAAGTGCTGGTTTGTATATAAAAAGAAAGAAATATAATTTATAAATAATCTAAAAATCTATAATGAATTTTACAATTTTTGCATTAATCTGGATGAATTTCTTTTCATGAGTTGTAGCTAAACTGCAAAAGTAGTTAAGTGTAGGAAAGGAAGATTTATGTTTATTATTATGTTCATTACAGAATAAATAAAAATTTCGTTCAATGCAATTATGAGTTAAACTAATTACTGCAAATAAATCATTTCTGTTCTCCTGAGTTCGCCGAAAAGAATCTGGCCCGAAAAAATGGTAAGGACCGATTTCTTGTACACATATTAATATTGAATTAATTTCTTGCAGTACGGCAAGATGGCGCCCAAAGAATTCTAGAAAAATAAACAATGAATATACTAACCTAAAAAATCGATTAAATTTAATTATTAATAATAGTTATATAACAATTTAGCTGAATTTATTATGCTTAATTTGTTTGGATCTTTGTTATTTAATAAAATATTCTATTATTTAAAAAAATTATTATAATAATTTAATTATTGTAATATAAGAAGTTTTTGTTATTGTTTACAAGATCCTCACTTATAAACATTGTTAATATGTCAAACAAGTAAAATATATTTTCGGCATAACAAGGTTTCAATTATTCACTCAATCCTTTTATAAGAAAGGCTGACTTTGTTAACGATGCACTGTTAATATTTAAGTCTTCATCAACATCTGGAGACTACCATAGCTCTATGAACGTTTATAATTTCAGTAAGTGGCTATCAGAAAAGTTACTACCTAATCTCCCAAACAGCTCAGTAATAGTGATGGACAATGCCAAGTATCTATGTGTAGAAAGTAATACAAGGGCGACCTCGGGTTCATTGAAACAAGAAATAATTGACTGGCTTGTGAAACATGGTGTTAAAATAGATTTTACATTGACGAAATCTCAGTTGCTGGAAAAAGTGAAATCATTTAACTGGGGAAAAATATAAATATGAATATGAGGATTCTCAAATTTGTTAATACATTTTATAGAAACGTGCATGATTGTTTTATGATCTGTTACTTTGAATAGTCAGTTACAAATTAATAGCATACATATGTTTTAGCACATGAAGTTGCCAGTATACAAATAATGACAAATAAAGTGTAAAATATTGCAGTAATGAGTGTGACTGATGGCAATGGAGGGGGTAACATTTCCCCTTGTGAAACTGTTGTGGCAGCAATTCCCTCGTCCGCTATTTTTTGTCTGTGGTCGACCTATAGTTAAACTACACGTGTTATAACTGAACTGAATAAAGCAAACAACCGAACAGATAATTTACAAATTCAACATGCCATTATCATTTCCTATTAATCCCAAATAATTTTACTTGTTCTGATTCAAACTGTGATGGGAAAATAGTTGTAAGTAATTACAATTTTCCAGGCTGTTAGACCATGGTCTAATTTGTTCTTGTTTTTCATCAGACGTTTATACCGGTGATGGACATCATCAGTGGCACGGGAATACAGATCACACCAACAAATGAATGAACATTCACGCGGGAACAATGTTATTAGTTTGTTTTGGATGAAATATCTGGTGAAAAAACATGAACAAATTAGACCACGGCCTAACAACCGGGAAAATTGTAATAATGCAAACACCAGCTGTGAAAGTGTACATATATTTATCAGGTGTAATTAAATTTGTTAAAAGTTATTAATTTAATTGAAAATTTATTGTTTACTTTGTTATCAACTATTTTAGTTAATGAATTTAAAAAAATAGTAATATAACTTTAAATAAAATTTTTCTTATACTGGAGGATCTAAGTGTGGCACAAAAAAATCAAGTACGTAATCAGAATTTATGGGTAGGCTGTTTTCCACCACAACTTGGTTACTTGTTACCAGATTTGAACACACAATATTTCATTGTGTTCACAATAAATGACCTAACATTTTACTTAATTATCCATAATTTGATTAAATTAAAATTACAGAGCTTATTAGTGGTCAAAAAATTTAAGTGGCTGCCATTTTGAAATTTGGGATCATAAAATCACAGTGGTTTTTTTTATTATTAAGCTGTTTCAGTTACTTCTTGAGACATAAAGAATTCCTTTAAAAAACAAAAGGTGACCACGTGGAAAACAAGACATTTCTGGGCCTACGTTTATAAGAACTTTTTTTTTTATATTGATGGATGGAATCTGAATAAGTTTAATGAGAACTCCTTTTATATTACACCCTGTATATAGCCACTCATCTCCATTCTCATTCGGTAGAGGAACCATTAACAATTACTCTACTTCAATGCTGCAGTAAACTATCTATATGGCAGAGTAGACTGATAAAGTGATGGATGCAAGAGGTTATCCTAGGATAGGACGATGTGTCTTGCTTAAGTGATGGTGATAGGGGTTCAAGTAACTGAACTCAGACTGAATCAGTCAAAACTACCGGACTATGGCAAAAATAATTTTCAAGATGATGTTAATCTCAAAGTCACAGCGCTTGCTCTCCATGCTGAGGGGTAACGTGATAGGAATAAAATAATTTCAGAAATTCAGCTAAACAGCCTTGAATATAAATAGGTTTTAGCACATATCTCATTTATAGTTGATACCAGACATTTTATATTGAAGCAGGTACCGTAAAAGAGTTTAACCATAGGTACAAAAAATCTGTCTTGACATTGTAACTTTATCGGAAGTAAAGAGTATATACTGAGAAATGATGCAAAATCAATTCTATATTACAGTGATATAAAGAGATGACACAAATTTTGTAAAGGTTCCTTATTTATAACAATAACAAACATAATAACTAACTTCTAGGCACGGTTGGAAAATAAGGATACATAACTTAGAATAAGAGGTCAAACAATGAACATTAATCCCATCTTTGTACATACACCTCTTGAAGAAATGGATTATGTAGAGAAAATGTTTTTTGCTAACATCTTGAAACAGGGTAAAACAGGTCCATCTCATAACATGACCTGGAAGACAATTTTGAGGAACAATCAGACCTCATGCCTTCAGCAGACAAGTATGAATTATGGATACACCATAATTGAGAAAAATGAAATGTTTCATAGCCTTCACCAGTGGCATAACATTTTTCGGCCGGGCCCCCCCCCCCGCAAAAAATTTTTTCGGGCCCCTCTTTATTGAAAAATAAACTGTTTAATTTCGTCTGCCACATTTTTAGAAAAATGGTCTCGATCTGAGGGGTATTTATTACTTAGATTAAAAGTACAGGTCTGAAAGTCTTTGTCAGAATTAGTCTCGTTTCCTTCAGTTATTCTCTCTAAAATAACTACTTCAGACGGGTTCGTAACATTTTCACGATCTTTAACGTTTGTAACATCGCTAACAGATGTCTTATTTTTAGGTTTATTATCTAGTGTGACAGGAATCGATTTTGAAGACCAAGGCTCTGGCTGAACGTCTTCATTAATATCTGAATTACTAGAACTGTCATGATTTTCACTACGCTTGCCATCAAATTTAGGGCCAGAACTACTGTTACCTCTGTTTGTGGATGAAGGCCAATTAGATGGGAAAAATGTGTCTATTTTCGTGAGTTTAGCGGTTTGGTTTCCTGCTCCTTCTTCTTTATTCTTTTCTGTGCCCCACTCTGATACGGCATTATTTATTTGATAAACAAACACAAACGCAACACAAGCAGTAAGAATACTTGAAAGACAGTAGAAAACAACAAGGGTTGGGCGTGCAACTACTGTTAGTTGCAATTATAGCCGATATCATCCCTACCATGATTTCGTTGCGCCATGTGCAACAATATACATTACTACGCGCAACGAAATTCGTAGTGTTGTGCTGTCGATTTCATAGTAAAGTCTGCTATTCGAACTATGAAGCGATGGGTGTCGCCATCTACGAGCGCTTGCTCTCCTCTTTCAGTGTGAGCGCTAGTCATCAGCGCCAGCAGTGGCAGTCAAGGGGAGCGGTCTTGTCCGTTTAGTTCAGAATTGAGCAACATCAAGTAATGTACGACTTGACAAACAATTAATACAATGACAAACATGCGTTAAGACGCATTCTTTTTTACTTCCCGTGGTGCGTATACAATTTTTCGTGTTCCCCCGGCGGAAAATGGTAATTATATTCGCGCTGCAGGCATTGTAGGTGCAAAGACGAAAAAATATTTTCGGAATTTTAGCCCCGATAGTTTACAGCAAAAATGCATAGGGCCTACCAAGCCTTCGGGTCCCCCCCCAACGCCCGGGCCCCCCCGCAGTGTGGGGTCTGTGGGGGCGTAAGTTACGCCACTGGCCTTCACATTGTCAGTAAATGTGACAAAAAAAAAGGTCAAATGCAATAGGTCAAATTTGCATATGAAGTAATAATTTAACTCTTGGCATATAAAAGCATGTTGCAATGAGAATTGTTTAAGTAAAGACTGCATGTTGAGACATTGTATAGTAGACAATAAGATACATGTCAAAATTGTTAGTTTAAGTTAAATTTTGACAGTAAACATAACAATTAGTGCTGTGAAGTAGTGCGAACATATGCGTAGGCATATGGCAAATGCGCATGTATGGGTATGAATAACTATGTTATGGAATAACAATAAAAAACACATTAAGTTAAATAACTTTGGTGAAAATAAAATTTCTGACATCATATTTACCCCAGAATATGCATAAAATAAAGACCTATATAGTGGTAATATTTGTTGATAAATTAAAGAACTAAATATACGAGTTTTTTTATAAAGTAAGTTTTATGACCCCACAGAAAAGTAATAAAATTAGACAGGTTTTATTTGCAAGTTTAGCTATGTCAGTAGACAGTCTTTTGCAGGAAGAACGTTATCGTTACTGAAGCCGTAAGGGTGAGTCAATATTTCAGCCAATGAAATTGGCTAAAACGTTAATTTATTTTATTCTTCGTGGGATATAATGCAGTCTTGCTTTGAACTAAATAACATGCATGGTCATATCGCTGCTGGATTATGACGATAGGTCTACTAAAAGCATACAAGCTCAAGTCAAAAAGTTTGCGAGTAAATTAACATTGAGTGCTATTATGGTCTAGTACAAGATTTCCTGCATAGGGATTGAAAAGAACACTTCAAGTTATCTGGAGTAGTGTGTAGTTTTATACACAGTATAAGTCACTGTTAAATATTAATTTACCACAGTTTGTAGAAGTACCCAACCCAAGAACGACCCTGAACACCAGAGAGCAGGAGGACATCCTGACAGTATCCTGAACGTCTATCTAGAAGGAACATCGCTTTGGATCAACATCGCACCATCCATTGTAAAAGGGAAGTGAAATTATTTATATAAACTCTATTAAAAAACAGTCATAAACTTAAAGAGAAAAAGAACTTGTATAAATTAAAATTTTACGTAATTAGAATTGTAACATGACATAAGATAGCGCAAAATACCACTAATGATTAATAAAAGAAAAAGCTGTAGGTAGGAAGAAATGTTAAAAAACTTATAACTTGAAGGTTGATGACCCAACTACGAAATAACAATTGACTAAGAAACTGACTATGACTTAACCCAATAGATTGGAGAAACAAGAATGAAGGAACGAGAAACCAGAATGTAACCCAAGGATGACCACAATCATTGTAACCCCAAGAAGTAACTAATAAATAAAATGTAAAGTAAATGCACTAAAATAGATAGGCCATAAATAAAATGTAAAATATATAAACCATGAAAAATAAAATATAGATATTATGTATGTTAAACAAAAAGAAAAGAAACATGAATTTATAAATATAAGATAGGAAGTTAGAAATAAAAAATACCCTATTAAATAATAAACTAGCCAAAAGCAAGTAAAATATAATTGAGCTGAGTAAAGACAATAATTAATACCAAAAGTGACCAATGTGAAATGAGAATAAAACACATATTAATAACTAATAACCACGCAGTGATAATAGATAAAGAAACCTCATGTGAAAGGAAAGGTGTAGAATTAGTAAAAAAGCAGACTATATTGATATAGCAAAACAATCTTTAAAAACATGTTTGATAGTAAGAATACTAAACTAATTGTACCATTATTAATTTAAGTGATAGAAAGTAAGAATTACAAAAATAAGGTAAAAGTTAAAATATTAGAGTGGAAGATGGGAGAAGGAGACACTAGGTTTAGTGAAGGAATTTGTGAACGAGTTTTATGGTTTAGATTAGTGTGAAAAATTATTATTATAAGAGTATTGTTATTGTAAGAACCATAGTATTAATAAACTTAGAAGATAGGTGAGATAGAAGTAAGAAACCAATAATAGTTAGAAGTTTAATTACAGGCTTGGACCTGGTAAGAAAATATTTTAATTATAAAAGGCGTGTTGTTAAAAGCACCAATGTTTTTTTGTTAATCAGTTTCTATAGAAAATGTTCTATGAACCACTAAATAAAGTTAATGAATTGTAAAGAATGTTGAATAGGAGTATGAGAAACCTAGGCTTTAGGCCTAGCATGAAGGAAAGAATTTTGTAAATTTAAAGAGAAAACAATAACCAAGGGTCAAGGGTCAATTAGAGTATATAAATTGTTTAAGTACTTAAGTAAGAATATCTGGTATAAAAATGTATAAATAATATTCAGTTTAAGGATAATTACAAAAGAAATATCAATAAGAAAATAAGAAAAATGTTATTAACTAATCAAAAGTAACCATGAGGGATATCAAAATAATCTTTAGTAAAAAAGCAAAACAATGGTGTTAGTATAATTCATATTACTACTAGCATAAGAAAGTAATTATAATTTAAAGGATTTTTACATATTTGAACAGAAATAAAACGTTAGAATATAACAATGTTATAAGATGTTGACCAATGTGAACTAGCAAAACTTGAAGAGTTACCATGACAACTCAAGCTTGTTACACATTATGACCGTTGAAATCTAATGACTTCATTATTGACTAACATAGAGGGTGGACGTATGGAGCCCTTGAAGACAAATTAATTTTAAAATCTTTAAGTTTATCAAAATTTTAATGAAGAAGTGCAACAAGAATATTTGAAGGAACCATTGATGAGATGATCATTATTTAAAAACATTTATATAACAAATATTATGGCCAAAACTGGAAAGAAGTAAATTAAATTAATAAACGACCAATTCTGGAGGAAGAACTGAAAATACCTAACTCAGCCTGAGGAAGAAGATCATCTACAAGAACTGATGGAAGCTGGACATTGAATTTCAATCATTTGAACGGGGATCTCAGAAAATCCAAAAAAGAAAGGACTCTTAGACGTGTTCCAGAAGAAGAAGAGGATCGCAAGAGAAGCTACGTTAAGGAATCGATGAGTATAAATTAAATACTTCACCCCAAAATTAAACTTTCAATTACCCATAGTAAACGAACAATCTTATTTTCTCTTCACAAATCACTAAATTAACTTTTGAACTGAACTTGATTAAATAATCACTTTCGATAAACCATATCGATCACTGAATATTGATTTTATATTAAACTAATTTTAAAAACATAACTTGTTAACAAAGGTTAACCTAGCGTGCACTATTTCTCATTGCCAATAACTTACTTTTCATGTTTTAAAATATCAACTATTGTGTATTAGTTATAAGGAATATTATAAATTTATTTGCATTTATTAGTCTGTAATCCAACTTCTGTAGTCCAAAGAACTTATCCCTGAGATTATTTTTATAAAACATAAACTGTACGCCATTGTGGCTTTTACGTGTGAACTGGATGAAGCTGGACGCTGCCAACTGAGCAACTTGTAAATGCCGGAGTTATAATAAATATATGTTTCATTTATCAACTGTAATTGGCCAGATAATATAAAGAAAGGGTTCAATAAATTTTCATATTTCTCAATTGCTGTATGTTTGATTAATTTAAAAAAGGTAATATAAGAATTTGGGACATAAACACTAAACATACGACAGTTGACGAATTCGACTCGGCCAGATAGCGGGAACCAATCAGGCGGCGAGGCGGAAAAATCTGAACTGAGCGACGAGAATACGGTCGAATTAGTAAGTAATAAGAAAAAGTATAAAACGGCTCGCTACACACTATTAAATACTACAAAAGTAAATAACACATTGTGACGGTACAAACCTATAGGGCTTTGGAAATTAAATCTTTTCAATATTATTTTGCAACCAAATACGTGTGGTGAATAGAATGTAGCGTCGAGACGGGTGTGATTTGGCATTGGTATGTGCAGTTTGCAAAGAGGGCGCGCCCGCGCTTTCAACCGCGCACACAGTCGGCCAAGTTTCTCACGCTAACGGCACGAACTGGTACATTCTTTCTGGTCCGGCGCGCGGAAAACAAAGGCAGTCGATGAATAATATCTGAAGGCAGCGGACGCCAGTAGTGGTGCGCATCGCTGGCCGGGAAAAGTTTTATCTCGTTCGCCTATAAAAAATGGTAAAATAGTTAAAGCAGTCTATTGAGAGACCTAACCCCGGCCGGGCGTAAACACATAGACTCATCAGTATAAAACTTTATTTTATACTTTCAAAATTTTATAATGTGATTGAAGAACAAAAACGAAGTTATACAAAACGTGTGAGTTCCGTTTAACAATAACCTAAAATGAATTAGAGGTACGAACAATTACAATTTGGTGACGCAAAAAATAAAAGGTTGGAGAAATAATGTGATACAATAGTGAAACTGTAATAAATCGTTAGTATTCAAAATTAACAGTGAGAAATATTCAGACAAAAGTGAACAAAATTTGTGGAGATCAACAAGTGACCTGCAGGGACGCCGATAACACGTAACCGTATATCAAACAAATTACTTATGAAAACTTAAATAAAAAAAAAAAAAAAATAGCGCTTAATTAAATATGGTATGTGGGTGAATGAGAGATGTATGTATGTATGTGCAAATACTGGGCTGTCTTATCTATAGATATAAGGAAGAAATATTTAAGCTAACTAGAGCAGGAAAGCTATGTTAAATTTCCGATGTAACATTAGTATCAGTATTTGTTCAAAGAAAAGATAAAGAGTAAGAAATCTGAAAAGATAGAATATAAAGAAATGTATTAAAAAGAATAAATCCATTACATTATTTCACTTGATATCTATGAGTTAGAATAATCATTTCAAGTACCTAATTTCATTTTCTGTGCTGGTAAATTCGCTATACGAAATAGGGTTACACCACTAGACGATCTGGCCAGAGAGTGACAAATAGAAGGTAAGTGGGAGTTTAAGATCATTTTGTAATTAATTAAATCGTAGGAAACACGACAAATGGTACCACGTGACCAGGATTTGGAATAAATAATGTATTTAAAAATGTAAAAACGATAATTATTATATAAAAGTAAGACTCATACATGATGATGGAGACTGAATATAAACTCAATAAATGAACATTTTAAATATTTTAATTTATGGTGATGACCTTGCTAACTTAGAAAATGAAGTGTGGTAAACAGAAGGATAATGACAAGAATTTGTAAATAAATTTATAGTGAAATTAATTATGTTTGTATTGTAAAATATATTTAATATAGACAATGGGTATGTAGTAGGAAGTGATGTAATAATTATAATAATAATATTTTAATAGACTAAATAAATAATGAGAGTTGATGCTAAATGACTTGTAATTGTTTTGAAAGAAGGTAATTAAAATATATTGTGTTTTTAATAATTGATGGAATGAAAATAATTTGAGATGTTTAAATATTTTGATTGATTTAAAATGTGGTATAAAGAGAATTTTGCTAATGAATTTAAATGATTTTAGGAGATTGGAATTTGATAATAAATAAGTAGATATAAAATGTATTTAGTTTATGGAATCTTATGAATGTTATAATGTTGCAGAAGGTACATGGAGTGTGTACGTGATATTGGTGATGAATTGTTTATTATTTTAGGTCAGTAATAGGAAGCAGATGTGTTGAGTGAGATACTGGAAGTATGAATTTTATAATGCAATTTAAAGACAGTAAAATGTTCAATGTCTAAATAGCGAATTTTAAATGAAATGTTATGTAAAAGGAAGGTTGATAACAAAGAAAAATTTTGGAAAAGTTAATGATATAGTAAATGATAAATAATGGGGAATTAATTATTAGAAGTTCATAATTGACTTGTAATAATAAAATGTAACGGGATGAAAGGTTTATGGAGTTTGAAACTAAACCTAAAATTGAAATGTTTGTAATTTTATTCAGATGCAGATTAAAGATTATTTTAATGGAGTGAGAGAGTGAATCCTTTTTATTAAACGGTCAATTATTTTATTAAATGCAATTAAAGATTCAATCGTTAGTTGATGATAGCCTATGTAAGTAGGAGTAGATTAATTTGAGTGACTAAGTAAATATTTTGTTCTACTCACTATTATGTTAATGAAGGTCAAAGTTAAGAACGAAATGTATGATGTTAAAACACACAACCAAGACTAGAAATTTCATGCAATGTAAACTGTAAATTTTAAATGTAGCTATATCATAAACTAAGATATCTTTTACTTGTGATTCCCCAACTTTTCGGGCGGTCACGGCCTCACCGAACCCTGACCGTGGAATTGGTTTAGCTTTGACAGCTATGGTCGGGGATCATTGCGTCACGTTCTGCCTTAACTGGCCATAGCTGTTATCGTTGTAAAGGTGAATTTAGAAATTGACAGTGGGGTTATTCAGGGGAATCACCAAATTATGGAACAGCGGCTATCACTCTGTTCGCGTAGGAACAGTAAAAAAAGGTGATAGACCTGCATTAAGGGTATGTAAATATGTAAAATCAGGTATTATAATATCTGGCATTTTGAAAAATGTAAGGCTGAAGCAAGGGCAAGGAGATGACAAAATTCCTCCAAAACTTCAGTCCTTGTGGACGCAACTGGACGCCACAGTCCAGGGGGGTCATAGTGTGTGTGGAAAGGGAGGTTACTCAGGGGAGTAACGAATTAAAACGTGGTAACTTAATGATGGTGACTCGCTACTGAGCTAATTAAATAATTTTATTTTGATTTGAGAAATGGGTGCATCAGATGTTTATTATATTGTGTTTATCATGTTTTATTATGTTATTATTTTACTATGTTAGAGTGTAAGTATTATAAACATATGTCATATATTTTATATTGTATAATTTTGAAGTGTATCTAGGGTAAGGTCATTCACCCGACCTAGAGGGATCAGCTGATGGATTGTCTCATGGTCCATATGACCAATTCCTATATTCTTTTAATAATCAATATAAATCCCAGTTGTATTTTCTTTGATAATTTTCTTTAATGATCAGAATAGCACTTTAATAAAACATTATTATATGTACAAAAAAAAAATCTTGATTGAAGTACAGATTGTGTTTTATAGCCAATATATATTGCTAATAATGTATATCTTAAATGTATTAATTGCTTCATATTGTTTATAGGATATGTGTTGTAAACCAATGCAATTTAGTTACTATTACAGGTAATAGGTAAGGGAATTTATGATTTCGGAAGGTGTTCAGTTTATTTTGTTTTTTATGACTGTTATTAGACGATTAAGAAAAGTGATGAACTCAAAAGATTTGAAGATTGTGAAATTAAATAGAAAGAAATGAGTAAATTAATGGATCCTTGATATTGGACTTAGAGTCATTTTTGAACAAAAGTTAAATGATTAAAATTTAATTTTTTTGTTTTTTGATTTGAAAAAAAAAACATAGCGTCATTTGGAGAAAAGAAATAAAAAGTTGAAAGATAAAACAGTTTATAAATCTTAAATATGGAATCTGTTTATCATAGAATAATCTGAGTATGTGTATGCACCCAGTATTTGCTAAAGGCAACCCAGTATGCATGTAAGGGGGGACATATCGGTTGAGGATCTGGTATGGTATAAGGCCAGGGTTTGGATTTTGGGGATGGTATGTTAGAAGGTTAGGTGTATTATGGTGCGTATCTGTCCAAGTTTATGGTGTTGGGATCTCGGACAGAGAAGTCCAGTAATCTCGGTCGGGTGCAGCCGTAGTCGCCAAGCTAGGGGGGTAGTATACCCATAATGCGTACAGTGTTAAAGGGGGGTTGTTGGCGCCATATCCTCACCGATCCTCTTAGGGGTTTAGCAATGAGAGTTCTTCTGTTTCGGCAGAAGATCTCTCATTGGGGGGGGGGGGTATTGTGACGGTACAGACCTATAGGGCTTTGGAAATTAAATCTTTTCAATATTATTTTGCAACCAAATACGTGTGGTGAATAGAATGTAGCGTCGAGACGGGTGTGATTTGGCATTGGTATGTGCAGTTTGCAAAGAGGGCGCGCCCGCGCTTTCAACCGCGCACACAGTCGGCCAAGTTTCTCACGCTAACGGCACGAACTGGTACATTCTTTCTGGTCCGGCGCGAGGAAAACAAAGGCAGTCAATGAATAATATCTGAAGGCAGCGGACGCCAGTAGTGGTGCGCATCGCCAGCCGGGAAAAGTTTTATCTCGTTCGCCTATAAAAAATGGTAAAATAGTTAAAGCAGTCTATTGAGAGACCTAACCCCGGCCGGGCGTAAACACATAGACTCATCAGTATAAATAAAACTTTATTTTATACTTTCAAAATTTTATAATGTGATTGAAGAACAAAAACGGAGTTATACAAAACGTGTGAGTTCCGTTTAACAATAACCTAAAATGAATTAGAGGTACGAACAATTACAATTTGGTGACGCAAAAAATAAAAGGTTGGAGAAATAATGTGATACAATAGTGAAACTGTAATAAATCGTTAGTATTCAAAATAAACAGTGAGAAATATTCGGACAAAAGTGAACAAAATTTGTGGAGATCAACAAGTGACCTGCAGGGACGCCGATAACACGTAACCGTATATCAAACAAATTACTTATGAAAACTTAAAAAAAAAAAAAAATAGCGCTTAATTAAATATGGTATGTGGGTGAATGAGAGATGTATGTATGTATATGCAAATACTGGGCTGTCTTATCTATAGATATAAGGAAGAAATATTTAAGCTAACTAGAGCAGGAAAGCTATGTTAAATTTCCGATGTAACATTAGTATCAGTATTTGTTCAAAGAAAAGATAAAGAGTAAGAAATTTGAAAAGAGAGAATATAAAGAAATGTATTAAAAAGAATAAATCCATTGCATTATTTCACTTGATATCTATATGTTAGAATAATCATTTCAAGTACCTAATTTCATTTTCTGTGCTGGTAAATTCGCTATACGAAATAGGGTTACACCACTAGACGATCTGGCCAAAGAGTGACAAATAGAAGGTAAGTGGGAGTTTAAGATCATTTTGTAATTAATTAAATCGTAGGAAACACGACAACATCCATAAAAATTAACGAACCAGATAACCGTTTAATTACAGAATATAGGATAAAATTATTTTAAGTTTGTAAAGAAATAGGTCAACAGAAACAGTGTTGGAAAGGTCTAGAAAACAGAAATGCATGTTCATCAGCACATGGTCGATTTTCTAGTTCAGTATAAAAGTTTTAACATGTAAAAATGACATCATGTGTGTAGATCTATAAAAGCGTGGGTGAGCCTCAAGTTACGCAGTTTTCTCTGGCAGTCTCTCACAGTCTCTGGGAGGTTGGAGTGTACTGTCGAGGGAGCAACTGAATTAGACCACGAAGTCAGGCAAGGTGTTCAAGATCTTCAACGACCAATGGCTGTCAACAAGGACTGAATCAGGAGCAACTTGGACGGACACACCACCCATGAGGAAGTTCTGAAATCGACATCCCAACAAAGAAGGACAACAGCCAGTGTGGAAGGAGGAGCAGGCCCAAGAGATCAACCAGATGCAACTTAATACCAGCAAATCCAGGAAAGTGAAATTATTAAAACTCAAACTATATTAAACACATAAAGACACTCTTTTAATTAATAACTATCAAATATTTCAAAATTTATATATTTTCAAATTCATAATTTTTACATATAAACTGCATATGTTTTATATAACCAATAATTGTATTAAATCACCCAATAGAAATTTATTTCTGTCAAGTGCAGTCAGCTTCTAACCTCTTATCTTGCAGTGTGTGTGTGTGTGTGTGTGTGTGTGTGTGTGTGTGTGTGTGTGTGTGTGTGTGTGTGTGTGTGTGTGTGTGTGTGTGTGTGTGTGTGTGTGTGTGTGTGTGTGTGTGTGTGTGTGTGTGTGTGTGTGTGTGTGTGTGTGTGTGTGTGTGTGTGTGTGTGTGTGTGTGTGTGTGTGTGTGTGTGTGTGTGTGTGTGTGTGTGTGTGTGTGTGTGTGTGTGTGTGTGTGTGTGTGTGTGTGTGTGTGTGTGTGTGTGTGTGTGTGTGTGGATCTATATCAAATTCTTGTTTTGTAGCTGAAAATACAGCAGTGTTGAGGATAACAGATCACTGGTGACTTAGTCTGATCTAACTTAGTTTAGTACCATTAACAGTGCAGAACTGAACTGTACGTTATAAACACGATTAATAAACCTACAATATCATAAATATTCATTTTCTTCTGATATCATCTTACCAAAATTCTTTTGTTAATGCAATGTGCTAATGGTAACCAATTATAAATTTCCGTGAAAAATTCTGACATCTGAGTCGTGTATTTTGTCTTAACTTCTCCTTCAAAACCGTACATTTGATTCATTGTTTGACTTTCATGATTCCCTGAAAGTCAAGCAAAAACATTCACATTATTACAGTTCTTTGCACTACATAACTATTCTTAATACAGTTATGAATACGCATGTATACAAATAAAAGCATACAAATACAAACTGGTTAAGTAAATATCTGGTAAATAAAAGCATAAACATACCTCTAGACATGTAAAAATTATCAGGATACAATAACTTGAAACCAAAAAGTGTAAATATACATTCAACGGAAAACGATCCTCTGTCAACAAAGTCACCGTTAAAAAGCTAAATAATATGTTAAGAAATACAACATGTGTTACAGTACATTAAGTAAATACAAAAATAAAATTTCAAACAAGATAACTATAAAAACACAAACTTAAAAAAAAATACCTCATCCAGTAGTACTATACTATGGTATAATTGACAACTGCTCTCATTGACAAATAATTTCTATTAAGCCAATGACATCCTGCATCTCAAGAAGATTAAGACCAAATCATGTTTCAATGAGACATGTGATACACTACAAAAACATAGTTTTCACTCACTCTTCTGTAAGAGTTGCATTTTTGGAATATAATTTTATTTTTTCTAGTTTCACTAATTTCTCCACTCAATGTATAACTCATAACTGGAGCAAGAGAATTACAAATATTAATTAAAAAGATTCAAACATCAGTCTCTCTCTCTCTCTCTCTCTCTCTCTCTCTCTTATAATTGCTAATAAAAATTGAAATGATTCATAAACCAAGTGTTATTATTATTATTATTATGATTACACCCTTCATTCTTGCACACATGCGAATTTAATGTGTTGTAATGTTACATAAAGATTAGTCACACATCAATAAATAAATACATTAAATTTGGTAGTATTGTAAATGGCCAACACTCAGCTTCAGTTTTAATAACAAAGAAGGTAAATGACACCTCCTCAAGATCTTTGTAGACATCATATTTTTGTATCACTATGAAAATGTTTTTACATGCCTCAGTAGTGAAGAGTGTTAGTATCCAAAGCAACATGGTTCCATTTCACTTAGTGATGTTGCCTGTAGACATATAGTAGGGATTATTTTCTGTCTTCTCCTGAGCAGCTGAATGGTTTCAGCTATCAGGTAGTTCTTGAGTAAGAAGAACTTTGTTATGAGAACATCTCCTGGGGCGCAACTCCTGAATTCTATTCTTACAATGACTTTGAACATCAAAAGGAAGAATATTCAAGGAAGACTGATATATAGCTTTTTTTATCAAAATTGTTTTTATTTTAGTGATATATTAAAAAAACAACTACACAACCTTTATTTGTAAATTTTTATATGTGTATACATTATATTTCTTATTTCTTGTTATTCAATGTGCAAAAGTGTCTGAATACTGATTATGACATTTTTTCATCAGTGGCATTACTGTTTGTCAAAGTAGAGATCAATACAGAAATTCCCCAACTATGAACCTTATAAATTTGCAGATTTACAGAATTACATATTTACAATTACAGAACCTTACTAACTTCTTCCCAACTACAGATCAATTAATTACTATCCGGGCTGTAAGGCCATGGTCTTCCAATTTCTCCATGTCAAAAGGTCTTAATTAGAAGCCTGACGACAGAAACTGAACACTGAGCTCAAGATGCATAATGGACGAACAACCCGTCCCGAGACAAAACTTTCAGTCACTTTGCACACATGCACAACAGTCCTGTAGTGTGAACATCGGCTGCAACAAGGCTGGTGAGAACATTTGAAGCTGGGTCTGCACAGATCAGCAACCAAGAAAGTCTGTCACATTTCTACTCGAATAGATGTTTTGGCTGTCAGTTCATTAAGTCCTTACACTGAAAATGTCCTCCAGAGGTGAGGCCGAAACATCTGTTTGAGTAATTAACACCTTTTGACACAAAGAAATTGGAAGACCACAGCCTTCCAGACCAGATAGTAATTTTAATAATTACTGATAGAGTTACTAAAGTACAAATATGGGTGTGCATGATACCCAAAATATATCATTAATAAACTGAACGTATTCGAGCTGGAGTGAGATAAATTATTTAATTTTATTTTTAAACCTTAAAATAATTATTTATTTATCTCCACTGAATTTGAATTTATTATAATAGGAACATTGGTAATCCTCCATAGTTTTTAAACTTACCAAGTTTTACACTTATGACACACTCAGGTAAAGTAAAAAGAAATCTTGTTGATGTAGTGTAGAAAATGCCCTAAACAAGTATGTAATAGTTTTATATACCATAATGAATAAATTGAGACTCTCTATCTCTGTCTCTCTCTCTTTCTCTCTCTCTCTTTCATAATTATAACAGCCTTTACAAAAAAAGGATACATATGGATTTGTCTGTGATGGAAGCCCATTGAGTTCAAAAATATTCATGAGATCAAAGAACTGCCCATGGATATCACCACATATTGTAAACTTGTCATCATCTCCTACAGTTATATCTACTAAAGATGGTTGTGACATAAAAAGTTGTTTTACGTCTAGGAGAATCTGTAAAACAAGATATGCATCTCATAAAGTATATGACAGCAAAACCAAGAGTCAGAAATTATGAGGGTTGTCCAGAAAGTAAAGAACGTTTTGTTATTAAAAGATCAAGAAAAGTGGTAATCGAACAACTTTTATTTTATACTTACAGGGACCATTACTACTTATCTATAAAGTCTCCATAAAAATTCAAAAGCATATTACCATTTTTTCTGTTCCATCATTGTACACTCTCGCTGCCAAGTTCTTAAACCATTCAGTGACAACTTCTTTCAGTTTGTCATCATCTTGAAGTGCCTGGCTCTCAAAAACTCTTTCAACTTAGGAAACAAATGAAAATCGCTAGGTGCCAAGTCAGATCTGTATGGTGGATGCTGAAAAACATTCCAGCCAAAACGTTGAAGCAAAGCTTGAGTTGCTGCAGCTAAGTGTGGGTGAGCGTAATCACGAACAAATATGATGCTGCTGGACAACATACCACGCCACTGTTTTAAATGGCTCATCGAAGCTGGTGAAGAATCTGACAATATGCCTCTGAGTTTACTGTGTGTCCTTTTGGCATAAAATCAAGCAATAGGACTCCCTTTCGATCCCAAAACACAGTCACCATCACTTTCCATGTGCTCAGAGCTTGTTTTGCTTCCTTCGGTTTTGTTGGTGATGTGGAATGGTGCCATACCACTAACACTTTCAACACCATCCCCATACGCTATACGAGCAACACAAAATGCTGCAGGGGACCATGCCTGTAAGCTATATGGGCACTTGGTTTTCACATGTTTAAATACGTTTACCCATACGCTATCCGATCAAGGTCTATTGTGTGCCTCAGATTCATTCATTACATAGCTTGCTGTAGTAATTTAGTTTGAAATTTTGGCAATAAATGTC
The DNA here is from genome assembly GCA_034769895.1 of Magicicada septendecula. Lineage (NCBI taxonomy): Eukaryota > Metazoa > Arthropoda > Insecta > Hemiptera > Cicadidae > Magicicada > Magicicada septendecula. The sequence continues at coordinate 913,133,500 of CM068367.1, read as the reverse complement.
TCCTATAAACCTATGAAGTAATCAGTGTTCAGCTGTTGCTTGTGAGTGTTTGGCGTGCGATGTTTCTGACGTAACGAAAATGTCAAATATAAGTGATTTTGTGCTCGATGCATCAATTTACGATGAAAATTCTGATCAAGTGGATTCTGAAATTGATGATACGGATAATAATATTACATACCAACCAGACAAGTCTTCTGATGATGATTCCGATAAGATTCCTAAAACAAATACGCATAAAATAAAACGTAATTTCATACACATAACCTAAATGTGTTATGTGTATTGTAAAGAAAATTTTATTTTTACTTTTCCTGATACATGATAATTACACTGGTTTTTCTTGTGTGCAGGCCGAGTGTTGCAAAGGGGAGGAAATCACAACAGTGGCATTGATGCTGAGTGGACTGAGAACAATATTCAGCCTGCTCTTCCTGTTTGAACGGGAATCCGCGATAACAGTGCAATGATAAAAACTCTTCTGAATTTGACTGTTTTACTTTATTCTTTGATGGAGACCAATTTCATAACATAAAAACTGAAACAAACCGTTCCGCTGCTGATAAAATTTCTGAAAAAAAAAGGAAAGGTCTGCTAACAGCAAATTCTATGTTTACAAAGTGGTCCACAGTAAAGTTGTGTTGTATTGTTTTTTTTTTTCAATTATTATCCACGTATGCCCAAAATTAGTGATTATTGGTCTACAGATGATTTTTATGGCACTAGTTTTGCAAAAAAATTAATGAGTTTAAAAAAATGTACATCCATATTATTTATGCTGCACGTCAATGATAATTCTAAGTATGTACAAAAGGGACAACCAGGACACAAAATTAGACCTTTGATTTTTTAATTCAAAAACGTAAAGAGTGCTTCAAGCCTTACTGTAGATGAAGCCATATGTCCATTTAGGGGCAGTTCCTTTTAGAGTGTACATGAAAAATAAACCAAATAAGTACAAAATGAAATTGTTTGTACCGTGTGACTCGGCAACTGGTTACATTCTAAATGCTACAGCCTATACTGGGTCAGCTGGTGGTGTAAACAACAGCATTCAGTCTTTATTTGAGTGACTCTGCGCCGATTATTTTGGAAAGGGCCACTGTATTTACATGGATCGTTTTGCACAAGTCCAGCTCTCCTTAGTTTTCTGTGGAGTGGGTACAGTTATAAAAAATAGGAAGAGTTCAAAAAAACGTTAAACAACGAAATGTTTTCAGAAGAAAACAGGAGATTTTAGCTCTGAAGTGGAGACATGTTTAAGCTTCAAAACACAAAGCAACAACAAGTGAATTCAAGTACTAGACTATGTTGAATTTGACATAAACCTTGAGTTCATACAATCTACTAAAGATCTCCCTTCTATAATCAACCAGATAGCAATTGAAACCATAAACACGCCATATCCTAATGATAGATGGACCAGAATTTACACAGACAGATCAAAGTTAAATGAAGATACAGGAGCAGGCATATATATATATATATATATATAAAATGAATTTTTCTCCCACTATTTTGGACTAAATTCGGATGCTACAGTGTTTCAGGCCGAGTTGTTTGCAATTGATGAAGCCTTGAGACAACTGTTGATGAGACCTTGGCTGAGAAAGGATTCTGTAATTCCGGTAGACTCAAAATCAGCTATACAGGGCATTGCAAATAATGACTCATCCAAAAGCATCATAATACAGTCCATAAGAGATAAGTGTACAAGATAATTAAAAATAATATTTGCAGAGTGGTAATACAGTGGGGCCGTCACATAGAGGACTGAAGGGCAATGAAGCAGCGGACGAGTTCGCTAAAAAGGGCACCTCTATAAAACAGAAACCTTCAAGACCAACTACAATACATAGAAAGAATTAAACAACTTAAAAAGCATTGCCATACTTCCTTCTATCACAGAACCAAAGCAGACTTGAAAGGCAAACTACATGAAAATATATCTAGTCTCTACACTGAGAACAAAGAACTTCCAAGAAGATCAACAGTTGCCAATTTCTGCATGGCCACGGGACACAACTGCTTAGCAAGGCACCTCAACAGGATCAACATCCTCCCTTTTGGGATGTGAACTCTTTGCGAATGCCCTGGAAACAAAATGGACAAGGACCACCTCCTGGTCTGCAAAAAACTGGATAAAGAAAGACAAGAATAGAAAGGACCTACCTGGTCTTTACTGGGAAGCTAGATCAAGAATGGCATGAGCCAAATTGAGCCATTGGAAACACCAACAACTACTGTGAAATCAAAGGCAGGCCTCATGCAAGTAGTCAAACCAGATTTGATTCTGGATTATAATCTGTACAAAATGGGAGTGGACAGAAATGACCAACTTCACAGTTATTACCCCTTTCAGCAAAAAAGTATGAAATGGTGGAAAAAGTTGTTTTTCCATGTTTTCATCATGCCTGTAGTTAATGGCTACATCAGTTACAAAGAGGTTATGGAGAAGAGAAAATCTTTGGTTGACTACATGAAAGCAGTTGCCTTGAAAATGGCTACGGTTGGAGGTGAAATACAAAATGTACGGCGTAATTACCATTATTCCATAATGGCGTAACACTTTTTGCATTATGTAACAATATGAAATCTGCATGGATGGAGCTTAAATTTGATAAAACGTAAGTAATGTTTTGTTAAAAAAAAAACATGTTACAATTTTTTGAAATACTGCTAAAAATGGGGGTTTACCAGGGAATAACACGGAAAAAACAGTGGTGTTGAGAGTGTTAACTGACGCTTTGTTTCTGGTATTTTATGAAAACCCATGTCTCATCACCTATAACAATATGGCCCAAAAGTTTGTCTCCATCTTGATGACAACTAGTGAGAAACATCAAAGCAGCTCTCATCCTTTGTTTTTTGTGATCATCAGACAATCAAGATACCCATCTGGCACACATTTTTTTGTAACTAAGATGGATCGTGACAATTTCGTGAAGTAAGGCTCTTGAAATTTCATGAAAGAAACTGTGTAAACCATCTAAGGTGAAACGCCTATCCTCCTGAATTTAATCATCAACTTTTTCTTCAGTTCGTTCGTGATTAGTGATGGCCAACCAGAACGTTCTTCATCATGCACATTTGTTCAACCCTCGTTAAACATAATGCACTATTTCCTAACCATTATATGCACGTTCATCATTCATCACAGTCTCACCATAAATGTCCTTTATTTGTCTGTAAATTTCAAGAGACCTAACCTTTTTTATATTCAAAAACTGAATGACACTACACATTTCACACTTCATGGACTTTTCTATTTTGTCACACATTTTGAAAGCAGGCAATAAACAAACAAGCATCGCAGTTTGGCTCTGAGTGAGCTTGTAGTGGGGGAATTCAGTGTTACAGCAACAATGGCCAGTGACAATGGAGACACGCACCAAGATAAAACGTTCTTTACTTTCTGGATGACCCTCGTAGGAAGATTATGGTACTAACTGCATTACTATTTTTACAACTTGAACAAACCTTAAAATGTACCTTCAAATGTTGCTATATTGACTTCCAAATTATAAAAACTGTGTTTGCTTACATACTAATTAGTACACTTTGATATCATAAATGTTGAGATATAGACGCACTGTTTGGATGGCAACTCTATAGCCCACCAAGTTTGACATAAATGATACTACCCATGAGAGTTTAAATGTTTTTATAATTGATGGTTCCATTTGTTTTTGGATTTGTTTATATCCAATACCTTCTCCCTCTCACACCCACCCCATCACACACAGTGTCCAAACATGTATGAGCATTACACCTGAAACCCAGTATAACAAAGTAGGAACTTTCATTAATCATGAAAGCAGTAACTTTCATAACCATTCATTGCAAACTAATAATCTGGAAAGTTACATATTTCAACAACAAAATTGTGATGAAATAAAGAAATACTCAGAATAAAAACAAACTGAAATAAAAGAATATTAAAATGGGTTTAAAAACAATAACAAAATAGCACATGAACAAATAGACATTGCTAAACAAGGTATATCATAAAATCGCAGAACTTTGCACACAGAATGTCAGGTAGTGCTATAAACAGATGGTGCGATCTTGTGGGAGCATTTGGAAGCGGCCTAGTGAACACTACAACATAATATATTGCTTAGTCATTGTATTGGACCTAGTTAGGTCCAACAAGTGTTATATGTGCACTAGTTTTTAATGCATTTACAATCAGGGATTTTCATGAGCAACAAACTACTATGAAATTTTATGTTAAAATTGGAAAATCCTTTATACAATAATATTAAAAATGTTACAAACAGCAGATGGAAATGATGCTTCAGGCTAGGCTCAAACGTATGGAAATGTTTAAAAAATGACAAAACTTCAACTGATGATGACCCTCATTCAGGCCAACCATGGACATCTAAAACTGACAAAATTATTTGAAATGTAGTGAAATTGTTTGTTCTAATCATTGTTTAATTTTCAGTATTGTTAGTTTTATTAGCAGCCATCTTAACACCAACTTTGTCACTACTTATTGCCACACTGCTAAATGCTTCGTTCTTGACGAGGACTTTTGGTGTCTCTTTACCTCTACAAACTCATATACGAGGGGGGACCCAAAACTAACGAGAATTTTTCTCTGGCAGTTGGTAGAACGCTAGTTCCGACTTCTCCCGCTAGGTGCCTTCACTAGACACCATTTTGTATCAGTTGCCCTAGCGGCATTGTTGTGGAAACATTAGCGCGGTCAGTGTGACTATTTTTTGTAAGCGCTGTTTCACGTTTTCGGCGATTTGTCAATGGCAGACATTAAATACCAACGTGCTAACATCAGGTTCTGTTTCCTGTTAGGGAAATCAGCAGCAGAAACTGTCGCAATGCTTCGGACAGCTTATGGGGAGGAAGCTTTGAGCCAGGCAAGGATTTACGAGTGGTTTTCTCGTTTTAAAAGTGGTCAAATGTCAATTGAAGACGAACCACAACCGGGACGTCCCTCGACTTCCAAAACGGACGAAAACATTGAAAAAATCCGTGTTGCGATCATGTTTCATCGTCGTAGAACAATTGATGAATTGGAGGAAATGACTGGAATATCCTGGAGTTCATGCCAACGAATTTTGACTGAAGATCTGAAGATGAAACGTGTTGCAGCAAAATTCGTTCCGCATGTGCTTTCTTGTCAGCTCAAAATCCTTGCCTGGCAAAGCTTCCTCCCCATAAGCTGTCCGAAGCATTGCGACAGTTTCTGCTGCTGATTTCCCTAACAGGAAACAGAACCTGATGTTAGCATGTTGGTATTTAATGTCTGCCATTGACAAATCGCTGAAAACGTGAAACAGCGCTTACAAAAAATAGTCACACTGACCGCGCTAATATTTCCACAACAATGCCGCTAGGGCAACTGATACAAAATGGTGTCTAGTGAAGGCACCTAGCGGGAGAAGTTGGAACTAGCGTTCTACCAACTGCCAGAGAAAAATTCTCGTTACTTTTGGGTCCCCCCTCATATATACCTAGAGACCTCCCCTAATTGTTTAAATTTGTTCGGAATCAACCAACCCCATACTGCATGTTCCAACTAGGCCATGCCCCTAACCAACCATCATCGTCACTACCTACTTTCCTATTGGTCTGCCCTTCATCGAGCTTCATCACTGCCCGTTCTCCTCCCTAGTCCCTCCCAGTATCGAGAATTACTCTTGCCAATCATGTTTTCTTATATTTACTTATTCTTATTGTGCCGAAGTGCTCGGAATATTTGAAAAGTCGCGCCAAAGCCACTGCCTTCGGTCCCACTCAGACTACCTGAGTGAGATAGCGTGATGCGGTGTGCGTCGTCGATATTCAGTAAGCGGCCTCGTAACAGCTGTTTCATTGCTGCTACAAGTTTTCTCCGTATCGTTGTGGATTTGTAAAACGCGTGTTCGGTCTCCATTTCGTCTTCAGCTTCCGAAGTACTCTTTTGTGGTCTGGCGACTTGAAAAGAAAACTTACTCTTTCTGACTCAGCATGAGTTCATAAACTTTTAAAAGTCTCAGGTAAGCATTATTGCAATCTTTCGTGTTGTGTTAATGGGCATAGGTGTGTGTGTGTGTGTGTGTGTGTGTGTGTGTGTGTGTGTGTGTGTGTGTGTGTGTGTGTGTGTGTGTGTGTGTGTGTGTGTGTGTGTGTGTGTGTGTGTGTGTGTGTGTGTGTGTGTGTGTGTGTGTGTGTGTGTGTGTGTGTGTGTGTGTGTGTGTGTGTGTGTGTGTGTGTGTGTGTGTGTGTGTGTGTGTGTGTGTGTGTGTGTGTGTGTGTGTGTGTGTGTGTGTGTGTGTGTGTGTGTGTGTGTGTGTGTGTGTGTGATCCAAATATGTAAAAAATTGTATTTGTAATGTATCTATTTGTAATGTAAAATTGTACTTGCTTCCGGCACGTGGCGATCTGGTACTTGCATGTTTCAAAATTTAATTCAGAGTTAGTGTGCACCTATAAATAAAAGAGATTTAAAATGAATTGAACTAAAAGGGTTTTAAACTATTATGAATGTAACTGTAACAAACTGAATTTATAAAATATATGTATAGATATTAAGAAAATGTAAAGATGAATTAATGTATGTGTGTTACATCCTGCAACCATTAATGAAAATGCAGTAATCAATTTTCGAATTTCTTTTAAGTAATCAGAGAATAATAATTTCCAAAGTATTAGACAGTCTGTGTGTGGTGTTACTATTCTGAGGCGAGAAAGTGTCGTAGGTGAATTTAATTCCTGATAAACATCTACAAATAAATGACGTTACAGGGTCCTCGGAACGTCGAGGGATGGGAAGCAGCTGACACGATGGCTCCTACACCAGCCATCATCATGGAAAAGGATCGACAGTGAATGGCTCCCCACGTCGCCAGCCACAGAGGGAGAACCTGTAGTTCCCGAAGGACAACCATCCAAAATGTGACCACCTACTTTCACTCATCACCATCGTTTTCACTGACCATCATAGGATTCACAGCAGCCTTTCATTCTTCACATCCAGGTGGGAAATTTCCAATTTAAATTTAACCACACCACACAGCATCGTTTCATGGAACAAGGGACATTTATAATATTGAAAATTTGCAAAATCATATGATAAAAGAGACATTCGAACTTTTATGGATACATGTTCGTAACTTCAGTGATAAACTTCATTAATAATACTTTGTACAAGGGCAAGGCTGCATATTATGTATACATATATGTCTATAACGTTTGATATAGCTAAAGACTGGTGCTGATATGGGGGTAATATAAGCATTCATGTTTCAATTTAAAAGAAGGTGCACAGTTAATTGAGTTTCCAAATTTTATAATGATTAAGACAAATAATTGTAAAAAGGGGTGTGAATATATCTATTGTAATTTATTTCATTTGTAGTAAAGATATCCAATTGTTATGGGGCTTGCCCTAATTCTCATTGTTGCAATGTAAGTATTACTATATGTATGCATCTATACAAGTTGTCTATCAGATGAAATGATGCGGTATAAAAAAAAAAAATTACTGTTATATGATTGTTTTATTTCAAGTCCTGTCACGCTGGGCCCAGACTTTTTTCTTCCGTCTAGGGCAAGTGCCTAGTTTTAATTTTTATGTAACGGCCGTAGTCGTTACATTATGACTCCCGTAAAATATGGTAAAACGCTTCTTCATTATTAAACTCTATCTTTATATTCATTAGTGCATTTTTATTTTTATTTTTTACTTTTAATATTTCTAACTCTTCTAATAATTTTCGTTTGTTTACGTTATTTTCTATTTTTAATATTTCAACATTTTCCCTAGGATTTATAAATGTATATCCTGTTTCCATAAAATGTCTTGCATACAATGAATTTGTCGTCCTATCACCTTCCCCTTTCGCATGTTCTTTCATTCTAATTTGGAACCTACATCCTGTTTCGCCCATATACACTTTTTCACAGTCCTTACAAATTAGTTTATAACTAACAGAATTATCACTGTTGCACACCACTATAGAAAATTATTCCGATTAGCGCTTTCAAGCTTCTCAGCTCATCGTCAGATCGGAATTAACAAGCAGAGGTAAAACCAAACCCTTCACCCCCCCTGCCCACACACACAACAAGCTATAATTCAAATGTCCCTTCCCAACCTCCAAGCCTTGTCACCTCCCGTGTGGACAGTTACATATTTTTCTAGCACATTCCTTGTGTGTGTGTGTGTGTGTGTGTGTGTGTGTGTGTGTGTGTGTGTGTGTGTGTGTGTGTGTGTGTGTGTGTGTGTGTGTGTGTGTGTGTGTGTGTGTGTGTGTGTGTGTGTGTGTGTGTGTGTGTGTGTGTGTGTGTGTGTGTGTGTGTGTGTGTGTGTGTGTGTGTGTGTGTGTGTGTGTGTGTGTGTGTGTGTGTGTGTGTGTGTGTGTGTGTGTGTGTGTGTGTGTGTGTGTGTGTGTGTTTTAAAAACATCCAATTAGTCCTACGCAATTTAATTCTTAATCTTATCTATCCATCCTCTATCTTTTACTTTTTAGTTATATTATAAAATATTTCTTCATTATCAAATTTAGTTTTAGTATTCATTAAATTGTCTAACCCTTTTTCTCTTTCTTTCAATATTTCTAACTCCTCCCTAAGCTTCCTTTCAACTTTGTTATTTACTACTTTTACAATTTCATAGTCTTCCAAAGGATTAACAAACTTGGAGCTTCTGAACTGAGCTAATAAGGATGAAGGAAAACAGATTCGAGTTTATATGAATTAAGAGCTTCTGAACTGAGCTAATAAGAATGAGAACTTTTTAAAAATATCGCTACCACCAATGTGTTATGGGTGTATGGATATGATATTGGAAACGAAATCTCAATTATCTCAGTGGGTGGTACTTGCACACATGGAAAAATCAAGTCACGTATGGTCAAACTTTGAAGACATAACAGTTTTTTTCATTTCTAAGAGAATTGTTCATCGTAAAGTTTTTCTATACCAGTGAAGAAAGAACATTATCTTCAAGTAATGAAACACTTTTGCAAGGCTACAAGAAAATAAAACCCTGATGCTCAGAGTTCAAACCGATGCATGCTCCATGCTGACAACACACTCACACACACATCAGTATTATTCCATCAATTTTGGGGATAAAACAAGACAACATATTAACACTCCATGTCGTATTGGACTTTTTGGAATAAATATTTGGCAGTAAGAATAGTCCTGTGGTTCCCAAAATCCCTTACACTCACAACCTGAGTCCATTTAATTATTTCTGAAAAAAAATCCACCATTAAAAGTCTGGAGAACAAACAAATGGTTGTGATGAACAACCTGAAGGCATTGACAGATGAAGATGCCAACACTGTTTCAATAAACAGGAACATCTCTGATTTTTAGTTACTGTGTCTTAAATAATTTTATATAAACAGTTTCCATTACCTTCTAGAAAACCTTGTAAGTACAACATACATGCACTTTGTCATCTACACAACCTATACAAACGTAGAATTTAATTATAAGAATGCACAAATAACAATCACTCAGAACATTAATATGGACATAAAATTCATGACTAGATACAACACAAGCAATATACTAAACACTAGTTAGCTGTTATAAGCTTCAATGAAATATCATATCAATTTTTATTGTTAATATGACAATCCTTTCATACGGGACAAGAGCTTTTGGTGTTTTCACCATTGTCTACTCCTATACTATCACCACTCAAATTCTATTCTACAATAATATATCACTGGTCCTCCCCTCCCTTTATACACGCTTCTATTTAACCAGCTTGTGAATATTCATGAAGGACAAGTAATATCTGAAGATCAAGCCTCTAACTCTACTAAAGACGTGGCTTGGTGGAAACACCAAAAGGCCTCATGTAGAAGGAACAATTAACAAATTGGCAATATCAAAACGGAAACTGCTAAATAAAAGAATGGAAAACACTCATACAAAACATTGTTACAGTAACATTAAATAATTAGAAAGTAGCAGAATTAAAAAAACACACTAGGGTTCCCGTTTGTCCCACTGTCCCAAATTTCTTTCAAATGTCCAGGTTTTACTGTGTTAACATTGGTTGTTTTGGTAACACTGATACAGTGTTGTCTCACAGCAGCGTCACTGCTTTATAGTAGTGGTTTTAGAGTTGCTTTAGTGTACAGAAGTGGTATTTAATAATTAATATTTCTTGGTGCAGTGAGTGATAGTCTTATAATTTAATAATCAGAGTTTTAATTTTCCACCAAAATTACGACAAAATGTAAATATACTTTTGGTGACACTACGAGAAGCAGATTTCCTTTTTTGAAAGGTTATGGTGAAATGTGGAATGCACATTATGCAACGCAGAATTTTGTTTCTCATGGTAAACGCTATAACAACATAAAACACATAGAAACAAAACAAAAATCACACTTGCCCTTGAAAACAAAGCTTCAAGCAGTAATATTATGTTGTATCTGTGTAAGAGTGATGGCAAAAAAATGGAAAGGCAGTTGTCACTTGCAGCACAGGAAGTGACATTTCCCTACCATATGGCAGTGCATAACCATAGTTTCAAGTCCATAAAATGTACTACAGCCATCGTGAAACAGTTTTTTTTTACAATAAATTTACGTGTTCACAAACCAAATGTAAAACAATACTAATGAATGTAATAGCACCATTTGCAATACAACAAATACACCAAGAATTGAAAGAATCCAGATTTGTGTCAGTGCTGATCGATTCACTTGGACAAAAAGTTAGTATCCCTGCCTGTTAGGTACTGTCATCCAGAAAAAGGTATATTGGTGAAGGTGCTGGAGTTAGTTAATTTAAATGGGGAAGTTCAGATCAGCTACTTTTTTACATGCTAGATGTGTTGAAGAAATTGAACTCAAAGAAAAATTTATTGGTATACCAGCCAGATAATACAAACATGAATTTTGGTGGCAAGAAAAGGAAAGGAAAAAATTGTCTTTACTACTAAATTCATGAATAGACAGTCAACTATTTGACTGATTTTGGTTGTCCTGCACATGTTGTGCATAATGCTATCCAGACTGTTGCGGACTGTCTACCTACTGATCTCCAGTTAGTAATACGCAAAATTTATCAACATTTCCATATTTATTCTGTACGAGTTGAGGCACTGAAATCATTCTGCGAATTTACTGAAACCAAATATAAAACTGTTTTGTGTTCCAACAAAACAAGGTGGTTTTCTCTCCAGCATATTTGCCAAGAGTTTAATGTAGGCAAGAGTACTGTTAGTCTGGCGTCGGAACAAAAAATCGATTGAGACTTTCTGCACTCAAATTGAAACTGAAAAAATGCTTTCGATGCGATGCACTTTAAAAAAACCAAATAACGAATTAGTAGACGATGCTTTGTGGTTATGGTTTATGCAGGAACGCCAAAGAGGCACTCCGATAAGTGGACCAATTTTAAAAGAAAAAGCAGTTATCCTATGCTCAAAACTTCAAGATGCCAGTACATTCTCGGCAAGTGAAGGATGGCTAACACGCTGGAAAAAGCGTCATGAGTTCATTTCATTGGCGTTTGTGGTGAAAAATTGTTGGCAAACCCATCGCAGCTAGCGATTTTTCAAAAAAACTGTCTGACATCATTGCTAGTGAAAATCTTAGTCCAGAATAAGTCTATACTATTGACGAGACGGGGTTGAATTTTAAACTCTTGCCCAAGAAAACGTTTGCTACGGCTAAGGAAACTTCAGCCCCAGGATTTAAAGCCAGTAAAGAGAGAATCACGGTGGCTTTGTGTTCAAATGCCTCAGGGCCCCACAAGCTGCCTTTGTTTATAATCGGAAAATCAGCAAAACCCAGAGCTTTTAAGAATTTAAACATGTCATCCCTTCTAGTGTACTACAGAGCACAAAACTCAGCCTGGATGAATTCATATCTGTTTAAGGAGTGGTTCGAAAGCGAATTTGTTCCTAAAGTGAAACATCATTTGACGAGTTTGAAGTTACCAGTTAAGCACTTTCAGTGCTAGACAATGCACCTACCCATCCGCAAGAACTTGAATGTGAAGGTTACAGTGATATAAGATTATTATTCCTGCCACCCAATGTCACAAGTCTTACACAACCAATGGACCAAGGGAATCGAGTCTTTTAAGAGAAGGTACCGCAGAAAGCTTCTTTCGGAAATTCTAGGTAAACTGGACAATGAAGGCAGCACAGGTCTCATTCCTTGCTTATAGACAATCAACATGAAAGACATGATCTATGTGGTAGCTAAGGCATACGATGAAATGCCATCATCTACATTTACAGTCTTGGAGAAAAGCATGGCCAAATTGTTTTCTTCTCATTGAAAAGAATAAAGAGGACAACCCTAAAGCAGATGAATCAAATCTTCAGGGTTCTGAACCAGATGACAACGAATCTCTGTTAAAAGATCTACAACGATTGCCTCACTCTGATGATCTTGTACAAGACATTGCAGAATGGATTGCTGGTCAAGATGAGGAGCTTCAAAATGAGATCTTAAACGATGATGAAATTGTGCAAGCTGTCATTTGCCAAGAAGACGAAGAAGAAGTCAATGACGAAGAGGGAAATGTCGAGGAGAAAATGACCCATGCTAAGGGAAGAGCAGCCCTGGAATTAGCAACGACGTACATCGAGCAACAAATAGAGGCAACTGCAGTTGATGTTATGTTCATCAAGAAATGTCGTGATTTCGCATTCAACAAAACAGTTGAACAAAAAAAGCAGAAGAAAACTGATTTCTTTTAATTTTTATTTCCGAGTTTTACGTTCTGTAGTGACACTTTTAATGTTCATGTGTTTTTCATATTCTATAAAGAGTTGTGTTATTTTTGGCAAATACGTACAGTAATATCTGTGTAAGAGTTGTAGTAATTTTTCTTGTTTGTTTTTTTACTTGCTACCATGGAGTAAGGGTGAGTAATTATAATTATTAGTATTATTAGTAATTTATATATACTGTATTGGGGCATTTATTGTATGGATCATTCATTAAAGAGCGTTATTTCATCATTATAGCGTATTTTCGGTTCGTCCGGCCACTTTGAAATCCGGCCTAGGGTCTGGTCCCAAGGTGGCTGGACGAGAGGGAGTCTACTGTACTCTCATCTATAGTACACGTTTTCATGTATTTGTAACTTTTCCCTCATGTCCCACATTTTTGGGCTACAAATTTGTAAATGTCCCTCTTATTGGTAAAAACACTATGGGAACCCTAAAACACACACACACACACACACGCACACACACACAGAGAGAGAGAGAGAGAGAGAGAGAGAGAGAGAGAGAGAGAGAGAGAGAGAGAGAGAGAGAGAGAGAGAGAGAGAGAGAGAGAGAGAGAGAGAGAGAGAGAGAGAGAGAGAGAGAGAGAGAGAAGCATATAGCCATGGAACAACAATTATAATCCCAGATTAGTAGACAATATAGTAAAACAGATAAAACAGGATATGAGGAAAAGAAGATAAACAAAAAGAAACATAGGATTAGTAACTTATAGGATGGCAACTAAAGAGAATCATAAGGTTATCACATAAATAGTAACAAACAAAGAAGATACAACACTCTCTGATCAAACTGAACTGTAACAATTATATTAAAGTCTATGTGAATGAAACACAGTGTAGGACCAAGTATAGAATGACAGACCATGAAAGAGCAGAAAAAGATAAAACAGCAAACTGGTTGTATGCTCAACATTGTAGAAACTGGACACAATCATACAAACACCATAAAGAATATGAAAATAAAGATAATCAGAAGTAACGTACACCAGCATAAACTGTGTGCATAAAAGAAGAAACATACAAACCTATTCATATTCTGAACAGTAAATGTTTATGGGTGTTGTTGGGATCTCAAACAAGTAGGCATCCTAGTTGGGAATAGAGAACAGTTGACCAAGGGGCACAGTTTACTCAATATTTACTAGCACAAGAGGAATGAGGGAAGACCATATAACCACCTTGTAATGAAGAAACTTGTGATAGGAGTGACCTTCAGATGATATTGGGCTTTGATGATCATTCATGAGCTGGTTGGAAATGTGCACGCATGGAGCACACACAGGGGGAGACTACAGACAGTCTGTCACATATTAGGAGTTAAGATTGGTGGAGACACCAAAATGCCTTGAACAACACGATCAGCACATGGGCAATACAAATTGGGGTAAATATCTGTACTACAACAAATGACAAAGCAGTTATCACAACTTTTAAAGTATTCAGTATAAACAGTGTTCTTTAAATCACAAGCTAATGTTAAAGGATAGGCTTATTAGCTACAGTGCCCTACAAAAATAAGCATAACATTGGAGATGTCTAAAATGAAGTAACCCTTCACTGGATGAGAAGCAGATAAAAGCCGGAAAACCTCAAAGCTTATTATAACCAAACTCGTGTGTGTCGTCCTCTTACTGGTACCTCTGTAAAACATAACAGTGTGTCTGAGTGTAAATTGTGTCTGTGTTTCTTACCACTTCGTCCTCGCACGGCGATGTAACTCACGATGTTTGGGTCCGTAGCGAATGTACTGGTGACCAGGTATCGTGGTTCCCGATCTGAGGTTCAAACGTAGTGGATAATCCCCAGGTGGCGCCAAATTGTTTGTATAAAACAATTAAAATTGTTTCCTTATCAATGTTTCATTCGAACAATGCGACGAATTCAATCCGTCCCGCCTTTTCTCAATTTTTGTTAATCGAGTTAGCAGTTACACTATTCGCTACTTCCGCGCTAGGCGTCGCATCAGAAACATTCGCTATACATTATAGTTTTAAACATACACTTTTCTAATGAAAATAAAACACAATTTAACACACACAGTATAGATTTATTATTAATTTGAAGTTAATATTTTATAGACACAAGTTGTGATTAATTTTTTATATACAATTCTGCACCGGATAATTCTTTATAAGACTCTACTCAAGGCTTAACCAATCGATTTTGAATACAAATAAACACAGCATGGCGTGTTATGATGCCAATCAACAAATATTTCATTCGACGGTTGTGAGGTCTTTTGATGACGTTAAAAAGTTCAGATGCAAATTACAATATTAAAAATACACAACCTTATAATGTTTTTTCTTAAGTATGGTAAAGTGTAATGGTAATTGGTTTGTTTGAGTGTCGTACAAGTGGTTTAAAAGTCGTACATAAATATGAGGTTAGTTCTATAGTTTAACAAATTTTCAGTGTCTTAATATTACGATTTAGTCTTTGCAAGAGAATAAAGTGATTCAGTGGTATTCAACATATATGGAGAAATGTTCAAAGTGCGTTTATTTTTGGAAGTTGAAATAATTTAATTGATACTTAACAGCGTTGTAGTACGGAATTACTCTGTAGGTCGGGAAGGAAGGATTGAGGTAGCAATATATTTCATTTGTCCTTTATTCAAGCTTCGGCATCTTTTTCAAAGTTGTTTGGATTTATTTATATATTTCGTCTTCAATTAAACGTCTTCTCCATCTGGTAATGGTGTTCAGTATTCATCAGACTTCTTTACGATCAATTTCTATACGTTATTTTACTTTTAAAGTATTTTAAATATGAAAATGTGTTGTACTGAATTCTCGCTTCTGGTTTGCGTGAGCGTCACTTTTCCAGTTATTGTATTCAACGGTAATTACCTCGTCAAACCGTCGTTTCCATGGTTACATCATTACTCTCCTTGGGCGAGCTCGACATGAATACATTGTTAACAATATTTGAATTCCTTTCAAATCTTCCTATATCTTCTGACTTCCTTCCTCCTCTTATCTTCCTTCTTAGTTATTATCTATTTGCACTGTCATTTATATTTTCTCACAAAGATTATTTTGGTATCCCACAATATTGGGTTTTTTCAAGTTTTCTAAGTTTACAATTAATTTCATACTTACTAATTACATTTCTCTGTTTATATAATTCCTTAATTTAATATTTTGTTTTTAATAATAATTACCATTCACTCTTGGTGAATTAGTCACCTTGGATTTGTCCATTACATGGTGATTTTTATACAATCAGTAATTGTTTATGTTTGACCGTTAGGCCTGTTTCACATCTAAGTAGCCATTACTGGTTTTTTATGGCTTCATACACAATATATTTCATTTAGTCCTACATCGTTATTTTGCTTTTATATTTATGTTTAATGTCTCTGAAGGTGTTTTAATTTAGTCTTTTTGTGATCTTTGTATGTAACAACTGTGTTATTCAATATTACTTGCTAATTATTTACTAACAGTTTTCTTCCCTATAACTCAAACATTGTTTCCTTTCCTTATTTTAAGAACTCTGCCACTGTTAATAACACGGCTATTAATTACTATTTATTTCTAATATAACATATAACATCTAGGTCTATGGTCTGTATGATTCTTACAGCCATATCCAATTCATAAACAATAGTTTATACAATTCATTATTTCTTATTTGTTGTTCTGGTGCTAAACAATCTCACCTCTATTGAACTTTTTTCATTAAACTTCCCTTATAACATGGGTATTTACTTAATGTTAATACAGACTTATTTTCTAATGCTCTTTGCTCTCCCTTCCATGTTAACATCATCTTATTACTTTTCCTTGTGATTCACACCTTTAAATTTTTACAATACATTCTTAAGTTATAACAATACTATTTCCTAGTCATCACAGTGAATATCACTACTTAGTGTTCATTATTTACTGAATCAATGTTCTATTCTAAATATTATTCATTGTAACTTTGTTAAATGTTATTGTTCACTCTTAAAACTTAAACATCGGTTATTTTACTAAGTCTTTATCTTAGCCTCTTCTCCTCTTACTATTTTTATTATAGACAATATTTGTATTTATTTCTCACTTGCACTTTCTTAAATTATTTAGTGTTCATTATAATTTACTTAGTGTTTCTTTAGTATTATATCACTCTAGGATAAATCACTTTCACTAGTTCAACTTCCATTTATTTCTCATCATTTTATTCTCTTTCTCTACACACTCTCTATATATAATTATTAATATTATGTCTTTCTTTGTTAACAAATTACATATATCCCTAACTCTTTGGTTAGTGTACTTTTATCTATTGTTTTCTATTACTGACTATTTATAATTGTCATTCAATCAATACTAACATTCATTAATAGTTTTGGTTCTTAACCGGTTTCATTTTCTTTATTATTTTGGATTACATTATTTCTCCCTTCTCTATTTTTTTCCTTGTCTAGTTTTCTTGACGTGTTTCATTTTGTTTTCTTCCTCGTGGGTTTGTTCTCTCTTGGTTTTCATCCTTCTTCTCCTTCACTCGTCTTGTTTTCTTTATTTTGGTTTCTTAACTGGCTTCTTAACTGGCCAATCTCTGGGGTTGGGTCAATGTCGTTGTCTGTCAGTCTATTATTTGAGTTTCTTTATTAATCACTTTTGGTTTATTGCTCCTTCTCCTTCCATGTTAATTACCTTTTATATATATTTTTTACTCTCCACATTATTTATTTATTCAAATATAGTATTATTTAGCATTTTTTAGACATACTTATTGTTATCAAAATTTATCTGAATTTGGTGATGTTATATAATGCCCTTCCACCAAAATTGATCATTTTATAAAACGTGATTCTAAGTTTGACGAAATTATCAATTGTATTGTATCATTTTCTTCTTAAACTCCCTTGCTTCTCACTCATTTTTTATGTTTAATTCTGTATCTTTTATTCCCTTTCTTCTGATTCTTTTCTTCATTATTTTTTCTTATTACGAACTGGCTTATTGATTTTTTATTATAAATTATTCCCTATAAATCTTTATTTTCCCTAACTATCTCTACTTTGTAGTTGCAATCGATTCGGATGGGCTCTATTGGCTTACCTAACTCCGTTGTTCAAAACTACTCTTATTCTGAGATCAGGGGAACATCATCCCTGCTCAGTGAAATGATTGCTGGACTTATTCAACAGTCAATCTCAATTAATGAATCTTAAATACAGTCATCTCGTGACTCAACATAATAATAATAATAATCATAACATTTGTTGGGAATCTTTTACCTTTGTATTTCATTATTGCTCAGTTCGAGTCATATATTTTTTCATCTTTCTTTATAGATACTGCTTGTTAATACTTGAAGCATTGTTTTTTATTGATACAATTCACATTTTTATTCATTTTTAATTACTCTTTGTTTCATTTCATTTCATATTATAGCTCTTAGAATGTTTATTTTATTTATTTCGTTTTTTGATCATTGGTTCGTTTACTCTTACTTCCCATTTCTTTCTAAATAGTTGTGGAAGTTGATCATTTTGATTGATACCTTTTTTTTTCATAACTATTTAAATATCATAGTAAGTTAGTGTTTCTTACTAGTTAGGAATTTTTGTAGCTTATTCCTTTATAGTATGTTTTGCTTTTTTGTGCCTCATATTTTGGCTAAAAATTATTGTAACTTAATCTTATTTTGTAGGAATGTTTTGTAACTTCACTCCCATATTATTAATTTTTATTCAAAGATTATAGTAAGTTTGTGTTTCTTACTTTATGTGGATTCTTGGTAATTTTATTTCTCCATTTTATGATTGGTCTAAAATATTCTCGAAGTATTTGTGTAAGCTGTCCTTACATAACTTTTTTGAATTTTGAAATTCATTTTTATATATATTTTTTCTTTATTATTTATCAGCAAACTTACTTGTTTGTATTATTCTTTCTTTTTATTCCAACTAACTTGGTTGGCTTTTTCAATTTGAATTCTTTTCAGTTAAGTTTGGCTGTCATAATATTTTTTAATCGATGCTTGATTATATACCCCCTTTATTTTCTGAGTGGTGGGGTTGGTGATTTCATATGTGTTATTGCCCTTGTCTTGTGTGATAGTGTACGGCCCTACATATAGCAATAGTAACTTTTTTGTAATGCCTTCTATCGAGCTGGGTAATTCCCTGTTCTTTATTAATACACTCTCTCCTGTCTGGTACTTGATCGTATGTGGATGGTTCTTAGAGTATTTATTTTTCTGCTGCTCTACCTTCTCTGCAATTTTGTTATAAATTCTTCTTTTTTCAAATTGGTATTCGGTATTGGTGGGAAATTTAATTAAATCGTTTATCTCTCTTGTTGGTGGTCGTTCAAACATCATTGAGTATGGTGTGGTTTCAGTGAAGTTGTGGTAAGCCAGATTTATAAATTCTTCAGTGGACTTTAGGTAATTGTGCCACTCCTTTTGTTTGTCATGGCAGTAGGTCCTCAGAATCCGACCCACTTCTCTAAGTACTCTCTCAGCTGGGTTACTGCTGGGATGATAAACGGATGTTTTGTACTTTTTAATACCATGTTCTAAGAGTTTACTTTTCCACAGATTCCTTTAAACTGTGTCCCATGATCGGTTATTATGGCCATAGGTTTTCCCACTTCTGGTATAAAGTTGTTCAATATAATTTCAACAATTTTCTTGGTAGTAGCACGGTTAATGGAATATAATTTGGTATATTTGGTGAAGTGATCTAATATGATTATTATGAATTTAAATCGGTGTCTTCCTCCACTGCGAGGAAACGGACCACAAATATCAAGAAATACTCTTTCTAATTTTTGGCTTGATATTATGGGTATCATCATACCCTCCTTTTTAGCGTTGTTGCATTTTACCATTTGACATATGTGACATTTTTGTATGGTTTTGCTTACCTTTCGATAAATACTCTTGATATACACTTGCTCCTCTAGTGCTTTTTACTACTTTCATAGCACCCATATGGCCGTACCGGATGTGGTAGTCCATGATTATTTGTCCTTCTATTATAGATGGGATTACTAGTTTCCATTCTCCAACGTTAGGGTTATTTTTGATGAATAATAAGTTGTCGTGTACTTTATAATACTGTACAATGGGTTCTTCTTCTTTCAGTATTCTTTCTCTGATATTCACTATCTTTGGGTCCACATTTTGCTGTTTGCTTATTTCCAGCGTTATCTTTTCCAGATCTGTTCTATCCTTAATGATGTTATATACTTTGACTAGCAGTTCTTCTCTCCCTCGAATGTTTGTTGCTGGATGTTGATACGTGATAATGTCAGCAGCCGTATTTTTCTTTCCTGGTATGTATTCCCAGTTAATATGGTATTCCTGCAGTAGTAATATCCATCGGGTTAGTCTTCCATGACTAAGCTTGCATTGTTTAAGGAAAGATATGGATCGATGGTCACTTCTCACGGTTACGTTGTACCCTAAAATGTATGTCCTGAATTTATCGCAGGCGAATACAACACTAAGTAATTCCTTTTCCGTGATGTGGTAGTTCCTTTCACATGCATTTAAGGTTCTACTTGCAAAGCTTATGACCATATGTTGCCTCTTATCATCTTCTTGATATAAGACGGCACCGACACTCATGTCGCTCACATCACAATTCATGAAAAATGGCTTTTGGAAATCCGGATGGTGTAGCATGACGGTGTCTAAAAATTTTTCTTTTATTTGTTCAAATACCTTGTCTTGGTCGGCTCCCCATGTCCATTTATTTTTAGTGGATAACTGTTTTTGAAATTGTGCTGTCAGCTTGGAATAATGGTCCTGGAATTTCCGATAATAATTGCATATTCCAAGGAAAGACTGTAGCTGTTTTTTATTTTTAGGTGTTGGGAATCGTTGTATTGCTTCAACCTTCTCTGCTGAAGGGGTGATACCTTCTTCTGTCAGATTAAAACCTAAAAATTGTACCTTGCTGGCTATGAATTTGGATTTATCCAGCTTAAGGGTAATATGGTTATCTGATAATTTTTTCAAAACTGTCTCCACGCTATTACAGTGTTCTTGCCAATTTGATGAGGTGATAAACAAGTCATCTACGTATACAGTAGTAAAGTTAAGTACCTCTTGTCCCAATATCTGATCCATACACTGGACGAATACGGCAACCGAATTAATTAGTCCGAATGGCAGTCTTTTGAATTGGTAGTTTCTCCCATCGAACAGAAAAGCTAAGTATTTTCTACTGTTCAGGTGTAGCTCTACCTGCCAATATCCGCAGACTGTATCCCATGCGCTGATGTATTTCGTGCCATGGAATTTCTTAAGGATCTCTTCAATTTCGCTTGGGGACATTCTATCATTTACTATCATCTTGTTGATTTCTCTAGCATCGAGGCATATTCTTACCTTTCCGTCCTTCTTTGGTATCGCCACTATTGGACTTGTATATGGGGATTGGCTTAATTCTATTATATCCTCTTCCATCATCCGGTTGATCTCTGCCTTCACTGCATTTCTTTGAGAGTATGCGATAGGATATGATTTTTTCTTAAAATCAACGGGCTCCTTGAATATGATTTGGTATTGATAATCTTTTACCTTGCCCGGGGCATCAGAAAAAATGTGTCGATATTGATTGTAAATTTTTATGAGATCCTCTGCCTGGTGAGCACTAATCTGTTGATCTCGTACTTCTCTTTGGAATTGTCTGATCTCCTCCAACTTGTTTGACCATATTTTTTCATCCTCCCATTCATTAATTATTTTTACCTGTGCTTGTTGGCAGTAATTATTCTGTAATATGGTATAACAGTGGGTTATTGAAGGTAAGTTACCACCCTTCACTATACTTGTTGTCCATATTCCATTTTCCGTGTTTAATGACACTTCTCCCTGCTTTAGATTAATTATGGCAGAATATTGTCGGAGTATGTCACATCCCACAAGTATTGAGAATGGTAGGCCACTGGCAACAAGAAAAGACATATTGAATGTTAGTCCTTCACTTTTAAGTTCCAGGGACACTTGTTTCCGGACAGTTTTGTTTTGTCTGCCGGTAGCACCGATAATTGTTACGTTATTTATTGGTAGAGTAAGTATAGGTGTACTACTACTTTCTTGTTGTAGTTTGTTTAACTCTATTTGGTCAATTAAAGACATGTTGGATCCAGTATCGATCATTAATGTTGACATTACTCCATTGATTTGGGCATTTACGTACACTATCTCACTGTTTCGGCTGGGCATTGGTTGATTACTTTCTTCAACCAATTCATCTCTTATATTTTTTAGATAATTCGTTTGTATTATAGTGATTATATTTTTTGTCGTCGTGCATTCCCCAAGAGATTGGTCCAGTGATGGGCTGTCCACAGTTTTCACTGACCTTAGGCGTTTAAATGAGGGTTGGCCTCATTGTCTCTAACTTCATTAGTGTTTACTGGTTGATTAGCGTTCGGCTCCTGTCGATTGTTCCGGTCATCTACGCTGTTTCTGGGATTTTCTTCGAATGGGTGGCTTCTTGTATCGGGTACCTGGTTAAAGTACGTTCGCCGATAGTTAGATGGGGGATAGTTTCTTCCTGGACTCCGTTGTCTTTGTCCCCTCATGTAATTTACCTGTGGTCGGTATCCTTGATTATTGTTATTGTTATTGTTTCCAGGGCGATAATAGTTGTTGTAACCATTCGATGGGTAGTTACCCCTGTAGTTGTTCCGGAAGTTGTTATTATTATTGTTTCCATTTCTGTTGACATTTCTGGGCACGTTATTGCCCCGTGGGTTCCCTTGATAATTGTTAGGGTTGTTTATCGGTGGCTTATTATCCCCCTGTTGGTTTGGTGATAATTGTCCATCATTTATTCTATTATTCCTGAAACTGGACACTCTATTTTTTCTGTACTGCCACTCGTGCTCATGGCTCTCCAATAAGCTAGCCATGTCTTGAATGGTCTTTACCTGGCTGTACATCCGTGCTTTTTGGATGGCGTCGTCGTAGTGGTAAGAGAACTGTATTACAAGACACTCTTCTGGTATACGTGGTTCCAAATTCCTGGCCATGCAGATTTTTCCCAGGAAGTAGGATGTGAGAGATTGTCCATTTTGATTTTCATACCTCCCGTTGCTTAGGTTATTGCGGACCATGTTCTGAGTCGATTCAGACTAGTATTTAGCCTTGAACTGGGTCTTAAATTCTTGAATGCTTTGGATGTCTGGTCTGGTGGCAGTCCACCAGTTGTCATAGGTCTCCTTGAATATTTCGTCCAGCATTCCTCTTATTGTTGTCCACCGGGTCTCTCGATTCCTTATGATTAACTCTTCCACCCTCTTCAGGAATTCAATAGGGTTCCTCTTATAATTACGGAAGTTAATAGTATCTCCGTTGTCCGCGTTCATGACATGATTACTGTTACATGGCCGGTCACGCCAGGCGTCCACTTCTTCTCATAACAACTCTTCTAACCTGTGCATCTCGTCAATCCTTTGTTTGTTTTTGTCTACTTTGCTATCTATTTTATTTAAATTGCTGTAAACTCCTTCCATTCTTTCTCCCAGGTCTATCCGTACACTTGCTATCTCCTTCTGGTTTTCTTCCCGGACTTGATGCATGTCCTGGTTCACCTGTTCACATCTTCTGCCCGTTTCTTCGTGGCATTATTCAATTCTTTTATTTTCTCCTTCGATATCGTTCATTTTATTGAGTACTTCCTCACGGACTTCTGAAACATGTTCGTTGGTTTTCTCTAGTTTCTCCAACGTCTCCTCTAATTTTTCATTGATTTCCGTAACCTGCTGTTTTGCTTCTTCTCGGTACTCCATTAATTGATGTGCCATCTGCAGCTTCATTTCTTCTTTATTTTTCTCGTGGTCCTCCTTCAGCTGTTCCCTCAATTCTTCCTTCAATTCTTCGTTTCTTTGCTGAATTTCCTCCATCAATCGTTGTTGTAATGTTTCATTATTTTGGTTAATTGTTTTTCTCAACTCTTCCTTAGTACTTTCATTTGTACTCACTATTTTTTCATTGATCTGTTTCAAATTGTCAGTGGTTTCTTTCTTCATCTGTTTCAGACTCTCCTCATTCTTGTCGAATTTTTGGTTAATTTGTTTTATCAAACTTTCATTATTTCGTCTGCTTTGTTCAGCCATTGCTTCCATTATTTGTTGACAATTTGGTTCTCCTCTACCTTCTCCCTTGTCACCCGCCTGTAGTTCCATTTCTTCATCTTGGGTTGGTTCTGTTGTGGTTATTGCTGTCTCCACTTCTTCAATCGGTGTTCCTTCCTCTTCTTCCCCCCTATTTTCTTCCATTTCCTTTTCCTTCGCCAATTTTTTCGATACTCCTCTTGTATGCATCTTGATCTCCTTTCGTGACCGCCGCTAGAACTTCGTATCTTCCTTTTTTCAAGCTCCACCGGTTGGTCGCCAATTTATAACCAAACTCGTGTGTGTCGTCCTCTTACTGGTACCTCTGTAAAACATAACAGTGTGTCTGAGTGTAAATTGTGTCTGTGTTTCTTACCACTTCGTCCTCGCACGGCGATGTAACTCACGATGTTTGGTCCGTAGCGAACGTACTGGTGACCAGGTATCGTGGTTCCCGATCTGAGGTTCAAACGTAGTGGATAATCCCCAGGTGGCGCCAAATTGTTTGTATAAAACAATTAAAATTGTCTCCTTATCAATGTTTCATTCGAACGATGCGACGAATTCAATCCGTCCCGCCTTTTCTCAATTTTTGTTAATCGAGTTAGCAGTTACACTATTCGCTACTTCCGCGCTAGGCGTCGCATCAGAAACATTCGCTATACATTATAGTTTTAAACATACACTTTTCTAATGAAAATAAAACACAATTTAACACACACAGTATAGATTTATTATTAATTTGAAGTTAATATTTTATAGACACAAGTTGTGATTAATTTTTTATATACAATTCTGCACCGGATAATTCTTTATAAGACTCTACTCAAGGCTTAACCAATCGATTTTGAATACAAATAAACACAGCATGGCGTGTTATGATGCCAATCAACAAATATTTCATTCGACGGTTGTGAGGTCTTTTGATGACGTTAAAAAGTTCAGATGCAAATTACAATATTAAAAATACACAACCTTATAATGTTTTTTCTTAAGTATGGTAAAGTGTAATGGTAATTGGTTTGTTTGAGTGTCGTACAAGTGGTTTAAAAGTCGTACATAAATATGAGGTTAGTTCTATAGTTTAACAAATTTTCAGTGTCTTAATATTACGATTTAGTCTTTGCAAGAGAATAAAGTGATTCAGTGGTATTCAACATATATGGAGAAATGTTCAAAGTGCGTTTATTTTTGGAAGTTGAAATAATTTAATTGATACTTAACAGCGTTGTAGTACGGAATTACTCTGTAGGTCGGGAAGGAAGGATTGAGGTAGCAATATATTTCATTTGTCCTTTATTCAAGCTTCGGCATCTTTTTCAAAGTTGTTTGGATTTATTTATATATTTCGTCTTCAATTAAACATCTTCTCCATCTGGTAATGGTGTTCAGTATTCATCAGACTTCTTTACGATCAATTTCTATACGTTATTTTACTTTTAAAGTATTTTAAATATGAAAATGTGTTGTACTGAATTCTCGCTTCTGGTTTGCGTGAGCGTCACTTTTCCAGTTATTGTATTCAACGGTAATTACCTCGTCAAACCGTCGTTTCCATGGTTACATCATTACTCTCCTTGGGCGAGCTCGACATGAATACATTGTTAACAATATTTGAATTCCTTTCAAATCTTCCTATATCTTCTGACTTCCTTCCTCCTCTTATCTTCCTTCTTAGTTATTATCTATTTGCACTGTCATTTATATTTTCTCACAAAGATTATTTTGGTATCCCACAATATTGGGTATTTTCAAGTTTTCTAAGTTTACAATTAATTTCATACTTACTAATTACATTTCTCTGTTTATATAATTCCTTAATTTAATATTTTGTTTTTAATAATAATTACCATTCACTCTTGGTGAATTAGTCACCTTGGATTTGTCCATTACATGGTGATTTTTATACAATCAGTAATTGTTTATGTTTGACCGTTAGGCCTGTTTCACATCTAAGTAGCCATTACTGGTTTTTTATGGCTTCATACACAATATATTTCATTTAGTCCTACATCGTTATTTTGCTTTTATATTTATGTTTAATGTCTCTGAAGGTGTTTTAATTTAGTCTTTTTGTGATCTTTGTATGTAACAACTGTGTTATTCAATATTACTTGCTAATTATTTACTAACAGTTTTCTTCCCTATAACTCAAACATTGTTTCCTTTCCTTATTTTAAGAACTCTGCCACTGTTAATAACACGGCTATTAATTACTATTTATTTCTAATATAACATATAACATTTAGGTCTATGGTCTGTATGATTCTTACAGCCATATCCAATTCATAAACAATAGTTTATACAATTCATTATTTCTTATTTGTTGTTCTGGTGCTAAACAATCTCACCTTTATTGAACTTTTTTCATTAAACTTCCCTTATAACATGGGTATTTACTTAATGTTAATACAGACTTATTTTCTAATGCTCTTTGCTCTCCCTTCCATGTTAACATCATCTTATTACTTTTCCTTGTGATTCACACCTTTAAATTTTTACAATACATTCTTAAGTTATAACAATACTATTTCCTAGTCATCACAGTGAATATCACTACTTAGTGTTCATTATTTACTGAATCAATGTTCTATTCTAAATATTATTCATTGTAACTTTGTTAAATGTTATTGTTCACTCTTAAAACTTAAACATCGGTTATTTTACTAAGTCTTTATCTTAGCCTATTCTCCTCTTACTATTTTTATTATAGACAATATTTGTATTTATTTCTCACTTGCACTTTCTTAAATTATTTAGTGTTCATTATAATTTACTTAGTGTTTCTTTAGTATTATATCACTCTAGGATAAATCACTTTCACTAGTTCAACTTCCATTTATTTCTCATCATTTTATTCTCTTTCTCTACACACTCTCTATATATAATTATTAATATTATGTCTTTCTTTGTTAACAAATTACATATATCCCTAACTCTTTGGTTAGTGTACTTTTATCTATTGTTTTCTATTACTGACTATTTATAATTGTCATTCAATCAATACTAACATTCATTAATAGTTTTGGTTCTTAACCGGTTTCACTTTCTTTATTATTTTGGATTACATTATTTCTCCCTTCTCTATTTTTTTCCTTGTCTAGTTTTCTTGATGTGTTTCATTTTGTTTTCTTCCTCGTGGGTTTGTTCTCTCTTGGTTTTCATCCTTCTTCTCCTTCACTCGTCTTGTTTTCTTTATTTTGGTTTCTTAACTGGCTTCTTAACTGGCCAATCTCTGGGGTTGGGTCAATGTCGTTGTCTGTCAGTCTATTATTTGAGTTTCTTTATTAATCACTTTTGGTTTATTGCTCCTTCTCCTTCCATGTTAATTACCTTTTATATATATTTTTTACTCTCCACATTATTTATTTATTCAAATATGGTATTATTTAGCATTTTTTATACATACTTATTGTTATCAAAATTTATCTGAATTTGGTGATGTTATATTATGAACAAATATACAGCCAAGATGGGCACTCCTCAGAAACATGAACCCAGAACTTGTCTTAGCAATGTATGACCAAGTCATTCAAAGTTATGTATTTATAATAGGCACCACACAAAATGCAATATTTAAAACTTTTCACACTTTAATAAAGAAACATGTACAGTCTTAAAACTTCAATTTATTAGAATATTGTTACGACGGTCTACTCGATCGTCGTAGGTACAGTGGAAACAAAATAATTACAAGACACCAATCAAGTCACTAATCACACCTTTAATTGTTATAGTAAAACAGTTCGTAATTAACAACACAGTGTCTACAACAAATCAAATGAAAATTGTTCATACGCAATAAAATGTCCACTAATATTAAAACTCAACTGTATTACAATTATACCGTCCGAATATAAAACGCAACACTTCACTAATAACTACTTGAACGTACACCGTAATAACTCGAACCGCTCTGTAAATATATCGCACTAATACTCTCGAACCGCACAGTCAAAAATCTCGCATTGAACTGAAAGCTAAGGCCGCTACGCGATGTACTTATAGTCACGCTCATACACCAGAAGCTTCCAAACTGCGTCTTATCTCTCGTGAATTACGTAATTACTACGGCCTTGACACAGTCCGAGCGACCGAGCGAAGCGAAGCCGGCACAGTCGAGACAATTCTCGCAAAATGCATCTAGTAGCACGTACACCACACGCTTACGTCAAGATCTTTCTGGCACATTCGATAAACGTGTAGATTGTCCTGTGCTGTCGTAGCACTGCCCCCTCCTTAAGCCTGTTCGTCCCGAACTGGCAAAGCGTCTCTAAATTTGTACTTAGCCAGGCGATCTAGGTGGACGACCTTGAACTTTCGCTGTCCTTCCTGTTGAATCCGATAAACAACATCGTTAATTCTTTTTTTCACAGTGTAGGGTCCTTCCCAGTTAGACTGAAGCTTAGGTGAACGACCACGACGGCGCTTTGGATTGAACAACCAGACCTGATCTCCTTCTTGGAAACCCACACTATTGCTGCGAATGTCATACCGAGTTTTCATTTTATCACTGGCAATCTTCAGCCGTCCTCTTACCAAACTATTCATTTCTCGCAGTTGGTTTTCTAATTGCGAGGAATAGTTCTTTGGCTCTTGGGACTGAGTCTCAGGTATCCAAACATCAAGTCCCCAGGAAGACGAATCTCCCGCCCAAACACCAATTTTGCTGGAGTCATGGCGGTTGTGTCATGTACTGACGACCTATACGCCATAAGGAATAGTGGTACACGTTGGTCCCAGTCTGTTTGGTTCTCGTGTCAACAACTTTCGAAAGATGCTGCTCAAGTGTCCTGTTGAATCTCTCAACCATCCCGTCCGACTGAGGATGCAGGGGCGTTGTCCTGGTCTTTCGAATTCCGAGTAGACGGCATATTTCTTTAAAGACTCCAGATTCGAAATTTCTCCCTTGATCTGTATGGATTTCCATAGGGGCTCCATAACGGCAACAGAAGTTGTGAACTAACTGCTTTGCCACAGTGGTAACCTCCTGATTTGGAATTGCGTAGGCTTCCACCCACTTAGTAAAGTAGTCACCTACAACCATGATGTACCGGTTTCCATCGTCAGTAACTGGGAATGGTCCAGCAATGTCTATGGCAATTCTCTCGAAAGGTTGTCCAACGTTATACTGTCTCATTTTTCCCCTGCTTCTGGTTTGTGGGCCCTTGCTTGCAGCACATATTTCACACGTCCGAACCCATTCCTCTACGTCATGGCGAAGATGAAGCCAATAGAATCGCTTCCGTATTTTGTCAAGGGTTTTGTTAACGCCATGATGGCCTCCAGATGTTCCATCATGCATCTCCTTCAAAACAGACTGCACTTTACTTCGGGGAACTATCAACTGCATGACCACGTCTCGTCCATCTGCACTTTCCCAAGCCCTTTTCAGCAATCCGTTTTCTAAGGTGAGAGATTCCCATTGTGCCCAGTAGCCCTTCAGCACTTCGGAACCATGGCAGATATCTTGCCAATCCGGGCGGCGACCTTCCTCTTTTGCTGTCAAGATCGGTCCAATGTCTTCATCAGTCATCTGTTCTTGTCGACAGTCTTGTGTTGTCCAGCCATCAGCCAGGAAATCTACAGTGATGGCTTGAACATGTTCGCTTGAGTTTTGTTCTTCCTTTCTGTGGCAATGTCGGCAGTCTTCCGGGCATGGTCTTCGTGATAAGCCATCTGCATTACCGTGCAGGCGCCCCCGCCGATGTTGTACCTTGAAGTTGTACTCTTGCAGACGTTCGAGCCACCTTGCCAACTGTCCTTCCGGATTTTTAAATCTCAAGAGCCATGCAAGTGCAGCATGGTCGGTACGTAGTGAAAACTCTCTCCCATAGAGGTATTTATGGAAGTGCTCCAAAGCTCTGACAATTGCCAACAACTCTCTTCTTGTAACACAATAATTTCTCTCTGGTTTAGAAAGCGTCTTGCTGTAATACGCTATTACTCGTTCTTCACCGTTCTGCACTTGAGACAAAACTGCTCCTAGACCAGTATTGCTTGCGTCTGTGTCTACGATGTACTTCCCTTCGGAAGCTGGAAAAGCAAGAATTGGCTGCGAACATAATGCAATCTTCAACGTTCTAAATGCTTGTTCACACTCTCTCGACCATTGGAAGTTTCGTTTATTTTCCGTTAGCTCATGTAGTGGTTTAGCAATAGTAGCGAAGCCTTTCACAAAACGTCGGTAATATGAGCATAACCCCAGGAAACTCCGAACTACGTGTTTATTCTTCGGAACTGGCCAGTCTCTTACGGTGTATACTTTATTAGGATCCATGCTAACGCCCGCTGCCGAAACCAGATGGCCCAAATACTGTACTTCCTTCTGGAATAGAGAACACTTCTTCGGGCTCAGCTTCAGTTGTGCACCGTGAATTCTAGTTAGAACTTCCTTAAGGTTTTCCAAATGATCTTCAAAAGTCTTCTCAATCACTATGACATCGTCTAAGTAAACAAGGCAAGTTTTCCACGTCAGGCCTCGGAGTATCAGGTCCATCAATCTCTCAAATGTTGCCGGTGCATTACAGAGTCCAAATGGCATGACGTTAAATTGGAATAAGCCACTTGGGGTCGAGAAAGCGGTCTTTTCCTTCTCTTCTTGATGAAGACCCACTTGCCAATATCCACTCTTCAGGTCCAATGTGGAAAACCACTGTGCTCCGGACAACGTGTCGAGTGTATCGTCAACGCGAGGTAATGGATAGCAGTCTTTCTTTGTAACGTCATTTAACCTCCGGTAGTCTACGCAGAAACGCAATCCACCATCCTTCTTCGCTACCAGCACTACAGGGGAAGACCAAGCACTTGACGAAGGTTCAATTACTCCCTCTGTCAACATGTCCTGTACTAACCGAGACATCTCCTCTTGTTTAGGTAATGGAGGCCTTCGAGGAGGTTGGCGTATCGGTGTTGTGTCCCCGGTATTGATGCGATGTTGCACAAGAGAGGTTCTTCCCAGTGACTGTCCCCGAACTGCAAAACAAACTTTGAATTCGTGTAAAAACTGTCCGAGTTCTTTTACCTCACCACTTGAGAGGTCGTTAGAAGATCTGTTCAATAATTCTTGCAGTTCCTCTGGTAATTTAGAAGTATCCAAAGAACTGGGTCTTCGTTGCGTTATTTCGGCTACCCAGGCCACAGGAGTCAATTTGCCTAGGAGCGTATTGCTTTGTAAAGTGATAGCTTGATCCAAAATATTCGCCACTCTAATAAGTACATTTCCGGTTGCATCAGGTTTTACTAAACTTCTGGCAATTAGTATGCCCGGTGTGCTGACTACCTGGGGTTCGAATATAGAGCACTGATTGCCCCTAGTATCTACCGCAGTTCTAACCATGATGATCTTTTCGGAGTTTGGCGGAACAGTTACGGCCACTTGGTTTATGACGTCCATCGATTTTTCTGCTGTCTCATTGTTGATAGCATTACCTCTTCGCCTCCGATTCTCAAGACATTGTTTTTGAAGTCGACTATAAATCCGTATGCGTTCATAACGTCCACACCAAGAATTGCTTCATCCACAATGTCTGCAACAAGTACTTGATGATTAAACTCAAGTCTACCGAGGCGTAGGTGTATCTCCACTTTTCCATACACTTTTACAGGCCGTCCAGTAGCTGTTCGCAAGCTGCAAGAGCACCAGATTGGCTTGAGATCTTTCACCACGTCGGGGCGCACAATAGAAACTGTTGCGCCTGTGTCAACTGTAATCGAGGTTGGCCTTTCTTGAACAAATCCGGTAACTACCAAGCTCCCGGTGTTTTTCTGAAGCGTAGAAATTGCGTATTCTCTAGGGGCTTCGTTCCTCCAGTTAGTCAGCACACGCCCCATTGCACTGACTATTGCTCGTTTCCCTGCTGCTGAATTCTAACCCGACAATCTCGTAGATGTCCAGGTTTCCCACATCGATAACACTTCGGTCTTCCATCCTTTCTTATTTTATTCTGTGGCGCCGACCGTCGAGTCTCTGTTCCTTGTTCTTCTTCCTCGTCTGTGCCGTCGCGATCTTTTAGCTCGCGCACTTTATGACTTGTCCAACCAGACGCTGATTTGGCGGCCTCAAATTGCAAAGCATGTACCAGGGCGTCCGCACTGTTCTGGTGTCTTGCCATTCGTAACACTTGCTGTAGTTCGTTATCTCGGACACCGGCAGTAAATGTCTGCATCGCAAAACGCGTTCGAAAATCTTCTGGCGCTTCAGGATAGGCCAGTCTAATTAGTCTGTCGATACTTGCTTCAAACTCTTGAAGACTTTCCCCGGAATGCTGTCGCCTTGCTCTCAACTGGGTGCAGTACACATCTCGCAAATGTTTATCACCATACCGTAATTCCAGAGCTTTTATCAACTCGGCATAGGCGTTCTGGCTGTCAGGTGGCACTTTCTGTAGTAGTTCTGCCGCGGGTCCTTTTAATGCAAGAACAAGTGAAACAGCCTTGTCTTTTTCTATCCAATTATTTGCGCATGCAGCAGCTTCAAATTGGCGGAGGTACGTTGCCCAGTGAGTGCTTCCGTCAAAGGTTGGAGCTTTGACATGAACTGTCCCTACTGCAGGCAAAGTGACTTTCTCTGTTAACTTATTTTCTGTGTATTTTTCTGTCTTGATCACTGGTACAGTCTGTTCAGAAATTTGTTTTGGTTGAACCTTCATGCACTGTTCAACTTCAATTTTAATTTGTTCTCTTATGTTTGCCAGTTTTCTACTGCAGATATTTTTGTTGACATAACTTCTTCCACAGTCAAGACAGATTTTTCTACTTTAGCTATTTTATTTGACATGGATTCTTCTACGTCGGATATTCTGGTAATCTGATTATTGAGCTCACCTCGTAATTCACCTACGTCACCACGTAGGAGACCCAATTCTGCGGTAGTATGTTCTTGCAACTGTTTCTGCATAGTTTCAAAGAGAGCTTCCGTTTTATCTTTTTGTCTTTCTTCTGTTTCTAGCATTAGTGCTTTCTGACGTTCCTCAGCCTCTTCTCTTTCCTGTCTTCGTTCTTCCTTTTGTTGTCTTTCTGCTTCTTCCGCCTCCTGTCTGCGTTTCTCATCCTGTCGTTTCTCTGCTTCTTCCTGTGTCTGCCGCAGCAGTGTTTGTAAAGTTTCCATCATCTGACTGGGATCCATGCTTACCGATTAATTACGAATCACACTCGTCTTTTACAAAGTGTCCACTGTTTCCACTGTTAACTGTTTTATCCCAGTTCTGACACCACTGTTACGACGGTCTGCTCGATCGTCGTAGGTACAGTGGAAACAAAATAATTACAAGACACCAATCAAGTCACTAATCACACCTTTAATTGTTATAGTAAAACAGTTCGTAATTAACAACACAGTGTCTACAACAAATCAAATGAAAATTGTTCATACGCAATAAAATGTCCACTAATATTAAAACTCAACTGTATTACAATTATACCGTCCGAATATAAAACGCAACACTTCACTAATAACTACTTGAACGTACACCGTAATAACTCGAACCGCTCTGTAAATATATTGCACTAATACTCTCGAACCGCACAGTCAAAAATCTCGCATTGAACTGAAAGCCAAGGCCGCTACGCGATGTATTTATAGTCACGCTCATACACCAGAAGCTTCCAAACTGCGTCTTATCTCTCGTGAATTACGTAATTACTACGGCCTTGACACAGTCCGAGCGACCGAGCGAAGCCCGGCACAGTCGAGACAATTCTCGCAAAATGCGTCTAGTAGCACGTACACCACACGCTTACGTCGAGATCTTTCTGGCACATTCGATAAACGCGTAGATTGTTCTGTGCTGTCATAGCAATATAATAATTAGAAATTTATTTTAGAAGACAAAGTCTACCACAAGAAAGAAAGAGATAGTTGACAGAAAATATAAAAAAAAATAACATCATTACATGACCTGATCAGTGTTCCAGAAGGTGTCTATCAAAATACATTTCAATAATGGAAGAAACCTTTCATTAGGAGAAGTACATTGACAGCAGAGGGGAATATTTTAACAAGTTTATATACACATTTATTGGAATGATACATGTTTATATATATGCCCATAATAATAATTTTTATGTACATATAAATAACGCAGTGGAGTGTTAAAAAATAAACTATTTTTATTTATGAATGTGGCCCATTTTTTTATTGCTGTTATTATTCACATTCATATACATAAATAATAAGATGGCAAAGCTAACAAAACTATTTAAAAACAAGACATTAAAATAGCATTCAAAACTAATAAAACTAATTTACAAAAACTAAACCAACACAACAAAGATAATGCAACAACTAATGGTATATACAAAACTGAATGCCAAGATTGCAATAAATGTTACATAGGAAAACAAAAAACAACCACTGAAAAACCGTTATTTTGAACATCTAAAAGCATACAAAAAACCAGACATGTATAAATCTAATTTGGCCACACATGCAATAAACACAGGACATGAATTCCCAGACATAACCAACATGACATTAATAAAACACATACTACACAAAGGCACCATAATGAACATATGGGAAAATTTACAAATATACAAACACAAAACACAAAACAAACTAATACCTAAATAAATACAAATCAATACAAAACATGACAAAGCACTCAACATCGAAAATACACAAGAAGCTAATATATACACCACAAACAATCACACACAATAATACCAGTTTAAAATACCAAAAACCAACAGGAAACCATAACAACAACCAACCAAAACACAAGTACTCCACAAGATTCAAAATTAAGAAGCCTTAGGATGGGAACAATATGTTCCCAAAACATCTCCCAAATAAAGGAAGAAAAACATCTTGAGGTAAAGTAAATATAAATTTTAAATATTATATATATTATATTATATAATATATTATATCTATATGCATACACACACACACAATCCTTACCTTATAAGCATACTTTCTATGTAGTTTTCCCTGCTCCTTATATAATTTCATTAAATCTAACATAAAGTTTAATGTAACTTTACCATCTTCTAAAGCTGGTCCAGTGTATTCATCTTCGATTGCTAAATAAAAAAAAAAAAGAATAACAATAAATACGCAAACAAGTGTTAAACCTGCTTGGAAATTGAAACATGATTAGAAATTAATAATCATTGAAGACTCATATGATTAAAAATAAGTAGATACAAACTAACCATTAAAACATACATAGATGATTATATGAATATTCAGATACTTAAAATGCTAAATGTGTTATTCAAAACTTTCCAATAAATAAATAATTCAAACTTCATTCACTCTTAAATACTACATAACATATATAAGAAGACTGTTAAAGCTGAAATACACTTCACCAACACAGCTTCACATGAATACAAAAGAATATGGATAAGAGATACAATGCATTATTCTTATAAAGCAATGCTCACCGCTCAGTCAATAATATTGAGTGATTCAATGTGATCCAAAACAGAAATTCAAAGGTACAATACTCTTGTTTTTGAAATATTTTAGTAATTTTTGTTTCCACTAGTGCTTTCACTATAAATGCTTTCTCTATTAATTCACTATAAAACACATTCCTGTTTAAATATCTTTTAGGTATCTTTTAAATATTAGTTTCTAGTTAAATGTAATGACTGCTTCTACTCTATGCACTGTCATAGAGGGTAAGTGGCAACTTGTAATTTTTCTTTTTCAAATTTTTGTATTTTATTATTATTTTTTTAATATCTATTTGTATTTCCTGCTTTTACATCAAACTTTGTTACTATATGAACTTTGCATGATTTTTTGTTATTAACAAAAGTAACATCAATTTTCATACAACCTGAAAACAACCATATAGAAAATCAGGAAGGCTGAAGATGGGAACAATACGCTTCCCGAAACATGTATCAAATAAGGGAATAAAACAGCTTGAGGTAAAGAATTTATAAATATTAAATAAATTATATATGCATCAAGAAATAGACTGTAGCAAAAAGTGTTTAAAATAAATATATATATATATATATATATACATATACTGATTGAAATTATCAAATTGTGTGTGTTAATTAAATTGTATGATGCTTAACATCTGACTTAATGCTGTATATATTACAAAGTACAGTCCACTAACCATCAATAGGTTCAAAGATCACAAAAAAATTTCAAGTATTTTCTTGGGAAGCAGGTTAAAAAATGTCAAACTGTAATGACCTTTACTTGTGTTACTACTTGCTCCTGAACACTGCCCATTCAAGAACCCTTTTTAAAGCCTTTGCTGTTTCTGTTTATTTATTTAAAAAATATTTTTACTAAATAGCTTTATTTTGTTTATAGTGGTGACTTAAGTTTATAGAAATTAATAATGCACTGATTTTCCATCTACTATAACTGTTTCTGATAGCAACACGGCAAAGAGTGTGTATTTAATTTAAAAGCCCTTACTGTTTAGATTAAGTTGTCAGTATACATTATCTATATTGAATGCACATCTTTAGTTTTTCTGATAGGATGAATTTTTGTTAAAAATAGTTTTAATATTACTTTTTATATTTATTTTCCAATATCATAAAATCACACTGGTTAACAAAGGTTTCTGCCTACATAAAGTTTTCACATGTTGTTACGCATTTTAATGTGCTGAATTAGTCATGTTTTTTGTCACCCAGTTTTTGTGATACTTATACAGTAAACTGTTTTGGGGAGAATTTGTGAGTTATTTTAACGTTATTTACAGATGTATTTAGTAGTATTTAGAAATCAAAATTTTACTTAAAATTTTAGTTACTGTATTAAATGATAAAGGAACAATATAGAACTTCTCAGAAGTTTACATTTAGCTTAATAGGGAATAAAGACACCCATCTGCATGAGTAATTTATACAATGACATGTCGCTACATGTACAGCATCCCGCTCGCTCAGTCTACTGGTAGTGTGCTGTCTGTTAAAAAGTGTATTCTGTGAGTTCACTTTTTATATTAAAAAATAAAAAAGACATATGACTTTTTATATGTCATAAACAGTGATCTTGTGTTTCATTAAAACTCCAAGTAATTGTTCAAAGAATCTGAACAATTTTTGTTATGTGGACAAGTTAATAAATCTCAAAAGCGTATTACCCAATTAATTAAAAAGTGCTATCATCTTTATTTTGGCTGCAAAGTAGGAGACCAAGAGAAACTTAACCCCCTCATGTTTGCTGTGTGACTTGTGCCAGACTTCTTTCAGGGTGGGGAAAAAATCCTGTCAATGGTTTGGAGTGAGCCAAAAAATCATTCCTATGACTTGTTTATGTTTGATCACAAACAATTCTAAGCGTATGGACAATTACCCTATATTGTCATCTGCTATTAAGACTTTTAATATATCTAGGCAAATTTTAAAGTCACCTGGTTTAAAAGCCAAAGATACATTGTTTGGTATGATAAACTGCATGTACAAAAGGAAATATATCCAAAGACTCTAAACTAACGTGCCTGATATGCATTCCCAAAACCAGCATCACACAGAAATGTGAGGAATATACACCTCTGAGTCTGGTATCCCATGCATCAAACATACTAGACTAATTGATCATCGAATGTAAAGGAAAACTGAAGAGAACTTACAAGAAGATCAATCAATTTGGTTTTCCAGGAAATCGGAAAACACGAGAAGCAGCTAAACTGTTGCTACAAATAATTATGGAAAAAAGTCTGAGACTTAACATAGAAATCATGACAGTTCTCTAAGAAATCATGATAGAGGACATCGAAATGCGCTTCACCAAATGAATACAGTCCTACAAGATAAATCTGCTCTGATGATACACAAAGAAAAAACACAAGTCATCAAATGTTCCAGGACTAGACAACGGAAGGTGGAGGTATTTCTGGACAGTAGGAAGCTAATGCAAGTTGATTCCTTCAAATATCTTTGGAGCTCCACTACATCAGGATGGAGGTGTACCAGTTACGTAAAAAGCAGAATTTCATTAGCAAGAGGAGTATTTTCAACAAAAGATCTCTTCTGGCATACAGAAACATCTTCCTGGAAACCAGAAAGAAATTTATAAAGAGTTTCATTTGAAGCATGTACAAATATGAGATGTGATAAAAAAATAACAAGAATTTTGTTTGTTAATTAATTATTTGTTCTTTAAAATAGTCCCCATCAGGTACAATGCACTTAGGTGAATGTTTTTCCTGTTCGTAAAACATTTATGTAATTCTCATTTTGGTATAGTCTTCAGTTCACTCAGCAATCTTCCCTTTATCTCCTCTATGGTCACAATACATTGTCATTTCACTATGCTTTTCATATTATTTATTGGGAACAAGGAAAAGTCGCATAGGGCCATATCTGGTGCCATTACACTGGTGTTATTTTTTGCGAACAATGTGGGAATTAGTAGTAAAGTTATGGTGTAAAATCCTAGAATTGTTTGCCCATAGTTCTGATTGTTTGTTTTCGGATTGCCTCTCACAAGCAACATAAGACCTCAAGGAAATACTCTTTATTGACTGTATAGCCTGATGGTAAGAATTCACAGTAGACTACACCATAGTAATCAAACCTTCACAGTACAGAGATCCTTCACACTTGATCTCACTTGACGTGCTTTTTTTGGTGTGGTCTCTTCTGGAATCTTCCATTGGAATGATTGAGCCTTTGATTCAGTGTCATACCATATGCCCATGTTTTGTCACCTGTTATGATGTGTTTGAGTAAATCTGGGCCATCAGCAATCAGCTATGTTTCTGCAATGCTGCTTTTGCTGAAAATTTAACAAGTTTGGAACAAATTTGGCTGCTACTTGTTTCATGTAGAAAATGTTAGCAAAAATTGCTTTGCATGACCTGTACGATATACCAACTACCTCAGCAGTTTATCTTATAAGGATTCAGTGATAAATGAGCACAATATCCTTAACTTTTCCATGTTTTCTTTGGTGGTTGATTTGGTACGATCTATTGTCATCTTCAAAGTCTTCACGACCCTCTTGGAAATGCTTGTACAACTAATAACCCCTTGGTTTGGACATACCATTCTTGCCAAAAGCCTAACACATAATTTAAAATTCATCGTAGCACGCAAAATGAAGAAATTCTTGTTATTTTATTCTCATACCTCATATGGTTCCAAAACCTGGTCTTTGAGGAAAGTGGAGAAGAGGTATTTTGAAACTTCTGAGGTTTAGTGATGTATGAGGGCCTCAAGAATATTGTGGACAGAGAGAGTACCTAATGATGATACGGTCGGTGTCCTACTATGCCATTCAAACTGGTTCACCACCCTAATCAAGGGAATGATAGAGGAGCGTAGTGTGATAGGAACGCCCAGGCAGGAGTACATGGATAGTGTAAAAGAAGGAAGAAGCTATGCGGTGATCAAAAGGTTGTCTACAATAAGGAAGAAATTGCAGGCCTACCAACCTATGGGTTAAAGGGGTGAGTGGATGAGGGAGGAGAAGAAGATGATTTGGCTTATCCCTCACTGCGAGATTTTTTAGCTGTGCCAAAACCCTCAGAACACAGGTGAGGTTAGTGAAAATGATTCAGAAGCTAGGGGACAAGACAAGAACAGGAACTACCTTTTGACGTTTGAAATTCTGAGGCTACAACAACTAAGGTGAACCAAAAGCTGATATTTTTTATGCTCCTAAATCCTGTTGAAAAGAGAGTATGGACATCTTTCAAGAATGCTGTTAAGAACGTTTTATGAAATAAAATGCTGACAGATAATTACAAAGATTTAGTCAATGAGCTGTTGCTTTATTACAAAAATCTGAAATGTAACATGTCTCTGAGTGTACATTTTCTCCATCCGCACTTGATTTTTCCCAGAAAACTTGTATACTGTGAATGATAAACATGGCAAGCGTTTTCATCAGGACATTCCCATCATGGAAAAGCAGTTTCAGGGTAAGCAGCCATCCTCTATGCTACCAGACTACTATTAGTCATTAAACATACATATTGTACTGGGCTAAATATATTAGGGCAAATTGAAAAGTTTGCAGCCTACCATATAAACGTAAATGTAGTGTTTCTGTTTTTTACCACATTTTGGCACCACATTCATCCCACAAACAGCTGTGATGCGTCAATTCTGCATAATTGTTACTGAGAAACAGCTGTTTAAACAAAGTTGTCTCAGGGTTACCTTAGTGCAATGTTGAAAATGAAGAAAACTGAACATCGCGCAGTGATCAATTTCTTTGTTAATAAAGATTTAACACCAACAGAAATTTTTGTGAGATGAAGAATGTGTTGGGTGATGTTGCACTTTCATTTACTACTGTGAAAAATGGGCTGCTGAATTTAAACGTGGTCATGTAAGTTTGTAAGATGACCCACATAGTGGGCATCCGAAAAGTGCCACTACACCAGAAATTATCAATAAAGTGCAGAATACTGTTTTGGAAGATGGCCGCTTGAAGGTGTCTGAAATTGCTAAGACTGTGGGCATCTCAGATGAAAGTGCATATCATTCTTACTGAGGAATTAGGTATGAAAAAGCTGTCTGAATGTGACACATTTGTTGACAACTGCCCAAAAACTCATGCGAATGCGAGCTTCTCAGGCATGTTTAGACTGTTTTAAGAAAAATAAGAAAGGTTTTATTCACAGACATGTGAAACTTTATTGAAACTTGGATCCATCACTTTATTCCAGAAACAAAACAGTCAAAAGAATGGATGCACAGTGATTCTCTGCCTCCAAAAAATGCAAATAAATTTTGTCTGCTGGAAAGTGTGGCTTTTAATTTTCAAGGACGCTACGAGAATATATTAAATATCACTATAATATTGACGACTCGGAACACTAAGTTTTTTATAAGTAAAAACGTAAAGTTTTACCTTACAGCCTAAACCGGCTTTCACCTTTAGAAGGCTTCATCAGAGGCTGCCATAGGTAGCGTTGTCCGTCTTGTTGTTGGCGACGGGATAGTTTTTCGAAAGATCGAAGCTGTGTGTGTGTGTGTGGTGAGATGTGTTCGAATAATGCGTGCGATTTGAATTGTGTCTGTTCGTTTAGGATGTCGTTTTTATTTGTTTTTGTGTGTTTGTATATTTCTAATTGTTCTAGAGTGTCTAGTTTTCGGCCTTTTGTGTGTACGTGTAGTATGTTCATGTTAGTGTCGATGTTTTTATATGTGTGGTTTGCTTCAATGAGGTGGTTTGCGAAGGTAGATTCTGTAGTGGTGTGGAGTGCTTTTGTGTGTTCAATGTATCTCTGTTTGAAGCTACGTCCTGTCTGGCCTATGTAGAATTTACTGCAATTTGAACAATTTAGTTTATATACACCGGGTAGATCGAATTGGTTTTGTGCTTTGGGCATGCGTTTTGATAGTGTGTGTTCTGTTTTGTTAGTAGTTTTGTAAGCGATTCTGTATCCTGCTTTTTTGAATTTGTGGGCAATTTTTTCTGTTTGTTTGTTGATGTATGTTAGTGTTATGAATTTGTTGTTTTCTGTCTTTGTCTGTTGTTTGTTTTGTGTTTTGTGTAGGAGTTTACTGACTATTGTTCTGTCATAACCGTTAGATTCTGCTAGATATTTTATCATGTTTAGTTCGTCTTTGTAGTCTATTTCATCTAAGGGGATGTTGTTAAGTCTATGTATCATGGTTCTAAAAGCAGCTAGTTTGTGTTGTATTGGGTGATTGGAGGTGTTGTGTATTAGTGTGTCAGTTGTAGTTGGTTTTTCAGTATATACTGAATTTGTGCCTGTGTTCTAGTTTTGTGATGGAGAGGTATAAGAAGTTTATGGTATTGTTGTGTTCGTATTCGGCAGTGAAGGTTATGTTTTTATGTATTTTGTTCATGTGCGTTAGTAACTGTTCACATTGTCTTTTGTTTCCCCTGTATAGTATTAGAATGTCATCAACGTATCTGTGCCAATATAGTATTTTATGTGAGTGTCTGTCATTGTTTGTGAGTATTTTTGTTTTTTCTAAGTGTTGGAGGAAGACTTCTGCTAGAATGCTGGATATGGGGGAGCCCATGGGTAGGCCATCGTTCTATGTGTAGTATTTATTGTTATAAGTAAAGTAGTTTTTTTTTGTGATAATGTTCAGAGTTTCTGTTATTTCATTGATAAGTTCGTCTGGTGTGTTGTTCTGTTTGAGTTTGTTTTGTAGGATGGTGATTGTTTCAGAGATGGGGATGTTTGTGTACAGGTTTTTAATGTCAAAGGAGGCTAATGTGGCGTTATGGGGGATGTTATGGGGGACAAATCCAAGAGAATATATTGTTAATAGATTCTCTTGAAAACGGTCAAATTATAAATGGAGAGTATTATGCTCCTTCTGGGCCAATTAAATGAAAAAATTTGAGAAAAAATTCCGGGTTTAGCAAAAAAAGGTCATTTTCCATCAGGATAATGAATGACCTCACACAAGCGTTGTTTCTATGGCAAAAATTGCTGAGTTGAAGTACACTCTGTTGCACCACCTCCCTTATTCACTTGATTTAGCCCCATCTGACTTTCATTTATTCCCAGACCTCACAAACCTCGCTTTTCTTGGTGGGAAGTGATTTTCCTCAGATAACGAGCTGCAAATGGAAGTAAATGGTTATATTGAGGTTTTAGAAGAATCGGACTTCCACAGAGTGGTAAAAGCACTGGAACATCTCTGGACCAAATGTATTGAACTACATGGAGACTATGTTGAAAAATAAAAACAATTCCAGAAACCAAAGGTAAGTCTTACATTATCAGACTGCAAACTTGTCAAATTACCCTCATAAGATGATGATTCTGAAAACCGTACCCATCTTATATGCACAAAATAACAATTAAAAATCTCATGTTTGTACCTGCAAAAGTTTAACACATCTAGTATCATACGCCAGCTGAACGGGCTTGGAACATGTGTAGCATGAATCAACATGTGCATGTTATAATAAGCACATGTTGGTAAGACAACAAGGCAAATAAGCATTCACCATTGCGTTCACATGCTGTACTGTTTCACAGACATTAAAACAGCTGTCAACAAGTGTGCACTTTATGTTTAAGTCAACAAAGCGAATACTCAAATGTACCGGAGTGTTTTCTAATAATGTCTGTGCGTTGTTCTATTACTACATATGCCCGCTGTTCTATTAATACTTGTGTCTATTTGAGTGTTCATTGCGCTATTCATATGTGTATGCATTAACTACAGTATGT
This sequence comes from Magicicada septendecula, assembly GCA_034769895.1. NCBI lineage: Eukaryota > Metazoa > Arthropoda > Insecta > Hemiptera > Cicadidae > Magicicada > Magicicada septendecula. The sequence continues at coordinate 913,090,578 of CM068367.1, read as the reverse complement.
AAGTACCATACTGTAGTTAAGTATGTAATGGTCGATCCACAAGTAAGGATGGTGTTGAACAGAGGGTATCCTCTGTGTCATATAAACATGGTAGTCTATTCAATGAGGCGTGAAAATCGGCAAAACTAGGGAACTGTTGAAAGTCTCCATAGATTTTCATAATTTTTTTTTTATTGTCTTCCTACAAGCTTATACAGCAAAGTTAAATAAAAATGTTTGACCGCTCTCACCCTTAAAGGGTTGAAAAACGCCCCTAAAGGGTTAAAAATATAAAAAAATGTTAGGACACCGTTTAAAGCCCTCGACATGGGTATATATAGGTTTTTGGGGTCGCTGATCACGATTCTGAGGTCAAACTGCACATTTTTTTTGTGCAAAGGGGTGGTTCTAAGGGCGAAAATAACCAAAATTAGGGGTTGATAACAATATTTCGCTTGAAAGCTCTCGCCATGGGTATATATAGGTTAAAATTCAAATTCCGCGAAAAAATAACAAATAATAAAAAAATGTTATCTTAAAAACTATAATATACAAAATATTTCATATTTATTATTTATTTTCGACTTCCATGTAGTAGCCGTTGATAAAATAAGAAGTTACCGAATTTTATCATCGTTGAGTGCTCACATTTTTTACCATAACTCCAATGGTTAATTTTAAACATAAAAAATAAAAATAAATCCATTTTGTAGAAATTTAAAAGGGCTACAACTTTTTTGGGATGGACCATAGTAAAAAAACCTACTGTTTTTAAGATATTGTACTTAGAAACAAAAAAATTGTATCATAAAATCTTATAAACACACCTTGTAACAGTTGTAACGTGTCGAAAAATACTTTTAAAAAAACATGAAATAAGAATGAAAATATTCGCCTTTTTATGAGCTATATTTTTGGTCAATATCAATTTTTTGATAAAATGCTTTGTTTTCAAGATATTTTTTGAAAACGACAAATTTTCTCTAAAATCAAAAAAATTACAATTTACGAAAACGGTGCTCATTTCTAATCTATATACATAAAAAAAATTGAGGACATTCCTAATAGACAATCTAAACCTACAATATCTCGCACCAATATGCAAAACTGACAAAATGGCGACCATTTTATTTTTGATTTAAAAAACAAATTTTAAGAATTTTTACTATTTTGCTCTGTAACTTCATTGTTTTTCAAGATATTCAAAATATCGACTTACCATTTTATAGGAAATTTCAAGAGCTTTCATTTAATAATAATATCATTGCAAGTTGCGTTACTATTCATTGATAAATATCAAGTTTAAGTTCGCTTCTTCAGTTAAAAAATTAAGAGCTGACATTTTGTTTACAGCATATCTCGATAACGATTCAATATATGGGGACGAAACAAAGTGCAAATTGTTCCTTATTGAATTAGCTTTTATTTTGATTCTTATAAGTTTTTTCAAAAAGTTGATAGTTTTTGAGTAAAGTACGAAAAACGCTCCAAAAACATCGACCAATATACATGGTGTATTACTGGTCATAGATCAATTATGGATTATATCACTGTAAATAAGAAGCTCAGTTCAACTGTGCAAGATGAGAGGGTGTTTAGGGGAAGCAGTATTCATTCTGATCATTTTCTGATTGCAGCTAAGATAGCATTTACTAGCAAGCTGGAAGAGGCAAAGAATAAATAAATCCATATCAAAAGAGAAAGAATTCACGGTACTTTAACAGGAAAGTAGCATAAGGAACTTACACCTACAATGCCTATGGCATCTGCACAACCAAGAAATAAATGATGATGTAAACCAAGAATGGAATAGTACATCACAGTACTGTAAGGCCACACATGAGGGAAAAGAAAAGGCTTAGGAAGTGGAGGGTCCTAGAATCTCGAATAAGGAGATAGAGAGAGATAAAGGAAAAACAAAACAAAAAATTGCATAGCACACTACAGAATAATTTTGAAGATACATGGATGAGATATAGAGACAAGCATATTTTTGTTACAGACACAGTTTGGAGAGCATATCAGGAGTCATGGGATTGATCTGTATCCTCCACTGTAGTTGATTTTCACATAAAACAGGAAGTTGCATAGGTACATCTACTAATAAACACGAAAGAGATACAGCATGGTTAAATATAACAGACACAGACATCTGGGCAAGACACTATCAAGGACGGTAAGAGTCAAGGTGAGACCACTGGAGACAAAAACTATTATTTCAGGCTAAATGGAATAACAGACAAACCCTACAGTGACACTATATACTATACACAAGCAATGAAATATCACTGGATGGAATTCAAGGTGTCCTGGCACACATGAAAAATCATAAGGCTGCAGGTCCAGATAGGATAAATACAGAGAACTTTTAAAATATAGTAGTAGGATATTAGATTTATGGATGTTTCATTTATTAAATGAGTGCTAGAAGCAAAGATTCCGGAGCTATGATAATCAGCAGAAGTTACCTCATTATACAAAATAGAGGACACTTAACTCAAATGAGAAAGTTAGAGCAATCAGTCTGTTGAGCACATCCTACATATTGTATGCTCAGATTATAAACAGTCGTCTAACAAACATTTGCTGATATGCTGCTCCTGGAAGAGCAATATGGATTTCAAAAAGGTAGGTCCTACAGTAACAATATTATAGTAGTCAACAACTAATAGATAAGCATATGGATACAATCTGGAAACACATATTGGGCTTTACAGGTTATCCAAAAGCTTCTGATTAGGTGAACCAATCTTGTTTCTATGAGGGATTACTATGGAGTCACGAGTTTATTTGAGGCATCTCATAAAACTCATAAGTGACAGAACAAGACCAACTGTCATCAACTGAGGAGTGCGTTAGGTGTGTAGCTTATCACTCACCTTACTAAATACATGCAAGCATGCATGCATGTGTGCGCACACACACACATACACACCCACACACAAACACCCACAAAATGATGACAATGGAAGACTGTTGTTAATCCCACAATAAGATTAAACCAAAACCAAAAATGTATAAACACAATGTTGTTTGCGAATGACCAAATAATTTTACAAAAGACAGAGGATGATTTACAATTTGCTATGCACTGCTTCAGCCTTACATGTAATGATTATAATTTTACAATGTCTGAAAAAAACAACTCATAGCTTTCAAAGGAAAGTGGCCAGTACATTCTAAGACATTGGTCAATGGGCAACCTTTAGAACAGGTGTCATGTTTCAACTTTCTAGGCTGTGACTCAAGACTGACATAACCAATAAACTTCTTAAATACCAAACGATGTGTGACAACATATACCACATGCTACATAACAAAACAAGAGAGACAAAGTTAAAATTTTTTAAGTTAGTGGAAGCATCCATGCTAACTGGATGTGAGACATGGGTGTTGTGGAGATAAGATACACAGCATATACAAACCTCTGAAATGAAGTTCTTTAGATGAGTGAAAGGTTGTTCCTTCCACTATCAAATTACGAATGAACATATAAGGGCTAAGCTGGGGATATACAGCATGAAAGATAGGATTAGACACTGCTCACTGCAATGAAAACGGTATATAGAGAGGAGATGTGTGATGGCTGCCTAATAAAACTGGTAATCAATCAATTAGAGACCCCAAAGAAGAAGAGATTTGGCTAGGCCTGAGGTGCAGAACAATAATAATAATAATAATAATAATAATACCTCATTTCTTTGCATCTTTTACTGGCATATACATGGTATGATAAAAAATGACAAGAATTCTCATTGTTATTTTAAAATATTTATTTATTCTTTGATAGTGATATTTTCCCCCATCAAAGTAGTCCCAATCAGATATAGCACACCTATCCTGTTACGCCTGATATTTCTTTCCAGTTTGTAAAACATTTTTTGAATGCTTGTTTTGGTACAGCCTTCAACTCGCTCAGCGATTTTACTTTTATCTCCTCTATGGTCGCAAAACATTGTCCTTTCAATGTGCTCTTCAAGAAAAATTCACAAATGTGAAGAGAGTGACAACAGTATCACAACAGTGTTATTTTTTGCCAAAAATTTGTGAATTAGTAGTAAAGTGTGTTCATGTGTTGCAATGTCCAAGATTGTTTGCCCACATACATTCTTAATTTAAACACCTTTTCTCTCAAATCCTTCCTCCATTTTTTTTTCTTTTGTAACTGCATTGCATATAACATGATATTGTGTGTGTGTGTGTGTGTGTGTGTGTGTGTGTGTGTGTGTGTGTGTGTGTGTGTGTGTGTGTGTGTGTGTGTGTGTGTGTGTGTGTGTGTGTGTGTGTGTGTGTGTGTGTGTGTGTGTGTGTGTGTGTGTGTGTGTGTGTGTGTGTGTGTGTGTGTGTGTGTGTGTGTGTGTGTGTGTGTGTGTGTGTGTGTGTGTGTGTGTGTGTGTGTGTGTGTGTGTGTGTGTGTGTGTGTGTGTGTGTGTGTGTGTGTGTGTGTGTGTGTGTGTGTGTGTGTGTGTGTGTGTGTGTGTGTGTGTGTGTGTGTGTGTGTGTGTGTGTGTGTGTGAAGTAAGATTGATTATAATACTGCAGACACACAGTATGTAAATCAAATGACATACAGATAATACAAACAGAAGCAATATCTACTCTTCATACTTCATGTACCTAATTTTCAATGCATATAGATTTTTTCTTTCTTTTCATTTTACATACTTGTGTGTTTAGTTGTTGCATTACCACATTTATTTACAAACCCATTCAAAATATATCACTCTGCAAATATTTATCTATTCAATTGTAAAACAATACTACATAAAACAGACTAATTCACTCTAATACTCACCCATTCCCTCAAAATCAATGGAATCAGCAATACTTTTTTTTGTATCATCTACAGCTATTGCTCTTTCAAAAGCAAGCTTTTTAACAATTTTACTACATTCTGCAAACTTTAATTTGGCATCTGCATCCTTGGGTCTAGCTTTTGCTACCTATAAAAAATGAGTATTTTCTATATATAACCTTGAATAAACAATTTTTATAAATTGCTACTTTCTTGTACAAAATCATGTGAAAGACGAACATATGTTGCAAGTGCAGATGTTAACGCAATAATCAATGTACTTAATTTTTTTTTACATATTTTTTAAAGTTTCCATTGCTAGACAATATCTTTCATTATTAACTAATATCTATTCAATTAGCCAATGTAATAAGAATTACAACTTCTATATATTGCTTCTATTTAACATATAATTATGTATGTTCAGTTAATACATTCCCTGCGTCATCTGTAACGTATCTCTTTCTATTGCACTATGGACATATTTTTCAGTATATATGGTATTTACTCCACACCCACATCCATACACCTCACTGTTTGTAGGTCATAATAGACTACACAAGTTTCCTTTGTTCTGTAAAAGTAACATTACACAAGGTATGTCAGGAAAATAAGGACACAAATTCCTTACATATTTTTTTAATATTTTTCAAATATTTATTATAAAACATTTAATATATAAGTTTAATACACTTACTCAAATACACATACCTCATTAAAAAAATTCTATGAGTTAGTTTATTTTATAAAAAATGTTTATATTGACATGGCTTATATAATATTTTCTTCAACGTAGTTTCCTTTAGCAGCTACATACTTTTGCCAATGTTTATAAAGTTGTTTTGAAAACATTCCTGGAACCCACTCATAGAAAAAGCTCCTCCTTCAGCAGTTCTCTCACTTCCTTACATTGGTATTCTTATAGTGTTTTCCTTTCAGATTTTGATAGAGAAAACACGCAACAATCAGTTGATGTCAGAAGAGTACAGTGAGTGCTTGTAAGACATTACACTACAAGGTACTCCTTTACTAGAATAGTTGGGTGTGCAATCACAGTGTCATTCAGAAGAACACACTTTTTTGTTTTCCATTCTTCAGAACAACTTCAACAGGATGACTAGATCCTACATATGACAAGAACAATATCAATGTCCACTCCTTTTTAACTATTTGGTCTTGTGGACTTGTATTCATGGTGGACAATATCAACCTCATACAAAAACTGTTCAATTTTTCTTTTGCTCTTGTCAAATGAATTTCTGTATTGACATTTTCAATTTCCATTATAAACGGCATTTTGTCTTCAGATCATTCAAAAACACGACATCTTGTCTCATATGATTGTGAAAATTTTTATCTTGGCTAGAGCAATAAGGTCTCCTGTCAGTATCATTCATCTTTCTGATCTGCTGGAAAGTCGTACATTTGTCGTGTTCCCCTTCTCTGAAAACATAGGCAGCAGAAACCATGTTTTTTTTATGTGATTGATTATTAACATTTTGGGCCACTCAACATGGACACCATTTTTATAGCCTAACTTTTCTCTTCACATCATAAATTTGTTATGAATTAGTTTTAATCACTTCTGGAATCAATTCATGTAGTTCTATTGTCATCAAAAACCAATCTATACAAATGCTTTTTTTTTCATTTTTGTAAAGAAGACTGTCAGAGATCAGACAGCCTACCACTCTTTGCTTTATCATGAACAGCAGATCAGTCCTTCCGTCAAGAATAAAGAGAATTTTTACTTCTTGTTCACAAAAAATACTTGAACGTCCAGCAATTTTACCCTGAGTGTCTCATAGCCTGAATTTTCATGGAACGTTAAACCTGACAATCACTTTTTCAAGCTAAAGGACTATATTTTAAAAGAACAAAGTTTGGTTTCAAAGTTCACAGCATTAGCGTCTTTAAAAACATTATGTGTCAAAGTACACAGCTTACCAAAGTGATCATTATCAAATTAAGCTGCCATGAAGCATTACTGTGTGTACACAGGCCTATAAAGAAGAAGCAGTGGCTAGAGGAAGATAAGACACCAATGAAGAATATGGAGCTTATCATATTTTGATCTACCATTCAAACATGCTAAAGCTTTCTTTTTTCTCCATGCAATAGACTTTGTTCTGAAACCTCATTGAGCAAAAAATTTGTCTATTTTATTTAATATTATGAGCAAATAATACTACATCCTACAAGACGATGTATAAAATACACATCTCACTCAAACACTGTTATGAAACTAATGATCTATTATTTTCCAGACAAAAATGGGCAATTAAAATTGAACAGTTGTCTAAAGCATCTGTTTAGACTTATTACAAGAATTTATCTATAGCTGATAGGCCTAGTTATTCAAGATTAAAGATATTTAATTTTGGTCTTAAATTGGTACAAAAAACATATATAGTTAAAACAAAAATTATATCTATTTCGTCAGATTAGTAAATTCAAATACTTGAACTTCTTTGAATTTCTTTTTGTTTATTCTGAACTGTACCAGTTATGAAAGTATAACTACGCCTATGAAAAGTATGTACAGTATTTGCAAATTTTTAACAAAAATATTCCTTGAATTCAAAATTAAAATTTTGTATGCCCGTCTATTAAACAGGGCCACATATTAACTTCAAACTCAACACTAATCTTCTAGTAGTGGCCATTATTCAAATTCGAGTTTACACAGAATTAGCCAATTGAAAGTAACAAGTTGCATTTAAAATTGTTTGAGCTTAGTAAGACTCAAGTGTGGCTCTGGCAGTTTTATTATATGTAACAATAGTAAAATTTTATGTTAAACTTTACAGTGAACTTTTACACAGTAAAGTACAGTGAAACTTCGATTAACCATCACTCTTTTAACCATCAGTTTCTGTTAACCGTCACTCTTTTAACCGTCAGTTTCTGTTAACTGTCAGTCCGTACCATACTCTACGTACAGTAACCAGATTGCCGCGAAAAATCATCCTCGCTTTACTGCTGAGCGGCGGAGGCGCCGGAGTGGCACACTTTTGTTCTATTGATGAGTCACGTTCTTGGCCCGCCTAGCTATCGCACACGTGGTCAGTTTCAGTTGTGGCTGAGAAGCTGTTGTGCTCGGTGCTGTACATTATTTTTGCATAGTGGCTTAATTGTTTCGGCATACGATAGTGACATTCACACCAGTAAGTTCTGTTGTTAAGGTTTCTTTTCTTTTTTGTTTTTGTGCAACAGCTAAAAAATGGCTGAAAAGCGTAAACGGGTCGTGTTAGACCTCAACCAGAAAAATTGAGATTATTAAACGTTTGAAAAAAGGTGAAACTCCCACTAGTATTTCTCTCATTTATGGCGTTGGAAGAACCACAGTGAATGACATTAAACGCGGCGCCGAAAAAATAGAACAACATGTTTCAAAAATGCAAAACATCGATGGAGATCCTAAGACTCGTAAAACCAATTAATCAGCAAAATATGACCAACTGAACACTGTTATGTATCAATGGTTTATACAAGCACGGAGTCAAGGAATCCCACTTTCAGGCCCCGTAATAATGGCCAAGGCGGTTGAAATGATCAAAAAACTTGACGGAGATCCTAATTTGAAAGCAAGCATAGGATGGCTCGATAAGTTTAAGTGTTGCCATGGCATTCGGAAACTAGACATAGTGGTGAAAAACTTAGTTCAAATAGCGCAGTTATTGCCGAGTACAGAGGAGAATTTAAAGAGAAAGTGGCCAAATTAAACCTCGTTAGGGAACAAGTGTACAATTGCAACGAAACCGGGCTCAATTAGAAAGCTTTACCACAAAAAACATTGGCATCACTTTCGGAGACATCAGCCCCAGGTTTTAAAGTCCAAAAAGATCGGATCACTTTAATGGTTTGTGCAAATGCCACCGGCAATCACAGGTTACCCCTGCTTGTGATTGGAAAAGCAAAAATACCTCGTGCATTCAAAAATTTTAATTTGAACGCATTGCCTGCTACCTATTACGCTCAAAAGAGTGCTTGGATATCTCAAGATATTTTTTCCGATTGGTTCCACAAAGTGTTTGTGCCACAAGTTAGAGCTCACTTGGCTGAAATGCAGTTACCACAGGAAGCATTGCTACTAATGTACACTGCTCCAGCACATCCCACTTAGGGTGGGTTGGGGTAATTTTGAGCGGGGTAATTTATAGACACCCTTTTAATTATTATAAAAATACTTTTGATCAACTCAAATCAATTATAAATCTTTAAATTAGTACTTGCAGAATACCATACTAAAAGTTGAGAGGCTAAAAAAGTTTTTAGGAAAAAAAAATTTTTTGGCGTTGAAGTCTGCAAAAATTACGAAAAATCTTTCGTTCGTAATGATTAAACTTTCTACTTGTACTTAAAATAAATGTACTAAAGGAGGTTAAAATTATTTTATTATCTTTGTAGAAACCCCATCATTGAGTAACCCAAGTTTCACATTGAGTTCTTTTAAACTTTTTGATATAAAAATTTTTTTCCACAAATGGGATTTTATTTGAAAACAAGGGGTAATTTTTAGACAGTCATTGGGGTAATTTCGAGACACTATCAATATTAATAAACTAACAAAATTGTTTTGTTTTTGTGCTGATATTTCAATTTTGATAGTTGTAAATTTAAATTACAGTCAAAATGCCAAGAAATTATACGAAAAAGGGAAAATGTTACAACGAAGAAGATCTAAATAAAGCTTTGGAAGAAGTTCAAGACTGTATAAGTAAAAATCTACCTTACAGTGAAAGAGCTATTGCAAGAAAGTATAACATCCAGAAGGATGTATTTAACAGACGATTGAAAGGGCTCAATACTGGAGTTGCGGGCCGCAAAACGGCAATCCCACTAGCCGAAGAGGAGGAGTTGGCCGAATCACTTAAAACTATGTCTAGGTGGGGCTTTGGGCTTCTTAAAGAAGAGATAAAAAATGTCGTTCAAGAATATGTAATAAAACACAATATCAAGACAGCTTTTAAAAATAACCACCCAGGAGTTGACTGGTTTTTGGCTTTTAAAGAGCGCCATAATCTTGCAGTCAAAAAACCTGAGAGTCTAGAAGTAACCAGACGTAATGTTACCAGTGATCCTTTCATCATTTATGATTTCTACAAGCAATGTGAATCAGAAATAAACCGCCTTAACTTAAAGTCTAAACCAGCTCAAATTTACAACCTAGATGAAAGTGGATTTTGCACAGACCCTTCTAAAACTAAAGTTGTGACGGAAAAAGGAAAACCTGCCCACCGAACAATTCAAGGAAGTGGAAGAGAGAATACTACAGTATTGGCTTGTGTAAATGCCGCAGGTAAAGCCTTACCTCCTTTAATCGTTTATGAAGCAAATAAATTTTGGAGTTCCTGGGTTGGGAATAAATCCCAAGGAATGATTAAAGGAACTTTTTTGGCGTATCCACAACTGGATGGATGACTTCATCTTTGTTTCATAAGTGGTTTACCCTTTTTACTAAGCAGGTTACAGAAAGGCCAATATTACTTTTATTCGATGGGCACCTGTCACACTTGGACATTGATACAATTGAATTAGCTCGTTTTAGTAAGATTACAATTTTGAAATTCCCACCACATACCACAGATCTACTTCAACCTTTGGATCGTGCTGGCTTTGGGCCTTTGAAAACTGCCTGGGACAAGGAAGTCCACATATTTCAAAGAGAAACCCAAATAAAATTGACAAAGGCAGATTTTGCAAACATTTTGGGAAAAGTGTGGTACACCGGACTTTCTGAAAAAAATATTAAGTCAGGGTTTGAAAACACAGGTATATTCCCAACAAATTCAAACAAATACCCTAAGAGCAGACTAGATCCGAAAAAATTGGAACTATACAACCAAATGCATCCTACTGGGGAAGAACTAACTCCCGACATCCAAACTCAGGAAACTTCAAATGATGAAACCATGGAAAACCAGTCAGAAAACCTTTCTGTGATTGACAGTCAACAGTCTTCTCCAAGATCCTCAACTGCGCTGAATGATGTAGGCTTAACACCAGTTGAATCAGATCACAATATAAATGATATTTTGGCGATTCCAAGTACTAGTTATGAAAATGCTAGTACGCCAAAAAGATCTTTTGAAGAGTTGCTCTTAAGAAGAATATACCCAAAACAAACAGATAGGCCTAAGCAGAAACAAAAGAGAATTAAAATTGATGTTGGAGCAGCAGTGGTTACTGCTGATGCATACATTGAAAAAATAATTGAAGAAGAAAATAAGCGAAAGAAAACCGAAGAAGATAAGAAAAAGCGAAAAGAAGAAAGAGAAAAGAAGAAAATTGAAAGAGAGAAAAACAAGAAGTTAGCAGCAGAAAAAAAAAACAAAAAGGGAATCAGAATAAAAAAACTAAAAAGGAACAGACACCGACTTCTTCAGATAATGATCTGGAGCCTGATGAACAATTATGCTAAGAGATGTCTGACAACTCATTCAGAGTGTCAGATTCATCAGATGATGAGAGTAATCCAGATGATCCACCTCCTCACAAAATCCCATCAAATGTAAGGCAAATAAAATTACACTTGCAGAAAGTACAAAATGATATTACTGAAATGCAAATGTATGCAGTTTATTTTGAATCAACCTTTTACATTGGGCAAGTTCAGAAACTTTTTTATAGCTGCGAGGAAGAGATCCCTGAAAACCTGACTGATGTCGAGATGAAGTACCTGAAATGGGTTGGCGATGATAAGTTCTGGTGGCCTGCAAAGGAAGATGTTGGACTTGTAAAACCTTATTTCATATTTGATGGACCCATCCAAACTTTGTCTTTTGAACCGTTTTTAATAAGGTCAATCAGAAATGTACGAGCATTGTTCAACAACCTAAAAAAATTCAGAGATGAAATTTTTCGTGAACTTTCATCTGCCAAAGAAGAAACAACTAAAGTGTATAAAGTGCAGTTCAAACAAATGTGCAAACTAATATTAATAACTTAAGTGAGAGTAAAACTAAAGTGAAGTTTTCTTTTTAAGTACATTAGGATCAAAGACGAAGACTGTTATTTTCCTTCATATTTTTCCTATACATAAGTTACACTACATTATATTATTGTTAAGTAATATATTTAAACATTATCCCTATAAAAAATGTTTTTTTTCTTAAATGTTTGATAAGAAGATAGATATTCTTTTGAAAGTAAATTTTATGTTCCACTTTATTAGACAGACCGATTCAATAACAATTAGAAATTTTTATTTTGACATATAGGTTCACTAACAATAAATTATTGTAAGGATTAGGCTATTCTTTTCAAAAATATTATAATAATGACACTTTTTGATGTTTCACTCATTATTCCATACAATACTATTCATTTACGTTTCCTAGGTAACAATATTTTATGACAATGTAATAAATATAATTTTTTTCTGACAAATTATGTTATCTCAAAATTTCCCCAACCCTCCAAAATGATGTTTGTGATACTGTCTACAAATTGGCCTGGTCTGGAGTATTTTACCTAGTGTTAAACTAATTGTAGAATGAGTGTCCCACAATTCCCCCAGGCTGTCTCATAATTTCCCAATTGCCTGGGTAATTATGAGACACGTTTTTATTTTACAGTCCAAGCTGTAATTAATTAAAATGCATGAAACTAATACTACTTAATTCTAACATCAGTGAGGTTCTGTGAAAAAAATTACAATAAATTTGAACCATGCATTTTTTAGCTATAAGTAAAGTTTGATTTTCGTCTCAAAATTACCCCGACACCCTACGGAATTAAAAGTGATGTATTTTTTAAAAAGAGTAACTTATTACATTTTAAAAATGGATTACTGATCATAAGAAAATTAATTACTGACAAAAACTGTTAAATTTTACAATCTACTATCTGTGTAATATGTTAGGCATGATGTAATTGTTCAAGTAAAATCAAACTTACAGCCTCATAGTCTCTAAGGGCAAGCTTAAATTTGCCTAGGCACATATGAGCTGCAGCTCTTCTGTAGTATCCCTTTATGTAGTTCTTATCCAGTTCTATTGCTTTGGTAGCATCGCTGAGTGCATAACCATAGCACTCTGTTTTAAGATAGGCTATACTTCTGTTACCATAATACACTGCTACTGTAGGATTCAGTTCTATTGCCTTGGAATACAATTCTATTGCTTTATCGTAATCTTGTTCTGTAACAGAGATTTTTCTATATTAATTACAACGTCCATACGATGAAGACACAAAACCACATTTCCTGAAACTTTTCTGTAATGTAATCAGGTTACGAGAAATATATGTTGCAAATACAATTTCTACTATGTATTACTTACAAATGGAGTTATAACACTTCGTTTAACACAATGGATACAATTTATTGAACTAAAGCTACCCACGCATAACCCTTACGCTAAACACAAAATGAACCTCACTTTTAAAATATTCATTTGCCTGTATTTTCACCTCTTCTGCGTGTTTAACATTTTCATCTGACAATATACAATTTGTATTAATACTCATCGTTAAATATATATATATAAATAGTATAACAAACTTCACTTATTTTAAAAAACAACTAGACCGCTTCATCACACTTTATCTTTCGAACACCCGAATACTATGTTAAAAAATTCTCACTGAATCCGTAACATCGCCTAGTAGTGCACTGTAACCGTAACCACTGTTATAAATTTTATGAATTTTATATAATTTTGAAAACTGAATAATAATCAGTTTAATTACCACAGTTCATTACTAAGAATTTCTCTTACTTTCAGAAAACATTTAGTCCGTAGCCACAAATATACTCTACTCATATAGTTTATAATATGTTGTTCATCGTTTGTAGGCCTATATAAAGTTTTAAAGATTCCTATTACTCACTGTGTTCGAAATTAATTTAAAAAAAATGTATTTGTTAATCTTGAAATTGAGACATTTTTAAACGTTGAAAAAATTCTAGAACTTCATACTGTGCAAATAACAATGCAATTAACAAAACAATACTACGGTGGTTTTTGAAACAACGCGTTTTATCAATACGAGTCATAGTTTGAGATATTTGGTTAAAAATTAGAAATACAAAAACATCATGTAAGATTCCTTTTGTTACTGACTGTTAGGAGTTTGCTAAAACGTTACAAAGTTATCTATCACCAATATTGCTGTATACAGTCATTAGGGCGCATTAGGAATAACAGAAGACAAGTGTGTCCAAGCAGCAATGCGCCCTGCCCTGAAGGCGCATGTGTCACAATATTTGTGACATTTGGTTAATAAATCCATATTGGATTGAATAAACCCAAGTCCAGTATTTAGTCAAAAGGAAATAAATAATAAAAAACACCAGTGTGTTTCAATAACAATATTTTTTAACCAAAAGGTTGCTATGGTGTTGTGATGTACAGATAACGCAACGTTGAAAGTGTTTTTTTGCCGAAGCATTGAGACAGAGAGGAGCATCTGAACCAAGAGTACAAATTAAACGTGGCTTCAAGAAACAAAAGCTACTATTTTTAACATCCCATTCTACAAAATGTTTCCATAAACTTGTCTTGTTAAATAGAGCGAATAGACCTATAGACAAAATGTTGTACTAATTTTTGAGAACGCCTATAAACCATTATTTTAGGAGACTACTTCTCAAAAATGTAATTTTACGCACAGGGTTTGATTACCGGTACATAACAGAGTGGCGCAACGAGAGAGACTTTTGGAGGGCTTGGTATGCCCCTCCACCAAGTGAGAGAAACTAGTAACTCGCGATAAAGCGACATATTATAATAACTGAATAGAATGAGTTTTACTATACTCATAGACTATCTCGTCATATGTAGCTCCTTGAGACTTATGAATAGTCATGGCACATCCGGATATCGTAGGAAAGTGATTTCTTTTTCCCACAATTGTTTTGTTGTTGGTAAGATGAATACTTGTAGTTCGACGTATAATAGGAACGGCTCGTTTATCGATATTGTGTTCTGCAATGAATCTAGCAGCTTTTTTTCTGGCAACTGTACCAGTTCTTTTATCAGGAAAAACCAGCCATACACGAGTAATTTCATTTTGTTCATTCTGTTCTATATGAACCAAAGTTCCAACAGCACCATTAGCAAATCCATCTGTAACGTCTTTGTTTGTTGTAATAATGTAAGGTTTTCCAATTACAAAAATAATTTCGTATGGCAATCCACCTGTGTCAATCACTGACATCTTGTGTAATTTTTGCCTCACAAATCCTTCCTGTTCATGGTTAGCACAGCCACTAATAATATCTATTGCAATGGAAACATGTTTATCTTGAGCTTGTTGCAAAATAGATACGTTGTATTCATTGACCGATGCGTTTTCTTGAAATAATCGAACCCCATTTGGGCAGCGCTGTGTAACTTCTTCGTTCGTAAAAAATCTGGACTCGATAATGGCCAATTCGTCATCATCTAGAATGGATCCATTACCAATTTTTGTAAGGATAGAAGCAAAAATTACATTAGTTTGTCGCATAACTTGAGTTAATTCGTAGAATTTTAATCCTCGCCACAGGAAAGGTCCAACCATTCGTTGTTTTGGCTGCTTGTAAATTGGAGTAGCTCTGACTGGAGGTAATTGTCGCAAGTCTCCAATAAGAATGATGTCTAGTCCTCCAAAGTTACTGTCAAAATTTCCAGTTATTTGCTTTAACCTTGAATCAATTTGATTTAAAAGTTCAACACCAATCATACTTATTTCGTCAACTATTAACACGTATTTAAATAAACATCGATACTGTTGTGCCGTTTCCATTGACAATGGAAGTAGTTTAGATAATGATATTTTTAATGCTGTATGAACTGTAGTTCCGTCAATGGCTACTGCAGCTTTGCCAGTGGAAGCACACGTAATGTATGCATTGCAGAAGCCGTCATTATTTGAGAATCTATTGTATATTTCCATTATCAATTTAATAACGAAAGTTTTTCCGCATCCAGCTGGCCCAGTGAAAAATATTTGTAAAGGCAATTTCTCTGCAGATAAAATGTGATGGATGACGTGCAAAAGTAAATTTTTTTGTTTTTCATTTGCACTTCTCATGAGGTCACAAAATTGATCAAAGTTCATTACATTTTCTCTTCTTTTAGCAATTGCTCCTAAACTTTTAAGTGTAGCTATACGTAAATCTTCATTAACCGCAGCATTTGGGTTTTTATATAATTCTTGAAAAGGATTTGGTTCTGGAAATCTTGTAGCGACGTCTTGAATTTCTAACTCGTCATCATTCAATTGATCATCTTGGCGACATAGTTGTCGGCATATATCAATAGTTTTTTGAATATCAATATTAGACTCAAACTCTTTTCGTCTTTGTAAAATAGTATTTTCGTTTTCATCATATATGGTAATGAATTTCATGTCTGCTAAAATTTCCGTATCCTCATTTCTAATCGGCAAATGTAAAGTCACCATTTCCCTTCTGTACTCGTTGTAGTCCTGAGCAATATCATAGTTTCTGTAACGAATAATTCGTGGCTGTTTTCGTTCTACATAAACTCCACTATTGTTTTTTGTATATTTCGAAACAAATTGTGCTAAAGTAACATTTTCCAAATCGTCTGGCCGTTTTTGATATTTTTCATACCAATCCTCCTTCCAAATGTCAGTAGAGTCATCATCAAGTTCACTTATTTGTTTTAATGTTTTTTTAATTCTTTGTCGCTCGATTGGCCAACAAGTATTGATATATTGAACTACCACTGAAGATTTTGACATTGGTTCTCTAAGAAGATACCAAACAGCTTCTTGACTAGTCATCTCAACAGAATTCAGCATATCAACACTCATTTTACGAGTTATTTCAACAATGTCGAATTCTGGATGTTCATTCATAACTTCTACAATGTTACGTTGTAAATTGCTAATTCCGCTGTTCGTCTTATTTACATACTCGACAACATACGCAGCACAAGAATATTCTTCAGTGATTATCTGGAAATCCATGTTTGATTTTAATACGTTAAAAACAAATGGATTAAATGTATTGTGCAATTTTTCTGAAGGATGTCGTTTATAAAAAATTCGTGGTCTAGTAATGCCCGATCTGATTATGTTTTTGTATTCTTCATCTGACCGAATATTATTACTTTCATAGTAATCATCGAAACTGCTATATTCGTTGCTTTCTAAATTCATTCTAATTTCAGCATAACGTTTCGAGTATTCTTTGAAATTTGGATCTGTTTTTTTCCATTGGTGTCAAAATCATTGTAAATTTACAGGGCATAAATGGTGCATCAAATCTGCATTTTTGTCGTGAATTAGCAGTGACTTTTTTGTAGCATGTGAAGGTGTGTTTATGAGTGATTAGTTTAATATTTCCTGATGCTTCCGCCGAGGATACTGATTGACTAAGCTGTCAATCATTTCTGTTGCTTGAGCTTGGTCTTTTCCAAGAATATCGTCTGGCGCATTATCAAGCCATAACAAAATATGAGCATGGAGGCTTCCTCGATGTTGAAATTCTATTCGTTTAAAATAGTTGATAACTCTATATTTTCCAAAAGGACTGAATTTTTTTGATTGTAATATTGTCATAATCACGTTGACTAATTTGTTAAAATAAATAGCACATGTTACAGCGTCATTGTTAATTAATGAACTTTTTTCAATGAAACTTAATTCTGATGCAATGAATTCTTGAGTACCTTCTCTGCCGTGGGCTAAAGTATATAACAGTTTCAATAAATCCGGCCACCCAATTTCATTAGCACTTAGTGTCATGAATGCAGTTGGCTTTCCTATGTGTCGTATTATTGCAAATAAATCTCTTTTTTTTTCAGACCAGTACCAGACAGAATTAGGTATTGATCGTAAAAAAGCTAAATTAGACTCAATGCAATTATTAATGTATTCTTCAGACTGCACCTGTTCCTTGGTTATGTTAGTATCCGTACCAACATGTTTAAACGCTATAGTCAAGCTGTCACGAACTCGTAGTCTCATTATTTTTACAGCCATATATAACAAATGGTATGGATCTCATAGGCGGATCCAAGGGGGGGGCACTAGGTGCAACTGCCCCCCCCCCATATGCCCAAAAAATTATAATTCGGAATTATAATAACGAATTACTGCTCTCCCTCTTGCTTCATTATACGTGTTTTCCTAAGATTTAGTCAAATACGAACGTAGCAGGTTGCAGTATTTCATAGTCGTTAGGTCGGCGGTACTTATGAAACTTTCAGAATTCACACCGTAGGGTCCTGTACCTGCCACAAACAATGTAGAGTATAGAGTACGGTTTCCGCCACCTGTACGGTTTTCGGCACCTGTGGGCATTTCGTTAATTAAAAAAATATCGAATAGTTTTAGAGTATCAAAATGTTCAAAAATTTGTTCTGTTATCTATTAACTCGCGTTTTGCAAAATTTTTGTAAAAGATGTTCTTATATGGTATGGTGGCGATAACTGTGCCAAATCAAGTTTTTAACTTTAACACCTATTTTAAAATTGTTTTTTATCGTTTTCTGTAAAAAAAAAAATGTTTTCAGCATTAAAATATTCCAAACAATATATTAAAGCAATTTGATGATTTATAGTTTTCCTTACAGTATTAAAGAAATAAAGATAAAAGCAGCTATAAATCCTATAAGGTGGCGATAACCGTACTCTCTACCCTATTAGTATTTCATGGCAGTAACGGTAACATGTGTTTGTATTGTATGGATGTGAAAGCTAAGAGGCAGGCAAAAGCGCTGCCACAACACAATGGTTATTTTCTAAGGTTTGCACGGACTACAGAAATAAACTGAATCCCTTTTTCTGGGCATCGGCAAGCCATATGCTGAAAAGAAATTGGCCGTCCCATACGGCAGTAGAGCGTTTACCTAACGAGTTAGTCAGTTTACTCAGCTACAAAGTGTAACAAAGGAAAGAAGGATCACTAACCTCAAATCTGCATTAGAGCCAGAATCAAGACTTAACAGAACTGCAGAGATTTTCCCACATTCGTCTGAATTTATCGATGTTCAACATGTCGGTAAGTAGGCTACTTGAAATAACTTCTGTTTCATTGTGAAATCGTTTGACAAAAAAATATATTTTGACGCCGTAATATGTCTGACTATTTGCTGTACATATATTTTATTTCAATATTTTATTTTAGAGATTTAAATTAAATCGTGGTTTAAGTATTTGGTTTTATTATTGTTAAACCTTCTCAGACGTTATAGAAATCGTGTGGAAAATAGTTTTTCTCCAAAATAGCTTGGTTAACATAGCAATTTAACAAAAATTTTATTACAATTTTTGCAGAAAATGAAAGCATGTGGCGCTCATGCTAAAGCGACTTACAAAATAATAATTCAAACATAATGCACATTTAATGTTGCTTCAATTAGTCACTCCTTATGTGTGTTGATGCTCATATCGTTAATTTATAATTCATCATTCTCTTTTATTATATTAACGAAACCTATCTGTAAATATTTAACTGCAAGTTCATAATTTTGCGCTTTTCTGGGAATTCAAGCTCACATTTCAGTGCCATGCTTTCAATATTAATATGCCTCCTTCATCCTTCAGCATACAATCGAACCTTCGCAAGGTCGCAGTAAAAATAAATAAAAATTTTACTTACAAATTGTTCAAAATTTAATTGATTTATTGAGCATCACCTTATAGCACAAGTTGAGTGATTCCTAACGAATACAATTTTCATGACAATTTTATTTTTATATTTATTTTTATATCTCCTGATCGGAATATTGTTTTATTTCAGTCAACCTCATTAAAGAAGACAACAACTAAACGAAAGGCTGATAATACCATTGAGAAGTATTTTACCTGTCCAACAAAAACTCATTCTCTATCTGCTGAACTTGCATCGCCTAGTTCTGACGAGTCTCTTGCAAATGTAATGCCTGAAGTTATTATGTCATCCCCTGATTTACAGGAGCTTGATTCAAATCTACCGCCTACAATCATTGTCTCTGAACCTCGTGATAATAATTCTCCAAATGAGGCAAAACCTGAACAGCAAGCACGTGAGCGGGAACAGCTAAAAACATGTAATGATCAAACAGGATCTACGTAAGATATCGGGAATTACGTGGGCAAACCGATTGATGATTTGACGAGACGTAATATTCTTTTACACCCGTGGATTCCAGATAAAGACTACAAGTTTTCTTTCTCCCTGCATAATAATAACAAAACCAAGCGTTTTGCAAGTCATAAGCATTTGAATTCCTATGAGTGGTTAGTTTACTCGAATGCAAAACAGGGATTCTCCTGTAAATACTGTCCAATTTTTGTAAATGCTGGTCTTGGAGGAACACAAAATAGTACTCCTTTGAAGCGGTTAGTAACAGAACCACTAAATTCCTACGCTAAACTATATGGAAAGGATGGATATTTAGACACTCACTATAATAATAACTACCATAAAAATGCCGTACAAGCAGCAAAGGATTTTTTAAATACAAATGAACATTCGGAGCTATGTATTTTAAGTAGGGTGAACGCAGAAAGGGACAGGCAGGTAAAGGAAAACCGTGACCGATTGAAACCTATAGTAGAAACTATCATTTTAATGGGACAGCAAAATATAGCATTTCGGGGTCATCGAGACGATGGTCCATTGAACCTAGAAAACTCTAGTGTTATTAATGAAGGGAATTTTCGTGTTTTATTGAGACTGCGAGTTCAAAGTGGCGATACCATATTGAGAGATCATTTGAAAAATGCCTCTGCGCGTGCTACATATATAAGTAAATCCACTCAAAATGAAATCATTGGCGCTTGTGGTGATGAAATTTTAACTACAATTCTGAAAAGAATCCAATCTGCGGGAATATTCAGTATTATGTTTGATGAGAGTGCAGATTGCTCTGAAATTACACAATTAACACTCATATTAAGGTATCTACATGAGAATGCTGTGTACGAATCATTTGTATGATTCATAGATATTCGTAGTAACGTTTTCGGCGAGAATACTGATGAGGTAACCGATACTGAACCAAAAGTAACTGATATTGACATAGGCAAAGTTGTCATTCAGAAATTGCGAGATCTCAATCTGGATTTGAAAAACTGTGTTGGGATATCCACTGACGGATGCAGTGTGATGGTGTCAGAGGCTCGTGGTGCTGTTGCAACTATAAAGAAGGAAAAAACGAATGCAGTATACTCGCCATGTCATAACCATGCTCTAAATTTATCTATCTCGCAAACGTCTAAAATCCGTCAAATTAAAAACGCAGTAGACACAATGCAGGAGACTATATATTTTTTCAGAGCTTCGCCAAAAAGGATGCAAGTGTTAAAAAAAGCATTAGGACACCAACTTTCGGGTCTCTGTGAAACTCGATGGATAGAACGCCACGATGGTGTCCTTCAATTTAGATCTGCGCTCCCAAAAATAATTTCTGCTCTGGAGTCAGTCGGAAAATGGAATGATCCAAAGTCACCCGTGAAGGCTAGAGGATTGAAATCCTATCTTTGTAATAGTCAAACAATCATTGCAATCCTATGTCTCTCAGATTTACTCACGTGTACCCATCAATTAAGCGTGTTTTTCCAACGGATCTGTTTGGACGTGAAATCGGCGCAAGAGGAACTAAATGACACAATAATTCGACTAGAATTCAGGAGCAAGAATGCTGAATTGGTTTTTGCTACTCTTTTTGAAGAGGCTTAAGTTATTGCCGAAGAATTAGGTGTATCGATCACTAGACCTCGAAAAGTTGGCAAACAAACTCAAAGAGAGAATCACCCTGTTATTGTTAATGATAATAGTAGTTACATCAGGCAATCAATGTACATCCCGGCTCTTGACCATATTTTGGGTGATCTAAAGACACGATTCAGTCGTAAAACACTTCAACTTTGCAATTTGCATATACTTTTCCCTAATCAAACAGAGGACAGCGAAAAAAAGATTATGCAGCAATTGATAGTAAAATATGGACACTTCTTCAATAAACCAATCGAGGTACTACATAGAATGTTTGAATCAGAATTGGAATCATGGAAGTTAAAATGGAAACGAGCGAACCATGGATGTCCACAAACTGCAATTGACATGCTAGAAAACTGCGATAAGGATGTTTATCCTTATATAGGCTACATTTTGTACTAAGCATTCTAATCACACTGCCAGTGTCTAACGCAACTGCAGAACGAACGTTTTCTAGCTTGCGGAGACTTAAGAGTTGGTTGAGGTCAACGATGGAACAAGAGAGGCTCACTGGTCTGGCTTTACTCAAGATCCATCGCGATATAAACGTAAGTCCAGAAAATATGCCAAATGTAAGTTAACCGATATGCCAAAATTAGGAAACATCTTGACGAGTTTGTCCTAGATTAGATACCTTATTTCTATGTATATGATATTGATAATAGTGTGTGTTCCCCTAATATCAGTAAAAAATATGAAAGTAAATGTATTTTAAATATAAAGAAAACATTTTAATTATAGAAAACAGCTGATAGAGTGTACAAAGAAATATAAAGTATAGTAAATATATAATGTAACTATTTGATTAATTTTAAAATTTAAATAAATCTTCGTTTTTGAAGTTTACTTGTATATTACTTGTAAATATATACATATATACTTTAATAATAAAATCAATGTAGAATGTAGAGTAATACATTTTACTTTTGTAACAATTGTTTTTCAGTCATTATAATCCATAGCAAAACCACATATCCTTTATTGTACAAAACTTTATCTCATTCTGATTCCCATGGTATCAATTATGCTCACGCGCGAGCGCACACACACACACACACACACACACACCACAAATACTTTTGCCCCCTCCATAGAAGTTTTCTGGATCCGCCCCTGGGATCTACTCCTCTGCGATCTTGACGTCGTAGTTCGCTAGATGCCATCATAAATGGCGTAACTGTGACTCCATCTTTAAATTGTCGAAATTGTCCTATATAAATACTAGGGAATGACAATTCTTCAGCATGCTCGTCGAATAGTAAACTCTGTGGTGTGTTGTGTTGTCCTGGTGCTAGTCTTAAGTATTTTTCTTCATTCCATATTAAAGTTTGTTGCTGCGCAGTAAGACTTTCTTCAATATCAATATTCTCACTAAAAACATCAATATTTTCTTGAGAAATATGTGGTATATCTTGATTAAAAAATGATTTGTTGACTGTTATTTTATAATGTTGATATAAAGGTGTAGTAAGCAAGTGCTGTAGCCACAATTTAATTGATTTGATGTTAACTAATCCATGAACAAAACTACTTTTATGAATAATTTTTTTGAAGTGAAAACTTCTATAGGCACGTTGGGCGAAATTTTGGATGGGTAAAATCTTATGAGTTCGCGTCACCGACATGCTAATGCCAACATAATAATGTCGGCATGCTAATGTTAACAGTATATCTGTAGCTATAAGTATGACGTGTTGCGCGTGGCCAGCAGTGAAAGTATAGATTATACTTGTGTGTAATACTATTATTTATACTATTTAACACACTTTTATCGTTTTCGTACTTTATTTTGGAGTTTCTTACACTGCCGAATTTGCTATCGCGTGTTCGATCCCTAGCGCGATTTTTGGATGGGTAAAATCTTATGAGTTCGCGTCACCGACATGCTAATGTTAACAGTATATCTGTAGCTATAAGTATGACGTGTTGCGCGTGGCCAGCAGTGAAAGTATAGATTATACTTGTGTGTAATACTATTATTTATACTATTTAACACACTTTTATCGTTTACGTACTTTATTTTGGAGTTTCTTACACTGTCGAATTTGCTATCGCGTGTTCGATCCCTAGCGCGATTTTGGCTTTCCGTATTAACAATTAACGCAATACTTACATCTATTTTACATTATTTTTATTCTTATTAATTACTTATACTATATTATATGATATTTACATAATTGTTATTTGTCCGTCTGGCTGTTAACTTGGGGTTTTTCGTCATGTCTAATGTCGAAGTATGTATTTTTAATAGTTTTTTTATTATTGTAAGATTGTAACATTAGTGCTGTGTATATGTGCGTATAAGTAAAGTTAAATTGACTACGTGGAAAGTTTAATGTGTGTATACTGTGCATTGTTTAAATTGTGTTTTAGTTTGATCATTATTTTAAATGTTCAAATGTAGGATCACTGTGCAGTACAAAAGTGAGTAGGCCTACTAAATATGTTAATATTTTTATATAGAAAAATAAATAACATAAACAAAGCATGTATTTTCAAATATTTCCAATATTCGTATCAATATTTCCGTTTAAAAATTTGATATTATTTATTTTTTATTTTTGATATTTGACCTCTGCCATACATCATGCAATGAGTATTTCGTAGTGGCTTAGGAGTTATCTTACTAGCGTGGTAAAAAAAATTTCTAGTTGTTCGATAGTATTGTTGCCGCGGATTAGTAATTAATAAGTAAACCATATAAAAATGTATATAATTGTTGCTCGGAGTGCCGATAGATGTGAAAACCATACTAATGTTAAAGATTTTAATTTACAAAAATTTTAATTTTTGATACTACAATTAATTTGAAAATCCAAAAAAAAACCACTGTTATTTCATAGTTTTAAGTTTTCACTTCTGTCGGCAGTCCTCAATGACTGCCTATTTAAAATTTTTTTTTAATATGCTCATCATTGATATTTCTTGGAAGAGAATTTACCATTGTATCAACTGTAACAGGAACGTTGATTATTTGTCCATATATTCCAAATTGCCCATGAACATGCCTCAATCTCCTTATTTGCATGAAAGGAATACGAGGAGATAGAAGTCTTTCAGTAACAAAATCAAGCGTTGGTAAATACTGCGGTTTTCAGGATAGCGGAAACCATTATAAACTGAGAAATTAGGAATTTTAATTTTATCAAGAGCCGATTTACACGTAGAGCAAATTTTAAGTGTAGAAATATCTTGTATATCAGTTATTCTGTTAATAATATTTTCATGTGCAGGTGTAGGTTTCTTCAAATCTCTCTCAAACCAAAGTCTATCACAGATTGAGCAAGCGTATCCGAACTGATTATTTTTAAAGTTATCGATAAAGTATTTGTGAGCGAATTTGTGTAAATGAAAGTTACTGTAAGAATTAGAATTTTGACCTTCTGTTGTCTGAAAAGCTGCTGTTGTTGTTTGAACCCTGTCATTTTGTGTTTCTTCAAAATGTTGTGTATTGTGTTGTTGTGGAGTGCTGGTGAAATTCTGTGCTATTTCTTGTATGATATTATCATTCGAAGAATTCAAACTTTGTTGGTCATTTGGTGTTGCTTTCGTAATTTGTTCAATAGCGTCTATGTTGTTTATATTACATTCTGTATGTATTCGCTGTACATTTTGTTGACGTAGCCTGCTGTCTCTTCTCCGCTCGTTAATTTCTTGTCTGTTTCGCTCTCGATAATTACGATTACGTTCAGCAGCGGTAGCAGGAATCGACTGTGAAATATTTTGCTTTAGCCTACTGTCTCTTTTGCGCTTGTTTATTTCTTCTTTGTGCCTTTCATAGTATCGTTGTTGTCTCTGTGTATGTGAATTTGAACTTAGTTGATTATTCGATGTTGCTTGAGTAATTTGTTCAATTTCGTCTGTGTTCTGTACATTAGATACAGTATGGATTTGGTGTGAATTTTGTTGACGTTGCCTGATGTCTCTTCTTCGCTTAGAGCTCTACTTCGCTGATTGATCTCTTCTCGGTGTCGCTCTCGATACAAACGACTACGTTCAGCAGCCTTATTGTCCACTCTAAATTACAAACATAATATTTTAAAAATAATGAAAACATTACTAAATAAATATTTGTAATATTTGGACAATAAGGCTGCTGAACATAGTCGTTTGTATCGAGAGCGACACCGAGAAGAGATCAATCAGCCTTAGGCCAACACACTCTACTTATGGCCCATTAGGCCCGTTATTAATGTAATTTAATATTTTAATACGTTGTATACATCATGCTTATTAGCCAACCTGTGATTCAAACAACTGCTAACTTCATATTTTTTTTAATGTACCTTTGAATTTCTAATAAATGAATTGAATACAGTCCACACGTTTCATTTCTGCATCCTGGCGAATCAACTAATTACAAATTTCACAATCAACATTCTTCTTACTAAACATTTTACGGTCCACGCGGACCAGATACTCAACATTTTTTGGTCCTCCGGGCCGGATTTTCGATGCATCATTCCTAATTAATATTTTTCTGCCACTATTTCTGGCCATCACGGGCGAATTAGCATATCCGCTGATACGACCGTGGCGTGATTTCCATCGGCATTTCGCTCGTCACCTTTGAGCCTCCTGACAACATCATCTCAAGATCCTGCGAGCTACAGTGCTTCAAACAAGGCGGTCATATCTCCGAGCTGTGTTTGCCATCTTCTCCAAGGTGTCGACGCTGCAGGACATCGCCGACAAGGTATCACCTCAATAACAGCATAACAAGGTGCGTACAATGGCTGAAGAAGGCCTCAAAGTGTTAACCAGAAAGAGAGGCGGCTTAAAGTCCGCAATAGTGCGAATACAATCTGCCGTAAATAACTTTGATATAACTTCAAACACAAAACATTTTTTACAATAAATATGATAAATATAAATCAAGAAACACTGCTGGCAGTACTAAATTTAAGAGTTATCACTCAGCGGCAAGCAATTATTCATGTTTGTGTTGTAAATCTAATCACCCGCTTTACATATGCGATAAATTTCGTGCATTAAGCACCGCTGAGCGGGGACAATTTGTATCAAGTCATAAATGTTGTACCAATTGTCTTAGATCAGATCATCTTGTATCTAACTGTAAGAATAAGCAGGTGTGTAAAATCTGTTCAAAACGACACCACACATTGTTGCACGCGAACAACGTGCCGAAATCAATAGCTGCCAGTAGTAGTAACTATTGCTCGCTCAAATTACAATCCACGAACAATGTTCTTTTATCAACAGCAGTTGTATTTGTCATTGACCAGGCTGGCAACAGACATAGGGCAAGAGTTCTTCTGGACGCCGGGTCACAAAGAAATTTTTGCACAAAATCATTTGCAAGGAAATTACGGCTTAATTTAACTAAATCCAACATACCAATTACGGGTATAAACAATACAGCGTGTTTCGCCACAAATATTGCGTCTATACGTATTATTTCTCGTTATCAGAGATATAGCTTCGAGGCGAAATGTGCTATCTTATCTACATTAACCCAAAATCTGCCGGCAAAATCGTTTGACATAGATCAATTCCACATTCCGAGCAACATTTTTCTGGCTGACCCAAATTTCAACATATCGTCGCAAATCGACATACTCTTAGGGGCACAATTTTACCTGGACTTAATTTTAGCTAATAAATACATACGCGGCCCTAATTTTCCCATCATTCAGGAAACAAAGCTAGGCTACATTTTGGCTGGCAATTTACCCAAACACTGCCGCAACGAGGATCCTGCTGTTTCGTTCCTAGCTAGGAACAACGACAGTCAAATTCTGCAGTCTCTCGAAAGATTTTGGGAAGCAGAAACTATCCCTGACAACACCCCTGATAACGAGTCAGCCTGTGAAGAGCATTTCGTGCGCTCTACCCAGCGCAACCACGAGGGTAGGTTCGTGGTTTCACTCCCATTTAAGGCCGATAATCTCCACTTGGGGGAATCTTACACCAATGCTGAAGCAAGATTCTTGAACTTAGAGCGTCGATTTAGGCGTGATGCTAAGCTCGCGCGCGATTACGCAGACTTTATTAACGAATATAAGGATCTTGGACACATGACGCTTATCGATAATGGCGCTATCAATTCAGGAGCGTCAAATACATACTACCTGCCTCACCATGCCGTATTTAAACAGTCTAGCTTGACCACAAAACTGCGCGTCGTTTTTGATGGTTCGTCCAAGACTACCAATGGCCTTTCTCTCAATGACATATTGTTGGTAGGCCCGAATGTTCAACAAGACCTTTTTTCCATTCTTTTACGTTTCCGCGTGCATAAATATGTTCTCATCGCCGACATCGAGAAGATGTATCGACAAATTCGCGTAGCTGAAGGGGATTGTCACTATCAACGCATTCTGTGGCGTGATTCTCCTCTCGAACCATTTAAACACTTTGCATTGCGAACGGTAACCTACGGCACGGCTAGTGCTTCGTTTTTGGCCACTCGCTGTCTTATACAAATTGGTAGGGACCATCAAACTTCCTTTCCTGATGCGGCGTTAGCTATAACGAATGATTTATATGTTGACGATCTGCTTACCGGTTCGGACACCATCTCTGATCTGACCAAGCGGAAATCTGATCTAGGTGCGTTATTAAGTCAATATGGTTTCACGTTGCATAAATGGGCATCTAATGAACCCAGAGTGGTCGCAAATCATGACAATTTATCACGCCCCTTAAACAAACAGGACAATGTGCGTACCCTGGGCATTCTATGGAATAATAATGCCGATTCATTTCTGTTCGACATTAAATCATTCCCAGTCGAATCAAGCATCTCCAAGAGGAGAATTCTTTCGATTATTGCAGGCATATACGATCCTCTTGGACTGATCGGTCCCGTTGTCTTTTTGTACAAACAGTTTATGCAGCAACTTTGGCTTTGCAAGCTTGGTTGGGATGAACCGATCTCCGGCCAATCACGTTCGGATTGGCATTCTTTGTGCGACAAATTGGGTCTCATTAGCAAAATTGTGGTCCCACGGTCTATTCGTTGTAAGCTTGAGGCAAGTACAGTTCAATTACATGGGTTTTCGGATGCTTCTGAAAGGGGGTTTGGGTGTTGTATTTATGTCAGAGTCATTTATCAAGATTCATCGGCCTCCTGTCATCTCCTGTGTTCTAAATCTCGCGTAGCTCCCTTACGACAGGTGTCATTACCTCGCATCGAACTCTGCGCTTGCTTGTTGTTATCGCGACTCGTATTTAAGGTCGTTCCTGCTCTTTATTCTTTCATTGATAGTGTTCATTTGTATTCTGACTCTATGGTGTCTCTTTACTGGATTCATGCCCAGTCTGCGAGGTGGAAAACATACGTCGCTAATCGTGTTGCTGAAATTCAGCGTCTTACGCAAACTTATACTTGGCATCACATCAATTCTAGACACAGTCCTGCTGATATCTCCAGGGGGTGTCTCCCTGACCTTTTGCGCGATTGTTCGCTTTGGTGGCACGGTCCCAGCTGTTTGTCTCAATCGTCAGAGTCCAATCCTTTTCCAGCCTTTTTACCTTCCACTCCGTCGTCTTCTGAAGTCACTGCGGAAGAGAAACATAACCATAACCTCTCTCTAATGTCTACCCTGGCTATCGACCTTTCTTTGGACTTTTCCTCGTTGCATCGTCTAACGCGCGTATACGCTTACTGTTTTCGGTTCATCAGAAATATTAGACTCTCAAGTGCTGACAAATTTACGGGCGATCTTACCCCTGTCGAAATTCATCATGCTCTCAATTTCTTCATAAAACAATCTCAGTCGATCCACTTCGCAGCCGAAATTAATTGTCTTCGTAACGGATCTTCTGTTTCCATTAGGAGTAAGTTGGCTTCTCTCGACCCGTTTCTTGATGATTCTGGAGTGATACGCGTGGGCGGGCGATTACAGGAGTCGCAATTACCGTACGACGCTAAACATCCTACTGTCCTACCCCCATCTGCGCATATTACTCGCCTCATCATTGAACGCGAACATATTCGTTTACTTCACGCTGGTGCTCAACTCGTGCATCACTCACTGCGTCAACGTTGGTGGATTGTTAATGCCAGGATAGTCATTCGGTCCATCATTCGAAAATGTGTCAAGTGTCTCAGGTTTAGTGCCAAACAGCAGGTTCAGAGGCTTGGTATTTTACCATCTCCTAGAGTCACTCCTTCAAGGCCGTTTCTATTCTGCGCGGTTGATTATGGTGGTCCCTTCATGATCCGTCATGGCGGGCAGAAATCCAGAACTCTTTCTAAGGCATACGTGTCTTTGTTTATTTGCTTAGCGACTAGGGCCATTCACTTGGAATTGGTTTCCGACCTTATTGCCAGTGCGTTTATAGCTGCAGTACGTAGTTTCATGGCCCGCAGGGGCATACCCAGTCAATTATACTCCGATAATGGCACAAACTTTTGGAAGGCCCGGAATATCCTACATGATCTCTACAACCTTTGGCATAATAAGGATGCCATCTCTTCGCTCAAGTCATTCACGTCCTCTCAGGGGATATCATGGTCATTTATTCCGCCCTCGTCACCTCATTTCGGTGGCCTTTGGGAGAGCGGCATAAAGAGTTTGAAGTTTCATCTGCGCCGCGTGGTAGGCAAATCTATACTCACCTTCGAGGAGTTTACGACAGTTTTGTCTCAGATAGAGGCATGTCTGAACTCTCGACCTTTATTTGCCATCTCTTCGGATGTAAATGATCCGGTGCCACTCACACCTGGCCATTTTTTGATTTGCGCACCATTAACGGCGATACCGGACCCAGACTTATCTCATATTCCTATCTCTCGTCTTGGGCGTTGGCAACTTCTACAGACGTTTGTCCAAGGCATTTGGAAGGCGTGGTCTCGCGACTATTTGCACCAGTTGCAACAGCATCACAAATTGAAATTCGCTAAGGATAATGTTTCCATTGGGGACCTAGTGTTACTTATTGAGGATAATCTACCTCCATTAGCCTGGAAATTTGGTGTAATTACCGCCACATTTCCCGGCCCAGATAACTTAATTCGAGTCGTGGACATTCGCACACCAACTGGTGTTTTGCGGAGACCAGTACATAAGTTATGCCTGTTGCCAGCGCGGGACGAGATTTGACAAGATTATTATGATCATTTAGCACAATGCTATTTTACTCACCCATTGGCTTATTACTTATTATGACCATTTGGTCAACTTAATTGTGATCCATTATCACAACATTTTCATATCAATTTTGCGCCATTGCGTGCTTCTATAATCATCATAGTTTTATGGTGGTATATTACTATTTTGTATTTGTATGTTAATATTTTGTGTGGCATACTATGTCCTACACATTCACATGTTGATGTTTTGGGTATGTGTCATGTTTTTGGTGGTATTATTTTATAAAAATTTGTTATATAATATTTGCATGGTTTGCAGTTGCGCAACCATGCATGCATTTTTTACACAGTTGTTAATATGTGTGATTTATTGTTCTGTGAATATCTTTTCGATTGTCCTACTCATGTACTACGTTTGTAATCACAGTATCGTATTTGTTACTTATGCCATTGTAATTATTCATATTGTAATTAACTAAATTGTTGTTTATTATATTCATTATAACTTGCGTTTATGTAAAACATATAGTTTTTGCGTCTACTGCATGTAACCATGCCACGTCTAGATTTATTTTATATTGTATTGTTATATTGTATTTATATTTTATGATTAAGCATTGCACAATTATTATTTCTGTTTAAATTATGACATACATGTCATCATATATGTGCTTGCATTCAGTCAGCTAGTTATAGCTTGTTCTTACACAACTACATATTGTAAGTTCCTGAAACTTCAGGAACAGCATGACTTAGTCAGTACATGACGCCATGCTAAATCTATGTTTAAACATTAAACATATAATTTGTGGCAATTTTGTTCATGTAAATAATTCTCTGTACAGGTCTACTGGCCTCAACTATTTCACGGTAACCATCTATGACATGCATAGGGTTACAAACTATCGGGCCATCATGTGATGAGCTTCCGATCATACATTATTAAGCATTGTCTCATTATGTATTTTTCATGTTTCATAACGT
Source organism: Magicicada septendecula (assembly GCA_034769895.1). NCBI lineage: Eukaryota > Metazoa > Arthropoda > Insecta > Hemiptera > Cicadidae > Magicicada > Magicicada septendecula. The sequence goes on along the minus strand of CM068367.1, from coordinate 913,059,093 downwards.
TCGATATTGTACACATACAATATGTGACGGCAACACTTGCCAACGCTGACATTTTTGTTCATGTTTGAAATGAGTTGTTCGCCAACCTTGGCTTACAAACGCTTATCTTTAAGGCTTATCTTATTCATGCTTATCGCTAAACCATTAACGTACAGCTGTTATCTAATATTATAACTCAAGGTTCAACTCAGCCTTGAAACTAACTTTCATTATTAAGAACGCTGTATGTTTTAAACTAAGTTACAAAATGTATAATAATTTACTAAAAAGGTGGTAAAAAATCGATTGATTTTGATGGGCAGCTTATGTGCAGTAGCGCGATAATTTTACTTTATAGGTTGGCTAATCTGCTCTTTACTTTTTGTTGTAATCTGATTATTCATGTCGGTGCTCTGTACAGTACGTCTCAAACGCTTGAAAGCGGCGGTCTGCACGCCCGCCTTTCACTGTCATATTTTTCTTGTCGCGACATTCAATGTAGGCCTTAGGCCAACACACTCTACTTATGGCCCATTAGGCCCGTTATTAATGTAATTTAATATTTTAATACGTTGTATACATCATGCTTATTAGCCAACCTGTGATTCAAACAACTGCTAACTTCATATTTTTATTAATGTACCTTTGAATTTCTAATAAATGAATTGAATACAGTCCACACGTTTCATTTCTGCATCCTGGCGAATCAACTAATTACAAATTTCACAATCAACATTCTTCTTACTAAACATTTTCCAGTCCACGCGGACTGGATACTCAACAACGACAGATAGGAAAGCCAACTGCATTCATGACACTAAGTGCTAATGAAATTGGGTGGCCGGATTTATTGAAACTGTTATATACTATAGCCCACGGCAGAGAAGGTATTCAAGAATTCATTGCATCAGAATTAAGTTTCATTGAAAAAAGTTCATTAATTAACAATGACGCTGTAACATGTGCTATTTATTTTAACAAATTAGTCAACATGATTATGACAATATTACAATCAAAAAAATTCAGTCCTTTTGGAAAATATAGCGTTATCAACTATTTTAAACGAATAGAATTTCAACATCGAGGAAGCCTCCATGCTCATATTTTGTTATGGCTTGATAATGCGCCAGACGATATTCTTTGAAAAGACCAAGATCAAGCAATAGAAATGATTGACAGCTTAGTATCAGTATCCTCGGCGGAAGCATCAGGAAATATTAAACTAATCACTCATAAACACACCTTCACATTCTACAAAAAAGTCACTGCTAATTCACGACAAAAATGCAGATTTGATGCACCATTTATGCCCTGTAAATTTACAATGATTTTGACACCAATGGAAAAAACAGATCCAAATTTCAAAGAATACTCGAAACGTTATGCTGAAATTAGTATGAATTTAGAAAGCAACGAATATAGCAGTTTCGATGATTACTATGAAAGTAATAATATTCGGTCAGATGAAGAATACAAAAACATAATCAGATCGGGCATTACTAGACCACGAATTTTTTATAAACGACATCCTTCAGAAAAATTGCACAATACATTTAATCCATTTGTTTTTAACGTATTAAAATCAAACATGGATTTCCAGATAATCACTGAAGAATATTCTTGTGCTGCGTATGTTGTCGAGTATGTAAATAAGACGAACAGAGGAATTAGCAATTTACAACATAACATTATAGAAGTTATGAATGAACATCCAGAAGTCGACATTGTTGAAATAACTCATAAAATGAGTGTTGATATGCTGAATTCTGTTGAGATGACTAGTCAAGAAGCTGTTTGGTATCTTCTTAGAGAACCAATGTCAAAATCTTCAGTGGTAGTTCAATATATCAATACTTGTTGGCCAATCGAGCGACAAAGAATTAAAAAAACATTAAAACAAATAAGTGAACTTAATGATGACTCTACTGACATTTGGAAGGAGGATTGGTATGAAAAATATCAAAAACGGCCAGACGATTTGGAAAATGTTACTTTAGCACAATTTGTTTCGAAATATAATAAAAACAATAGTGGAGTTTATGTAGAACAAAAACACCCACGAATTATTCGTTACAGAAACTATGATATTGCTCAGGACTACAACGAGTACAGAAGGGAAATGGTGACTTTACATTTGCCGTTTAGAAATGAGGATACGGAAATTTTAGCAGATATAAAATTCATTACCATATATGATGAAAACGAAAATACTATTTTACAAAGACGAAAAGAGTTTGAGTCTAATATTGATATTCAAAAAACTATTGATATATGCCGACAACTATGTCGCCAAGATGATCAATTGAATGATGACGAGTTAGAAATTCAAGACGTCGCTACAAGATTTCCAGAACCAAATCCTTTTCAAGAATTATATAAAAACCCAAATGCTGCGGTTAATGAAGATTTACGTATAGCTACACTTAAAAGTTTAGGAGCAATTGCTAAAAGAAGAGAAAATATAATGAATTTTTATCAATTTTGTGACCTCATGAGAAGTGGTAATGAAAAAAAAAAAAATTTATTTTTGCACGTCATCCATCACATTTTATCTGCAGAGAAATTGCCTTTACAAATATTTTTCACTGGGCCAGCTGGATGCGGAAAAACTTTCGTTATTAAATTGATAATGGAAATATACAATAGATTCTCAAATAATGACGGCTTCTGCAATGCATACATTACGTGTGCTTCCACTGGCAAAGCTGCAGTAGCCATTGACGGAACTACAGTTCATACAGCATTAAAAATATCATTATCTAAACTACTTCCATTGTTAATGGAAATGGCACAACAGTATCGATGTTTATTTAAATACGTGTTAATAGTTGACGAAATAAGTATGATTGGTGTTGAACTTTTAAATCAAATTGATTCAAGGTTAAAGCAAATAACTGGAAATTTTGACAGTAACTTTGGAGAACTAGACATCATTCTTATTGGAGACTTGCGACAATTACCTCCAGTCAGAGCTACTCCAATTTACAAGCAGCCAAAACAACGAATGGTTGGACCTTTCCTGTGGCGAGGATTAAAATTCTACGAATTAACTCAAGTTATGCGACAAACTAATGTAATTTTTGCTTCTATCCTTACAAAAATTGGTAATGGATCCATTCTAGATGATGACGAATTGGCCATTATCGAGTCCAGATTTTTTACGAACGAAGAAGTTACACAGCGCTGCCCAAATGGGGTTCGATTATTTCAAGAAAACGCATCGGTCAATGAATACAACGTATCTATTTTGCAACAAGCTCAAGATAAACATGTTTCCACTGCAATAGATATTATTAGTGGCTGTGCTAACCATGAACAGGAAGGATTTGTGAGGCAAAAATTACACAAGATGTCAGTGATTGACACAGGTGGATTGCCATACGAAATTATTTTTGTAATTGGAAAACCTTACATTATTACAACAAACAGACGTTACAGATGGATTTGCTAATGGTGCTGTTGGAACTTTGGTTCATATAGAACAGAATGAACAAAATGAAATTACTCGTGTATAGCTGGTTTTTCCTGATAAAAGAACTTGTACAGTTGCCAGAAAAAAAGCTGCTGGATTCATTGCAGAACACAATATCGATAAACGAGCCGTTCCTATTATACGCCGAACTACAAGTATTCATCTTAACAACAACAAAACAGTTGTGGGAAAAAGAAATCACTTTCCTACGATATCCGGATGTGCCATGACTATTCATAAGTCTCAAGGAGCTACATATGACGAGATAGTCTATGAGTATAGTAAAACTCATTCTATTCAGTTATTATATGTCTCTTTATCGCGAGTTACTAGTATTGAAGGTTTGTTCTTATGTAACCGTAATGATGATTTAAGATTTTACCATTTGTAATAAAATGGAAATGGGGTTGTTTATATTTAATGTTTATATTTGAAATATTATTTGAAATATTAAAGGTTGTAGTTGTTGAAAATTGAAAGTTACTAATTTTATAAAGCAATTTAAAATGTAACATTCGAGGTTACTAAAAGTGTGTTTACAATTGCAGAATTATAATTGTCTGAAAAGAATTCCCTTAGATAAAACAAATAAAATAGTTGTGTTAATATTATTTAAACACTAACGTTACTTAAATTTAAAAATAAAGTGTAATAGCTGGTCGCTTGCTGTTGGTGACCGTCTTGATGATACTAGCTGTGAAACTCCTCCTCCAGGTTGATAGTCGTCTAAGTTCGTAAAGTCTAGTAATGTCTGGACAATAGAATAAATATAATACACTTTCACGTACCTGTTCGTGTTTTCTGGAAGTTCAATAAGCTGCCAAGACGGTTTACAAAACCAACTCACTTTATCTACAAGGTTAGGTTACCTTGTTTAATAATGGGCGCCACACAGGTTTATTTTGGGAAAATCCCGTGGAAAACCCATTAATAGAATCAGATAATAATTTAAAAAAAATTTAAAATAATTGTTTATTGCCCTTATGGCAATGCAATTCAACAATATTTAACCACAACTGAAGGTTGTTTTGATTCTTCTAAATGAATTATTTATCTACTTTTTAGAAATAAATCAAGTCGAGTTATGCTGTTAATAATGGGGTTTTATTCATACCCTTGATAGAGAATTCAAACAAATATAATTAAAAGAATACAATGATGTACAATTGCAAATATGTTGTTATACACCCTATATAACTGGCTCAGAGCATAAGCAATAATTCTGGTTAAGTCCAGATACTCTTTACTTTAAACATTAATATTATTTAAATCTCAGGCGTAAGTTCTTTGAAACACAAAAAAGAATGCTCATGCCTACACAATAGCTAATGATTTTCTGTTATAATATAGACTAGTAATGCCTTTGAGGTTACTAATATAAAATAAAAATAAAAATAACCTATTTTATAGGTTATGCGTTCGTAACGCTTGATTCATGATTTACAAAGTTATATTTTGAGATCACTTATAACTAACATTCAACTTAACTAGTATTGACAAATCCATTAAATAACTTTAGACATGGTGTAGTACAGAAAAATGTTTCAGTGTTATGCGTCAGTACAGATCTGTTTATCAAAACATACAGGTTATGGCGCTCGGAGTAATGAATAAATTGTTACACTATTACCTTTGTGTTTTAATCTTTTGATTAAAATTCAATTAACACATCGATGATCGGATTATAATGATCATCGTTATTCACTACACACGCACATGAACAGAGAAAATTGGTTCGCTTCTAACTAAAAGAACCATATATGACATTATTTAATTATTTCTTCTGTTCATTATTTTTCCCGCACTAAATGAAATAATACTACACTTAAACGCACTGGTTCTTTGTAGAATGTCTTGAAGTTATCTTTGGTTATTGCCGAAATGTTTCTATCGATGCACTGTTGTAATGACGCTACCAGTTAGTAAAAATTTCGATGAGACCAGCGCACCTTCCACGCTGAATGAAATTAAAAAGTGTCTGATGGTAATCCGCTGCAGTTCCTTATATACCCGATCGTTTGATCGGCTTTAGGCGATTGTATTAATTACTAAGCTATTTTTTGATTGGCTTAGCCAGGTGTGATGAAAGTGACATATTGTTTTTCCAACCGTCAATAACGGTTTTCTAACCGACATTCGCCGGAATGATTGACAGTTGTCGTTGTTATTAGTGTTGATAAACAGATTTCTTATGCATTTTGTGCAAATGATGCTAACGCCTCTCATGCACTTATTATAGTTGCGATTGGGGTCGTATCGCTATCAAATTAAAGGATATTTTGTCCTCTTTAATTTGATATAGTTTGACCCTGGTTTATTTACACCTTTACTGACATCGCTAAATAAACAATGTTCAGGTACTCGGTTTCACACTGTCGTCTGCTAATCGAAACAGGCGATTACACACATTTAATAATATTGTTTGTGTTCCACATCGCGTTTTATCACTCAAACGTTTATGTTAGAACACTATTATATCTGTACTGATATTTATTTACTGAACATTATGAATAAACCTTAACTTATACATTGCTATGAACTATCCTTATTCACTATGACATTTTGTTTCCTATGATTTTGCTCTATTCTACTAATTAACAATTGAACTATTAATTATATTATATTAATAATGCTCATCGCTATGTTTGAGTATAAAAATTGTTCCGTGTATGTTATTTACCCTCATATTACCTTCTACTAATCACCTTACTGATGATTGTTTGGTTTAGGCATTGTTGAGGCATACCGTTTGTATCGGATTTCTGTCTTAAAAACATTTATTAGTTCACAATCCGGTATTTTGCTGAGGTAGCTTATTTGTATAAGGTTCCCTCTTACAAACACGTTTACTTGTCATAAGTATATTTGAGACTGAAATATAGCTTCATTCTCATATTGTGGCCATAGCTAATTTTAGTCCTTGGCATTCATAGTTGCTTTATTCTCAGCCAAATGCTGATTCTGATATCACATTATTCAGATTCTTATTTAATCATTTTTTATTAACATATCATATTCCATTTAAGTTATTCACTGACTCACTTGACAGCTTAAAGTGAATTTAATTTGTCCATTAGTTTGTGTCAGTTATAGTATGGTTGTAGTGTCAAACAGTATCTAGGTTTACTGCTTCTTGTGGCACTTCTGCTTCTTTCTTCTTCCATGGTTCCTCTCTTCTTGGTTACTCTTATCATTACATTATCTGTTTACATTATCGTTATGTATTTATTAAATCTGATAGTATATGTCTAGGTTATGTAACATCTGGTTATGTTACATATACTCCCCCCTCAAAATTGATAATTTGAGAGAAAATTTGATTTTTTGATAAAATTATCATTTCATTTCAGTTTTTTAGTATACTACTACTGTTTTTCGTCTTGTACTCTTTACATTGATCTTTAACATACTATTAGTGATTTACACTAGCTTGAGTTCTTGTCTAATGATATAATTCTTAGCTTACTAGTATTGTTTCAAGTTTCTCACATTTTAAGTCATTCAATTACAATAGGTTTCACTTCTTAAATTAACAATTTCCTGTCTTATCATATTACATTTTTTTTTCTCTTTACATATCTTTACTTTTGTGATTAGCTCAATGGTTCTTACATTTTTTACCTCACAGATTCTTTAATAATAGTCCTTGATACATTACTATATAACTCCCTAACTTTTGTAGTGGGTTCGGAATCAGAGTGGCTCACTGTGGCATACATTCTCTGCCGTTCCTCAATACACATACTCAGATTCAGAGGCATACTCATCTCTGTCTGAGAAAAAATAAAAATTGCACCTGGCAATAGTTGCACTATCACAACACATAAAATATCACATATCATTCATTTTCAATAATATAACATCTTCAATATAATATTCAAGGTATTAGAGGTTTTCATTTGTATCACATTTCCTTCTTTTATACTTTCTAACATACTTCTTTTTCACAGGTAATTATTTCTTTTCAGACTTGACATTCTCGGCCATGCTTTTTATTAGCCGTATTGTTACTTTTTATACTAGTTGACAATTTGTTTTAGTTTACTTGAGTATTCTTAAAATTACACACTTACATTGATCCTTATATAATTATGCAGTTGGTTCTTACACATAGAGTTTACAATATTTTATTCTCACAATAGTTTACAAGTTTTTCTTTTTTCGTTAATAATTCATACTTATCCTGAATTATCAGGGTTTACAGTATTCATATACTAAATGGTTTTTGTTAGATGTTCTCTGACATATCTTGTTACATACAATATTTGGTAATTAATTAACATTTTTCTTTCTCTTCATTCCACAATAATAATAGCCATCTTTATAATTAACTCTCTTTGTTATTCTGCCTCTCTACTCCTTCAAGTGTCTGATAATTTACACTTATTCTGGATGATTTTAATTCTCGTTTATGGAGTATACAATATTTGATAATTACAATACAATGTGATAATATAATAACAACATATTAATATCTAATTTTATAGACATGCTTGGGGTTACATGGTTCATTTAATAAACATTTTTCTCTCTCTCTACTTTCCATAATAATATCCTTCTTTCATGTTACTCTCTTTGGTTTTCTTCTTCTCTACTCCTTCAAGTGATGGTGGTTTTCACTTATTCTGGACGATTTTAATTAATATTTTAGTTTTGTGAGAGGTATACAATATTCATTTGATAGAAACATTTTGCTACATATATAATATTCATTTGATAAAGATTTTTGTTATATGCTACTTTGGGTTCTTTATGATATAATAGATATCTTTCTCCTCATTAAATTATTTGGTTTACAATACACATTTTTCTATCATCTAGTATGATAGATCTGGCTCTTATTCAATAGGTAACAAATAGTTTGGCCTATATACTAATACTACACACTTTTTATAACACAATATGGCAAATAAGTTTGCTATAGGCAATTAGTTACTTTCAATACCTTGGGCATAATACATGATCATCCTAATCACTAAATGAATCCGTTTATAGTAGTTATTTTTAACATATTTTTTATACACTAATTATTCCGGTGGTAAATGTTGCCTACCACTATAATTTATCTGCTCTTAACAATAATCACATTTATGGTCTACATATTTGGGGTTACTTTGTGCTGTTCCACTCTATTGGGTTCATTGTTTGGGACAATTACGTTTCACAGGTATCCTTTTCCATATCTGTCTCTAGTACTACATGTTTGTGATATTTGGCACTCTGTAATTACCTATCATGCGGTTCTTCCACTTTGCGGCTACCAGATAGTCATTGGCTTCTCGTTTTCTTGCCTTCTTCCTCCCCTTATCTTCGATATCCAGGTGTCCAGTGTACTCCTGGTCTTTGTTATTATTGGCGTCCAGTACCCCTTCTAATTTGGGTTGATCGTCATTAGTTTCCTGGTTGGATTTTTCCATTGATTGGTCCCTCTCCTTCCGCAATTCCTTTATTCTTTGGGCATACCCTTCAATGATCCGGTCCAGCTGTTCTTTTTCACCAGCAACGTGCGGCTGGAAAAAATATTAAATGAAAATATTTTTTATATTTTAAATCAGCCCGGCTAGCTCAGTCGGTAGAGCATGAGACTCTTAATCTCAGGGTCATGGGTTCGAGCCCCACGTTGGGCGCCAATTTGTAATAAAATGGAAATGGGGTTGTTTATATTTAATGTTTATATTTGAAATATTATTTGAAATATTAAAGGTTGTAGTTGTTGAAAATTGAAAGTTACTAATTTTATAAAGCAATTTAAAATGTAACATTCGAGGTTACTAAAAGTGTGTTTACAATTGCAGAATTATAATTGTCTGAAAAGAATTCCCTTAGATAAAACAAATAAAATAGTTGTGTTAATATTATTTAAACACTAACGTTACTTAAATTTAAAAATAAAGTGTAATAGCTGGTCGCTTGCTGTTGGTGACCGTCTTGATGATACTAGCTGTGAAACTCCTCCTCCAGGTTGATAGTCGTCTAAGTTCGTAAAGTCTAGTAATGTCTGGACAATAGAATAAATATAATACACTTTCACGTACCTGTTCGTGTTTTCTGGAAGTTCAATAAGCTGCCAAGACGGTTTACAAAACCAACTCACTTTATCTACAAGGTTAGGTTACCTTGTTTAATAATGGGCGCCACACAGGTTTATTTTGGGAAAATCCCGTGGAAAACCCATTAATAGAATCAGATAATAATTTAAAAAAAATTTAAAATAATTGTTTATTGCCCTTATGGCAATGCAATTCAACAATATTTAACCACAACTGAAGGTTGTTTTGATTCTTCTAAATGAATTATTTATCTACTTTTTAGAAATAAATCAAGTCGAGTTATGCTGTTAATAATGGGGTTTTATTCATACCCTTGATAGAGAATTCAAACAAATATAATTAAAAGAATACAATGATGTACAATTGCAAATATGTTGTTATACACCCTATATAACTGGCTCAGAGCATAAGCAATAATTCTGGTTAAGTCCAGATACTCTTTACTTTAAACATTAATATTATTTAAATCTCAGGCGTAAGTTCTTTGAAACACAAAAAAGAATGCTCATGCCTACACAATAGCTAATGATTTTCTGTTATAATATAGACTAGTAATGCCTTTGAGGTTACTAATATAAAATAAAAATAAAAATAACCTATTTTATAGGTTATGCGTTCGTAACGCTTGATTCATGATTTACAAAGTTATATTTTGAGATCACTTATAACTAACATTCAACTTAACTAGTATTGACAAATCCATTAAATAACTTTAGACATGGTGTAGTACAGAAAAATGTTTCAGTGTTATGCGTCAGTACAGATCTGTTTATCAAAACATACAGGTTATGGCGCTCGGAGTAATGAATAAATTGTTACACTATTACCTTTGTGTTTTAATCTTTTGATTAAAATTCAATTAACACATCGATGATCGGATTATAATGATCATCGTTATTCACTACACACGCACATGAACAGAGAAAATTGGTTCGCTTCTAACTAAAAGAACCATATATGACATTATTTAATTATTTCTTCTGTTCATTATTTTTCCCGCACTAAATGAAATAATACTACACTTAAACGCACTGGTTCTTTGTAGAATGTCTTGAAGTTATCTTTGGTTATTGCCGAAATGTTTCTATCGATGCACTGTTGTAATGACGCTACCAGTTAGTAAAAATTTCGATGAGACCAGCGCACCTTCCACGCTGAATGAAATTAAAAAGTGTCTGATGGTAATCCGCTGCAGTTCCTTATATACCCGATCGTTTGATCGGCTTTAGGCGATTGTATTAATTACTAAGCTATTTTTTGATTGGCTTAGCCAGGTGTGATGAAAGTGACATATTGTTTTTCCAACCGTCAATAACGGTTTTCTAACCGACATTCGCCGGAATGATTGACAGTTGTCGTTGTTATTAGTGTTGATAAACAGATTTCTTATGCATTTTGTGCAAATGATGCTAACGCCTCTCACGCACTTATTATAGTTGCGATTGGGGTCGTATCGCTATCAAATTAAAGGATATTTTGTCCTCTTTAATTTGATATAGTTTGACCCTGGTTTATTTACACCTTTACTGACATCGCTAAATAAACAATGTTCAGGTACTCGGTTTCACACTGTCGTCTGCTAATCGAAACAGGCGATTACACACATTTAATAATATTGTTTGTGTTCCACATCGCGTTTTATCACTCAAACGTTTATGTTAGAACACTATTATATCTGTACTGATATTTATTTACTGAACATTATGAATAAACCTTAACTTATACATTGCTATGAACTATCCTTATTCACTATGACATTTTGTTTCCTATGATTTTGCTCTATTCTACTAATTAACAATTGAACTATTAATTATATTATATTAATAATGCTCATCGCTATGTTTGAGTATAAAAATTGTTCCGTGTATGTTATTTACTCTCATATTACCTTCTACTAATCACCTTACTGATGATTGTTTGGTTTAGGCATTGTTGAGGCATACCGTTTGTATCGGATTTCTGTCTTAAAAACATTTATTAGTTCACAATCCGGTATTTTGCTGAGGTAGCTTATTTGTATAAGGTTCCCTCTTACAAACACGTTTACTTGTCATAAGTATATTTGAGACTGAAATATAGCTTCATTCTCATATTGTGGCCATAGCTAATTTTAGTCCTTGGCATTCATAGTTGCTTTATTCTCAGCCAAATGCTGATTCTGATATCACATTATTCAGATTCTTATTTAATCATTTTTTATTAACATATCATATTCCATTTAAGTTATTCACTGACTCACTTGACAGCTTAAAGTGAATTTAATTTGTCCATTAGTTTGTGTCAGTTATAGTATGGTTGTAGTGTCAAACAGTATCTAGGTTTACTGCTTCTTGTGGCACTTCTGCTTCTTTCTTCTTCCATGGTTCCTCTCTTCTTGGTTACTCTTATCATTACATTATCTGTTTACATTATCGTTATGTATTTATTAAATCTGATAGTATATGTCTAGGTTATGTAACATCTGGTTATGTTACATATACTCCCCCCTCAAAATTGATAATTTGAGAGAAAATTTGATTTTTTGATAAAATTATCATTTCATTTCAGTTTTTTAGTATACTACTACTGTTTTTCGTCTTGTACTCTTTACATTGATCTTTAACATACTATTAGTGATTTACACTAGCTTGAGTTCTTGTCTAATGATATAATTCTTAGCTTACTAGTATTGTTTCAAGTTTCTCACATTTTAAGTCATTCAATTACAATAGGTTTCACTTCTTAAATTAACAATTTCCTGTCTTATCATATTACATTTTTCTTTCTCTTTACATATCTTTACTTTTGTGATTAGCTCAATGGTTCTTACATTTTTTACCTCACAGATTCTTTAATAATAGTCCTTGATACATTACTATATAACTCCCTAACTTTTGTAGTGGGTTCGGAATCAGAGTGGCTCACTGTGGCATACATTCTCTGCCGTTCCTCAATACACATACTCAGATTCAGAGGCATACTCATCTCTGTCTGAGAAAAAATAAAAATTGCACCTGGCAATAGTTGCACTATCACAACACATAAAATATCACATATCATTCATTTTCAATAATATAACATCTTCAATATAATATTCAAGGTATTAGAGGTTTTCATTTGTATCACATTTCCTTCTTTTATACTTTCTAACATACTTCTTTTTCACAGGTAATTATTTCTTTTCAGACTTGACATTCTCGGCCATGCTTTTTATTAGCCGTATTGTTACTTTTTATACTAGTTGACAATTTGTTTTAGTTTACTTGAGTATTCTTAAAATTACACACTTACATTGATCCTTATATAATTATGCAGTTGGTTCTTACACATAGAGTTTACAATATTTTATTCTCACAATAGTTTACAAGTTTTTCTTTTTTCGTTAATAATTCATACTTATCCTGAATTATCAGGGTTTACAGTATTCATATACTAAATGGTTTTTGTTAGATGTTCTCTGACATATCTTGTTACATACAATATTTGGTAATTAATTAACATTTTTCTTTCTCTTCATTCCACAATAATAATAGCCATCTTTATAATTAACTCTCTTTGTTATTCTGCCTCTCTACTCCTTCAAGTGTCTGATAATTTACACTTATTCTGGATGATTTTAATTCTCGTTTATGGAGTATACAATATTTGATAATTACAATACAATGTGATAATATAATAACAACATATTAATATCTAATTTTATAGACATGCTTGGGGTTACATGGTTCATTTAATAAACATTTTTCTCTCTCTCTACTTTCCATAATAATATCCTTCTTTCATGTTACTCTCTTTGGTTTTCTTCTTCTCTACTCCTTCAAGTGATGGTGGTTTTCACTTATTCTGGACGATTTTAATTAATATTTTAGTTTTGTGAGAGGTATACAATATTCATTTGATAGAAACATTTTGCTACATATATAATATTCATTTGATAAAGATTTTTGTTATATGCTACTTTGGGTTCTTTATGATATAATAGATATCTTTCTCCTCATTAAATTATTTGGTTTACAATACACATTTTTCTATCATCTAGTATGATAGATCTGGCTCTTATTCAATAGGTAACAAATAGTTTGGCCTATATACTAATACTACACACTTTTTATAACACAATATGGCAAATAAGTTTGCTATAGGCAATTAGTTACTTTCAATACCTTGGGCATAATACATGATCATCCTAATCACTAAATGAATCCGTTTATAGTAGTTATTTTTAACATATTTTTTATACACTAATTATTCCGGTGGTAAATGTTGCCTACCACTATAATTTATCTGCTCTTAACAATAATCACATTTATGGTCTACATATTTGGGGTTACTTTGTGCTGTTCCACTCTATTGGGTTCATTGTTTGGGACAATTACGTTTCACAGGTATCCTTTTCCATATCTGTCTCTAGTACTACATGTTTGTGATATTTGGCACTCTGTAATTACCTATCATGCGGTTCTTCCACTTTGCGGCTACCAGATAGTCATTGGCTTCTCGTTTTCTTGCCTTCTTCCTCCCCTTATCTTCGATATCCAGGTGTCCAGTGTACTCCTGGTCTTTGTTATTATTGGCGTCCAGTACCCCTTCTAATTTGGGTTGATCGTCATTAGTTTCCTGGTTGGATTTTTCCATTGATTGGTCCCTCTCCTTCCGCAATTCCTTTATTCTTTGGGCATACCCTTCAATGATCCGGTCCAGCTGTTCTTTTTCACCAGCAACGTGCGGCTGGAAAAAATATTAAATGAAAATATTTTTTATATTTTAAATCAGCCCGGCTAGCTCAGTCGGTAGAGCATGAGACTCTTAATCTCAGGGTCATGGGTTCGAGCCCCACGTTGGGCGCCAATTTGTAATAAAATGGAAATGGGGTTGTTTATATTTAATGTTTATATTTGAAATATTATTTGAAATATTAAAGGTTGTAGTTGTTGAAAATTGAAAGTTACTAATTTTATAAAGCAATTTAAAATGTAACATTCGAGGTTACTAAAAGTGTGTTTACAATTGCAGAATTATAATTGTCTGAAAAGAATTCCCTTAGATAAAACAAATAAAATAGTTGTGTTAATATTATTTAAACACTAACGTTACTTAAATTTAAAAATAAAGTGTAATAGCTGGTCGCTTGCTGTTGGTGACCGTCTTGATGATACTAGCTGTGAAACTCCTCCTCCAGGTTGATAGTCGTCTAAGTTCGTAAAGTCTAGTAATGTCTGGACAATAGAATAAATATAATACACTTTCACGTACCTGTTCGTGTTTTCTGGAAGTTCAATAAGCTGCCAAGACGGTTTACAAAACCAACTCACTTTATCTACAAGGTTAGGTTACCTTGTTTAATAATGGGCGCCACACAGGTTTATTTTGGGAAAATCCCGTGGAAAACCCATTAATAGAATCAGATAATAATTTAAAAAAAATTTAAAATAATTGTTTATTGCCCTTATGGCAATGCAATTCAACAATATTTAACCACAACTGAAGGTTGTTTTGATTCTTCTAAATGAATTATTTATCTACTTTTTAGAAATAAATCAAGTCGAGTTATGCTGTTAATAATGGGGTTTTATTCATACCCTTGATAGAGAATTCAAACAAATATAATTAAAAGAATACAATGATGTACAATTGCAAATATGTTGTTATACACCCTATATAACTGGCTCAGAGCATAAGCAATAATTCTGGTTAAGTCCAGATACTCTTTACTTTAAACATTAATATTATTTAAATCTCAGGCGTAAGTTCTTTGAAACACAAAAAAGAATGCTCATGCCTACACAATAGCTAATGATTTTCTGTTATAATATAGACTAGTAATGCCTTTGAGGTTACTAATATAAAATAAAAATAAAAATAACCTATTTTATAGGTTATGCGTTCGTAACGCTTGATTCATGATTTACAAAGTTATATTTTGAGATCACTTATAACTAACATTCAACTTAACTAGTATTGACAAATCCATTAAATAACTTTAGACATGGTGTAGTACAGAAAAATGTTTCAGTGTTATGCGTCAGTACAGATCTGTTTATCAAAACATACAGGTTATGGCGCTCGGAGTAATGAATAAATTGTTACACTATTACCTTTGTGTTTTAATCTTTTGATTAAAATTCAATTAACACATCGATGATCGGATTATAATGATCATCGTTATTCACTACACACGCACATGAACAGAGAAAATTGGTTCGCTTCTAACTAAAAGAACCATATATGACATTATTTAATTATTTCTTCTGTTCATTATTTTTCCCGCACTAAATGAAATAATACTACACTTAAACGCACTGGTTCTTTGTAGAATGTCTTGAAGTTATCTTTGGTTATTGCCGAAATGTTTCTATCGATGCACTGTTGTAATGACGCTACCAGTTAGTAAAAATTTCGATGAGACCAGCGCTGCACCTTCCACGCTGAATGAAATTAAAAAGTGTCTGATGGTAATCCGCTGCAGTTCCTTATATACCCGATCGTTTGATCGGCGTTAGGCGATTGTATTAATTACTAAGCTATTTTTTGATTGGCTTAGCCAGGTGTGATGAAAGTGACATATTGTTTTTCCAACCGTCAATAACGGTTTTCTAACCGACATTCGCCGGAATGATTGACAGTTGTCGTTGTTATTAGTGTTGATAAACAGATTTCTTATGCATTTTGTGCAAATGATGCTAACGCCTCTCACGCACTTATTATAGTTGCGATTGGGGTCGTATCGCTATCAAATTAAAGGATATTTTGTCCTCTTTAATTTGATATAGTTTGACCCTGGTTTATTTACACCTTTACTGACATCGCTAAATAAACAATGTTCAGGTACTCGGTTTCACACTGTCGTCTGCTAATCGAAACAGGCGATTACACACATTTAATAATATTGTTTGTGTTCCACATCGCGTTTTATCACTCAAACGTTTATGTTAGAACACTATTATATCTGTACTGATATTTATTTACTGAACATTATGAATAAACCTTAACTTATACATTGCTATGAACTATCCTTATTCACTATGACATTTTGTTTCCTATGATTTTGCTCTATTCTACTAATTAACAATTGAACTATTAATTATATTATATTAATAATGCTCATCGCTATGTTTGAGTATAAAAATTGTTCCGTGTATGTTATTTACTCTCATATTACCTTCTACTAATCACCTTACTGATGATTGTTTGGTTTAGGCATTGTTGAGGCATACCGTTTGTATCGGATTTCTGTCTTAAAAACATTTATTAGTTCACAATCCGGTATTTTGCTGAGGTAGCTTATTTGTATAAGGTTCCCTCTTACAAACACGTTTACTTGTCATAAGTATATTTGAGACTGAAATATAGCTTCATTCTCATATTGTGGCCATAGCTAATTTTAGTCCTTGGCATTCATAGTTGCTTTATTCTCAGCCAAATGCTGATTCTGATATCACATTATTCAGATTCTTATTTAATCATTTTTTATTAACATATCATATTCCATTTAAGTTATTCACTGACTCACTTGACAGCTTAAAGTGAATTTAATTTGTCCATTAGTTTGTGTCAGTTATAGTATGGTTGTAGTGTCAAACAGTATCTAGGTTTACTGCTTCTTGTGGCACTTCTGCTTCTTTCTTCTTCCATGGTTCCTCTCTTCTTGGTTACTCTTATCATTACATTATCTGTTTACATTATCGTTATGTATTTATTAAATCTGATAGTATATGTCTAGGTTATGTAACATCTGGTTATGTTACATATACTCCCCCCTCAAAATTGATAATTTGAGAGAAAATTTGATTTTTTGATAAAATTATCATTTCATTTCAGTTTTTTAGTATACTACTACTGTTTTTCGTCTTGTACTCTTTACATTGATCTTTAACATACTATTAGTGATTTACACTAGCTTGAGTTCTTGTCTAATGATATAATTCTTAGCTTACTAGTATTGTTTCAAGTTTCTCACATTTTAAGTCATTCAATTACAATAGGTTTCACTTCTTAAATTAACAATTTCCTGTCTTATCATATTACATTTTTCTTTCTCTTTACATATCTTTACTTTTGTGATTAGCTCAATGGTTCTTACATTTTTTACCTCACAGATTCTTTAATAATAGTCCTTGATACATTACTATATAACTCCCTAACTTTTGTAGTGGGTTCGGAATCAGAGTGGCTCACTGTGGCATACATTCTCTGCCGTTCCTCAATACACATACTCAGATTCAGAGGCATACTCATCTCTGTCTGAGAAAAAATAAAAATTGCACCTGGCAATAGTTGCACTATCACAACACATAAAATATCACATATCATTCATTTTCAATAATATAACATCTTCAATATAATATTCAAGGTATTAGAGGTTTTCATTTGTATCACATTTCCTTCTTTTATACTTTCTAACATACTTCTTTTTCACAGGTAATTATTTCTTTTCAGACTTGACATTCTCGGCCATGCTTTTTATTAGCCGTATTGTTACTTTTTATACTAGTTGACAATTTGTTTTAGTTTACTTGAGTATTCTTAAAATTACACACTTACATTGATCCTTATATAATTATGCAGTTGGTTCTTACACATAGAGTTTACAATATTTTATTCTCACAATAGTTTACAAGTTTTTCTTTTTTCGTTAATAATTCATACTTATCCTGAATTATCAGGGTTTACAGTATTCATATACTAAATGGTTTTTGTTAGATGTTCTCTGACATATCTTGTTACATACAATATTTGGTAATTAATTAACATTTTTCTTTCTCTTCATTCCACAATAATAATAGCCATCTTTATAATTAACTCTCTTTGTTATTCTGCCTCTCTACTCCTTCAAGTGTCTGATAATTTACACTTATTCTGGATGATTTTAATTCTCGTTTATGGAGTATACAATATTTGATAATTACAATACAATGTGATAATATAATAACAACATATTGATATCTAATTTTATAGACATGCTTGGGGTTACATGGTTCATTTAATAAACATTTTTCTCTCTCTCTACTTTCCATAATAATATCCTTCTTTCATGTTACTCTCTTTGGTTTTCTTCTTCTCTACTCTTTCAAGTGATGGTGGTTTTCACTTATTCTGGACGATTTTAATTAATATTTTAGTTTTGTGAGAGGTATACAATATTCATTTGATAGAAACATTTTGCTACATATATAATATTCATTTGATAAAGATTTTTGTTATATGCTACTTTGGGTTCTTTATGATATAATAGATATCTTTCTCCTCATTAAATTATTTGGTTTACAATACACATTTTTCTATCATCTAGTATGATAGATCTGGCTCTTATTCAATAGGTAACAAATAGTTTGGCCTATATACTAATACTACACACTTTTTATAACACAATATGGCAAATAAGTTTGCTATAGGCAATTAGTTACTTTCAATACCTTGGGCATAATACATGATCATCCTAATCACTAAATGAATCCGTTTATAGTAGTTATTTTTAACATATTTTTTATACACTAATTATTCCGGTGGTAAATGTTGCCTACCACTATAATTTATCTGCTCTTAACAATAATCACATTTATGGTCTACATATTTGGGGTTACTTTGTGCTGTTCCACTCTATTGGGTTCATTGTTTGGGACAATTACGTTTCACAGGTATCCTTTTCCATATCTGTCTCTAGTACTACATGTTTGTGATATTTGGCACTCTGTAATTACCTATCATGCGGTTCTTCCACTTTGCGGCTACCAGATAGTCATTGGCTTCTCGTTTTCTTGCCTTCTTCCTCCCCTTATCTTCGATATCCAGGTGTCCAGTGTACTCCTGGTCTTTGTTATTATTGGCGTCCAGTACCCCTTCTAATTTGGGTTGATCGTCATTAGTTTCCTGGTTGGATTTTTCCATTGATTG
Source organism: Magicicada septendecula (assembly GCA_034769895.1). Taxonomy (NCBI): domain Eukaryota; kingdom Metazoa; phylum Arthropoda; class Insecta; order Hemiptera; family Cicadidae; genus Magicicada; species Magicicada septendecula. The sequence continues at coordinate 913,039,722 of CM068367.1, read as the reverse complement.
GTCCCTCTCCTTCCGCAATTCCTTTATTCTTTGGGCATACCCTTCAATGATCCGGTCCAGCTGTTCTTTTTCACCAGCAACGTGCGGCTGGAAAAAATATTAAATGAAAATATTTTTTATATTTTAAATCAGCCCGGCTAGCTCAGTCGGTAGAGCATGAGACTCTTAATCTCAGGGTCATGGGTTCGAGCCCCACGTTGGGCGCCAATTTGTAATAAAATGGAAATGGGGTTGTTTATATTTAATGTTTATATTTGAAATATTATTTGAAATATTAAAGGTTGTAGTTGTTGAAAATTGAAAGTTACTAATTTTATAAAGCAATTTAAAATGTAACATTCGAGGTTACTAAAAGTGTGTTTACAATTGCAGAATTATAATTGTCTGAAAAGAATTCCCTTAGATAAAACAAATAAAATAGTTGTGTTAATATTATTTAAACACTAACGTTACTTAAATTTAAAAATAAAGTGTAATAGCTGGTCGCTTGCTGTTGGTGACCGTCTTGATGATACTAGCTGTGAAACTCCTCCTCCAGGTTGATAGTCGTCTAAGTTCGTAAAGTCTAGTAATGTCTGGACAATAGAATAAATATAATACACTTTCACGTACCTGTTCGTGTTTTCTGGAAGTTCAATAAGCTGCCAAGACGGTTTACAAAACCAACTCACTTTATCTACAAGGTTAGGTTACCTTGTTTAATAATGGGCGCCACACAGGTTTATTTTGGGAAAATCCCGTGGAAAACCCATTAATAGAATCAGATAATAATTTAAAAAAAATTTAAAATAATTGTTTATTGCCCTTATGGCAATGCAATTCAACAATATTTAACCACAACTGAAGGTTGTTTTGATTCTTCTAAATGAATTATTTATCTACTTTTTAGAAATAAATCAAGTCGAGTTATGCTGTTAATAATGGGGTTTTATTCATACCCTTGATAGAGAATTCAAACAAATATAATTAAAAGAATACAATGATGTACAATTGCAAATATGTTGTTATACACCCTATATAACTGGCTCAGAGCATAAGCAATAATTCTGGTTAAGTCCAGATACTCTTTACTTTAAACATTAATATTATTTAAATCTCAGGCGTAAGTTCTTTGAAACACAAAAAAGAATGCTCATGCCTACACAATAGCTAATGATTTTCTGTTATAATATAGACTAGTAATGCCTTTGAGGTTACTAATATAAAATAAAAATAAAAATAACCTATTTTATAGGTTATGCGTTCGTAACGCTTGATTCATGATTTACAAAGTTATATTTTGAGATCACTTATAACTAACATTCAACTTAACTAGTATTGACAAATCCATTAAATAACTTTAGACATGGTGTAGTACAGAAAAATGTTTCAGTGTTATGCGTCAGTACAGATCTGTTTATCAAAACATACAGGTTATGGCGCTCGGAGTAATGAATAAATTGTTACACTATTACCTTTGTGTTTTAATCTTTTGATTAAAATTCAATTAACACATCGATGATCGGATTATAATGATCATCGTTATTCACTACACACGCACATGAACAGAGAAAATTGGTTCGCTTCTAACTAAAAGAACCATATATGACATTATTTAATTATTTCTTCTGTTCATTATTTTTCCCGCACTAAATGAAATAATACTACACTTAAACGCACTGGTTCTTTGTAGAATGTCTTGAAGTTATCTTTGGTTATTGCCGAAATGTTTCTATCGATGCACTGTTGTAATGACGCTACCAGTTAGTAAAAATTTCGATGAGACCAGCGCACCTTCCACGCTGAATGAAATTAAAAAGTGTCTGATGGTAATCCGCTGCAGTTCCTTATATACCCGATCGTTTGATCGGCTTTAGGCGATTGTATTAATTACTAAGCTATTTTTTGATTGGCTTAGCCAGGTGTGATGAAAGTGACATATTGTTTTTCCAACCGTCAATAACGGTTTTCTAACCGACATTCGCCGGAATGATTGACAGTTGTCGTTGTTATTAGTGTTGATAAACAGATTTCTTATGCATTTTGTGCAAATGATGCTAACGCCTCTCACGCACTTATTATAGTTGCGATTGGGGTCGTATCGCTATCAAATTAAAGGATATTTTGTCCTCTTTAATTTGATATAGTTTGACCCTGGTTTATTTACACCTTTACTGACATCGCTAAATAAACAATGTTCAGGTACTCGGTTTCACACTGTCGTCTGCTAATCGAAACAGGCGATTACACACATTTAATAATATTGTTTGTGTTCCACATCGCGTTTTATCACTCAAACGTTTATGTTAGAACACTATTATATCTGTACTGATATTTATTTACTGAACATTATGAATAAACCTTAACTTATACATTGCTATGAACTATCCTTATTCACTATGACATTTTGTTTCCTATGATTTTGCTCTATTCTACTAATTAACAATTGAACTATTAATTATATTATATTAATAATGCTCATCGCTATGTTTGAGTATAAAAATTGTTCCGTGTATGTTATTTACTCTCATATTACCTTCTACTAATCACCTTACTGATGATTGTTTGGTTTAGGCATTGTTGAGGCATACCGTTTGTATCGGATTTCTGTCTTAAAAACATTTATTAGTTCACAATCCGGTATTTTGCTGAGGTAGCTTATTTGTATAAGGTTCCCTCTTACAAACACGTTTACTTGTCATAAGTATATTTGAGACTGAAATATAGCTTCATTCTCATATTGTGGCCATAGCTAATTTTAGTCCTTGGCATTCATAGTTGCTTTATTCTCAGCCAAATGCTGATTCTGATATCACATTATTCAGATTCTTATTTAATCATTTTTTATTAACATATCATATTCCATTTAAGTTATTCACTGACTCACTTGACAGCTTAAAGTGAATTTAATTTGTCCATTAGTTTGTGTCAGTTATAGTATGGTTGTAGTGTCAAACAGTATCTAGGTTTACTGCTTCTTGTGGCACTTCTGCTTCTTTCTTCTTCCATGGTTCCTCTCTTCTTGGTTACTCTTATCATTACATTATCTGTTTACATTATCGTTATGTATTTATTAAATCTGATAGTATATGTCTAGGTTATGTAACATCTGGTTATGTTACATATACTCCCCCCTCAAAATTGATAATTTGAGAGAAAATTTGATTTTTTGATAAAATTATCATTTCATTTCAGTTTTTTAGTATACTACTACTGTTTTTCGTCTTGTACTCTTTACATTGATCTTTAACATACTATTAGTGATTTACACTAGCTTGAGTTCTTGTCTAATGATATAATTCTTAGCTTACTAGTATTGTTTCAAGTTTCTCACATTTTAAGTCATTCAATTACAATAGGTTTCACTTCTTAAATTAACAATTTCCTGTCTTATCATATTACATTTTTCTTTCTCTTTACATATCTTTACTTTTGTGATTAGCTCAATGGTTCTTACATTTTTTACCTCACAGATTCTTTAATAATAGTCCTTGATACATTACTATATAACTCCCTAACTTTTGTAGTGGGTTCGGAATCAGAGTGGCTCACTGTGGCATACATTCTCTGCCGTTCCTCAATACACATACTCAGATTCAGAGGCATACTCATCTCTGTCTGAGAAAAAATAAAAATTGCACCTGGCAATAGTTGCACTATCACAACACATAAAATATCACATATCATTCATTTTCAATAATATAACATCTTCAATATAATATTCAAGGTATTAGAGGTTTTCATTTGTATCACATTTCCTTCTTTTATACTTTCTAACATACTTCTTTTTCACAGGTAATTATTTCTTTTCAGACTTGACATTCTCGGCCATGCTTTTTATTAGCCGTATTGTTACTTTTTATACTAGTTGACAATTTGTTTTAGTTTACTTGAGTATTCTTAAAATTACACACTTACATTGATCCTTATATAATTATGCAGTTGGTTCTTACACATAGAGTTTACAATATTTTATTCTCACAATAGTTTACAAGTTTTTCTTTTTTCGTTAATAATTCATACTTATCCTGAATTATCAGGGTTTACAGTATTCATATACTAAATGGTTTTTGTTAGATGTTCTCTGACATATCTTGTTACATACAATATTTGGTAATTAATTAACATTTTTCTTTCTCTTCATTCCACAATAATAATAGCCATCTTTATAATTAACTCTCTTTGTTATTCTGCCTCTCTACTCCTTCAAGTGTCTGATAATTTACACTTATTCTGGATGATTTTAATTCTCGTTTATGGAGTATACAATATTTGATAATTACAATACAATGTGATAATATAATAACAACATATTGATATCTAATTTTATAGACATGCTTGGGGTTACATGGTTCATTTAATAAACATTTTTCTCTCTCTCTACTTTCCATAATAATATCCTTCTTTCATGTTACTCTCTTTGGTTTTCTTCTTCTCTACTCCTTCAAGTGATGGTGGTTTTCACTTATTCTGGACGATTTTAATTAATATTTTAGTTTTGTGAGAGGTATACAATATTCATTTGATAGAAACATTTTGCTACATATATAATATTCATTTGATAAAGATTTTTGTTATATGCTACTTTGGGTTCTTTATGATATAATAGATATCTTTCTCCTCATTAAATTATTTGGTTTACAATACACATTTTTCTATCATCTAGTATGATAGATCTGGCTCTTATTCAATAGGTAACAAATAGTTTGGCCTATATACTAATACTACACACTTTTTATAACACAATATGGCAAATAAGTTTGCTATAGGCAATTAGTTACTTTCAATACCTTGGGCATAATACATGATCATCCTAATCACTAAATGAATCCGTTTATAGTAGTTATTTTTAACATATTTTTTATACACTAATTATTCCGGTGGTAAATGTTGCCTACCACTATAATTTATCTGCTCTTAACAATAATCACATTTATGGTCTACATATTTGGGGTTACTTTGTGCTGTTCCACTCTATTGGGTTCATTGTTTGGGACAATTACGTTTCACAGGTATCCTTTTCCATATCTGTCTCTAGTACTACATGTTTGTGATATTTGGCACTCTGTAATTACCTATCATGCGGTTCTTCCACTTTGCGGCTACCAGATAGTCATTGGCTTCTCGTTTTCTTGCCTTCTTCCTCCCCTTATCTTCGATATCCAGGTGTCCAGTGTACTCCTGGTCTTTGTTATTATTGGCGTCCAGTACCCCTTCTAATTTGGGTTGATCGTCATTAGTTTCCTGGTTGGATTTTTCCATTGATTGGTCCCTCTCCTTCCGCAATTCCTTTATTCTTTGGGCATACCCTTCAATGATCCGGTCCAGCTGTTCTTTTTCACCAGCAACGTGCGGCTGGAAAAAATATTAAATGAAAATATTTTTTATATTTTAAATCAGCCCGGCTAGCTCAGTCGGTAGAGCATGAGACTCTTAATCTCAGGGTCATGGGTTCGAGCCCCACGTTGGGCGCCAATTTGTAATAAAATGGAAATGGGGTTGTTTATATTTAATGTTTATATTTGAAATATTATTTGAAATATTAAAGGTTGTAGTTGTTGAAAATTGAAAGTTACTAATTTTATAAAGCAATTTAAAATGTAACATTCGAGGTTACTAAAAGTGTGTTTACAATTGCAGAATTATAATTGTCTGAAAAGAATTCCCTTAGATAAAACAAATAAAATAGTTGTGTTAATATTATTTAAACACTAACGTTACTTAAATTTAAAAATAAAGTGTAATAGCTGGTCGCTTGCTGTTGGTGACCGTCTTGATGATACTAGCTGTGAAACTCCTCCTCCAGGTTGATAGTCGTCTAAGTTCGTAAAGTCTAGTAATGTCTGGACAATAGAATAAATATAATACACTTTCACGTACCTGTTCGTGTTTTCTGGAAGTTCAATAAGCTGCCAAGACGGTTTACAAAACCAACTCACTTTATCTACAAGGTTAGGTTACCTTGTTTAATAATGGGCGCCACACAGGTTTATTTTGGGAAAATCCCGTGGAAAACCCATTAATAGAATCAGATAATAATTTAAAAAAAATTTAAAATAATTGTTTATTGCCCTTATGGCAATGCAATTCAACAATATTTAACCACAACTGAAGGTTGTTTTGATTCTTCTAAATGAATTATTTATCTACTTTTTAGAAATAAATCAAGTCGAGTTATGCTGTTAATAATGGGGTTTTATTCATACCCTTGATAGAGAATTCAAACAAATATAATTAAAAGAATACAATGATGTACAATTGCAAATATGTTGTTATACACCCTATATAACTGGCTCAGAGCATAAGCAATAATTCTGGTTAAGTCCAGATACTCTTTACTTTAAACATTAATATTATTTAAATCTCAGGCGTAAGTTCTTTGAAACACAAAAAAGAAAGCTCATGCCTACACAATAGCTAATGATTTTCTGTTATAATATAGACTAGTAATGCCTTTGAGGTTACTAATATAAAATAAAAATAAAAATAACCTATTTTATAGGTTATGCGTTCGTAACGCTTGATTCATGATTTACAAAGTTATATTTTGAGATCACTTATAACTAACATTCAACTTAACTAGTATTGACAAATCCATTAAATAACTTTAGACATGGTGTAGTACAGAAAAATGTTTCAGTGTTATGCGTCAGTACAGATCTGTTTATCAAAACATACAGGTTATGGCGCTCGGAGTAATGAATAAATTGTTACACTATTACCTTTGTGTTTTAATCTTTTGATTAAAATTCAATTAACACATCGATGATCGGATTATAATGATCATCGTTATTCACTACACACGCACATGAACAGAGAAAATTGGTTCGCTTCTAACTAAAAGAACCATATATGACATTATTTAATTATTTCTTCTGTTCATTATTTTTCCCGCACTAAATGAAATAATACTACACTTAAACGCACTGGTTCTTTGTAGAATGTCTTGAAGTTATCTTTGGTTATTGCCGAAATGTTTCTATCGATGCACTGTTGTAATGACGCTACCAGTTAGTAAAAATTTCGATGAGACCAGCGCACCTTCCACGCTGAATGAAATTAAAAAGTGTCTGATGGTAATCCGCTGCAGTTCCTTATATACCCGATCGTTTGATCGGCTTTAGGCGATTGTATTAATTACTAAGCTATTTTTTGATTGGCTTAGCCAGGTGTGATGAAAGTGACATATTGTTTTTCCAACCGTCAATAACGGTTTTCTAACCGACATTCGCCGGAATGATTGACAGTTGTCGTTGTTATTAGTGTTGATAAACAGATTTCTTATGCATTTTGTGCAAATGATGCTAACGCCTCTCACGCACTTATTATAGTTGCGATTGGGGTCGTATCGCTATCAAATTAAAGGATATTTTGTCCTCTTTAATTTGATATAGTTTGACCCTGGTTTATTTACACCTTTACTGACATCGCTAAATAAACAATGTTCAGGTACTCGGTTTCACACTGTCGTCTGCTAATCGAAACAGGCGATTACACACATTTAATAATATTGTTTGTGTTCCACATCGCGTTTTATCACTCAAACGTTTATGTTAGAACACTATTATATCTGTACTGATATTTATTTACTGAACATTATGAATAAACCTTAACTTATACATTGCTATGAACTATCCTTATTCACTATGACATTTTGTTTCCTATGATTTTGCTCTATTCTACTAATTAACAATTGAACTATTAATTATATTATATTAATAATGCTCATCGCTATGTTTGAGTATAAAAATTGTTCCGTGTATGTTATTTACTCTCATATTACCTTCTACTAATCACCTTACTGATGATTGTTTGGTTTAGGCATTGTTGAGGCATACCGTTTGTATCGGATTTCTGTCTTAAAAACATTTATTAGTTCACAATCCGGTATTTTGCTGAGGTAGCTTATTTGTATAAGGTTCCCTCTTACAAACACGTTTACTTGTCATAAGTATATTTGAGACTGAAATATAGCTTCATTCTCATATTGTGGCCATAGCTAATTTTAGTCCTTGGCATTCATAGTTGCTTTATTCTCAGCCAAATGCTGATTCTGATATCACATTATTCAGATTCTTATTTAATCATTTTTTATTAACATATCATATTCCATTTAAGTTATTCACTGACTCACTTGACAGCTTAAAGTGAATTTAATTTGTCCATTAGTTTGTGTCAGTTATAGTATGGTTGTAGTGTCAAACAGTATCTAGGTTTACTGCTTCTTGTGGCACTTCTGCTTCTTTCTTCTTCCATGGTTCCTCTCTTCTTGGTTACTCTTATCATTACATTATCTGTTTACATTATCGTTATGTATTTATTAAATCTGATAGTATATGTCTAGGTTATGTAACATCTGGTTATGTTACATATACTCCCCCCTCAAAATTGATAATTTGAGAGAAAATTTGATTTTTTGATAAAATTATCATTTCATTTCAGTTTTTTAGTATACTACTACTGTTTTTCGTCTTGTACTCTTTACATTGATCTTTAACATACTATTAGTGATTTACACTAGCTTGAGTTCTTGTCTAATGATATAATTCTTAGCTTACTAGTATTGTTTCAAGTTTCTCACATTTTAAGTCATTCAATTACAATAGGTTTCACTTCTTAAATTAACAATTTCCTGTCTTATCATATTACATTTTTCTTTCTCTTTACATATCTTTACTTTTGTGATTAGCTCAATGGTTCTTACATTTTTTACCTCACAGATTCTTTAATAATAGTCCTTGATACATTACTATATAACTCCCTAACTTTTGTAGTGGGTTCGGAATCAGAGTGGCTCACTGTGGCATACATTCTCTGCCGTTCCTCAATACACATACTCAGATTCAGAGGCATACTCATCTCTGTCTGAGAAAAAATAAAAATTGCACCTGGCAATAGTTGCACTATCACAACACATAAAATATCACATATCATTCATTTTCAATAATATAACATCTTCAATATAATATTCAAGGTATTAGAGGTTTTCATTTGTATCACATTTCCTTCTTTTATACTTTCTAACATACTTCTTTTTCACAGGTAATTATTTCTTTTCAGACTTGACATTCTCGGCCATGCTTTTTATTAGCCGTATTGTTACTTTTTATACTAGTTGACAATTTGTTTTAGTTTACTTGAGTATTCTTAAAATTACACACTTACATTGATCCTTATATAATTATGCAGTTGGTTCTTACACATAGAGTTTACGATATTTTATTCTCACAATAGTTTACAAGTTTTTCTTTTTTCGTTAATAATTCATACTTATCCTGAATTATCAGGGTTTACAGTATTCATATACTAAATGGTTTTTGTTAGATGTTCTCTGACATATCTTGTTACATACAATATTTGGTAATTAATTAACATTTTTCTTTCTCTTCATTCCACAATAATAATAGCCATCTTTATAATTAACTCTCTTTGTTATTCTGCCTCTCTACTCCTTCAAGTGTCTGATAATTTACACTTATTCTGGATGATTTTAATTCTCGTTTATGGAGTATACAATATTTGATAATTACAATACAATGTGATAATATAATAACAACATATTAATATCTAATTTTATAGACATGCTTGGGGTTACATGGTTCATTTAATAAACATTTTTCTCTCTCTCTACTTTCCATAATAATATCCTTCTTTCATGTTACTCTCTTTGGTTTTCTTCTTCTCTACTCCTTCAAGTGATGGTGGTTTTCACTTATTCTGGACGATTTTAATTAATATTTTAGTTTTGTGAGAGGTATACAATATTCATTTGATAGAAACATTTTGCTACATATATAATATTCATTTGATAAAGATTTTTGTTATATGCTACTTTGGGTTCTTTATGATATAATAGATATCTTTCTCCTCATTAAATTATTTGGTTTACAATACACATTTTTCTATCATCTAGTATGATAGATCTGGCTCTTATTCAATAGGTAACAAATAGTTTGGCCTATATACTAATACTACACACTTTTTATAACACAATATGGCAAATAAGTTTGCTATAGGCAATTAGTTACTTTCAATACCTTGGGCATAATACATGATCATCCTAATCACTAAATGAATCCGTTTATAGTAGTTATTTTTAACATATTTTTTATACACTAATTATTCCGGTGGTAAATGTTGCCTACCACTATAATTTATCTGCTCTTAACAATAATCACATTTATGGTCTACATATTTGGGGTTACTTTGTGCTGTTCCACTCTATTGGGTTCATTGTTTGGGACAATTACGTTTCACAGGTATCCTTTTCCATATCTGTCTCTAGTACTACATGTTTGTGATATTTGGCACTCTGTAATTACCTATCATGCGGTTCTTCCACTTTGCGGCTACCAGATAGTCATTGGCTTCTCGTTTTCTTGCCTTCTTCCTCCCCTTATCTTCGATATCCAGGTGTCCAGTGTACTCCTGGTCTTTGTTATTATTGGCGTCCAGTACCCCTTCTAATTTGGGTTGATCGTCATTAGTTTCCTGGTTGGATTTTTCCATTGATTGGTCCCTCTCCTTCCGCAATTCCTTTATTCTTTGGGCATACCCTTCAATGATCCGGTCCAGCTGTTCTTTTTCACCAGCAACGTGCGGCTGGAAAAAATATTAAATGAAAATATTTTTTATATTTTAAATCAGCCCGGCTAGCTCAGTCGGTAGAGCATGAGACTCTTAATCTCAGGGTCATGGGTTCGAGCCCCACGTTGGGCGCCAATTTGTAATAAAATGGAAATGGGGTTGTTTATATTTAATGTTTATATTTGAAATATTATTTGAAATATTAAAGGTTGTAGTTGTTGAAAATTGAAAGTTACTAATTTTATAAAGCAATTTAAAATGTAACATTCGAGGTTACTAAAAGTGTGTTTACAATTGCAGAATTATAATTGTCTGAAAAGAATTCCCTTAGATAAAACAAATAAAATAGTTGTGTTAATATTATTTAAACACTAACGTTACTTAAATTTAAAAATAAAGTGTAATAGCTGGTCGCTTGCTGTTGGTGACCGTCTTGATGATACTAGCTGTGAAACTCCTCCTCCAGGTTGATAGTCGTCTAAGTTCGTAAAGTCTAGTAATGTCTGGACAATAGAATAAATATAATACACTTTCACGTACCTGTTCGTGTTTTCTGGAAGTTCAATAAGCTGCCAAGACGGTTTACAAAACCAACTCACTTTATCTACAAGGTTAGGTTACCTTGTTTAATAATGGGCGCCACACAGGTTTATTTTGGGAAAATCCCGTGGAAAACCCATTAATAGAATCAGATAATAATTTAAAAAAAATTTAAAATAATTGTTTATTGCCCTTATGGCAATGCAATTCAACAATATTTAACCACAACTGAAGGTTGTTTTGATTCTTCTAAATGAATTATTTATCTACTTTTTAGAAATAAATCAAGTCGAGTTATGCTGTTAATAATGGGGTTTTATTCATACCCTTGATAGAGAATTCAAACAAATATAATTAAAAGAATACAATGATGTACAATTGCAAATATGTTGTTATACACCCTATATAACTGGCTCAGAGCATAAGCAATAATTCTGGTTAAGTCCAGATACTCTTTACTTTAAACATTAATATTATTTAAATCTCAGGCGTAAGTTCTTTGAAACACAAAAAAGAATGCTCATGCCTACACAATAGCTAATGATTTTCTGTTATAATATAGACTAGTAATGCCTTTGAGGTTACTAATATAAAATAAAAATAAAAATAACCTATTTTATAGGTTATGCGTTCGTAACGCTTGATTCATGATTTACAAAGTTATATTTTGAGATCACTTATAACTAACATTCAACTTAACTAGTATTGACAAATCCATTAAATAACTTTAGACATGGTGTAGTACAGAAAAATGTTTCAGTGTTATGCGTCAGTACAGATCTGTTTATCAAAACATACAGGTTATGGCGCTCGGAGTAATGAATAAATTGTTACACTATTACCTTTGTGTTTTAATCTTTTGATTAAAATTCAATTAACACATCGATGATCGGATTATAATGATCATCGTTATTCACTACACACGCACATGAACAGAGAAAATTGGTTCGCTTCTAACTAAAAGAACCATATATGACATTATTTAATTATTTCTTCTGTTCATTATTTTTCCCGCACTAAATGAAATAATACTACACTTAAACGCACTGGTTCTTTGTAGAATGTCTTGAAGTTATCTTTGGTTATTGCCGAAATGTTTCTATCGATGCACTGTTGTAATGACGCTACCAGTTAGTAAAAATTTCGATGAGACCAGCGCACCTTCCACGCTGAATGAAATTAAAAAGTGTCTGATGGTAATCCGCTGCAGTTCCTTATATACCCGATCGTTTGATCGGCTTTAGGCGATTGTATTAATTACTAAGCTATTTTTTGATTGGCTTAGCCAGGTGTGATGAAAGTGACATATTGTTTTTCCAACCGTCAATAACGGTTTTCTAACCGACATTCGCCGGAATGATTGACAGTTGTCGTTGTTATTAGTGTTGATAAACAGATTTCTTATGCATTTTGTGCAAATGATGCTAACGCCTCTCACGCACTTATTATAGTTGCGATTGGGGTCGTATCGCTATCAAATTAAAGGATATTTTGTCCTCTTTAATTTGATATAGTTTGACCCTGGTTTATTTACACCTTTACTGACATCGCTAAATAAACAATGTTCAGGTACTCGGTTTCACACTGTCGTCTGCTAATCGAAACAGGCGATTACACACATTTAATAATATTGTTTGTGTTCCACATCGCGTTTTATCACTCAAACGTTTATGTTAGAACACTATTATATCTGTACTGATATTTATTTACTGAACATTATGAATAAACCTTAACTTATACATTGCTATGAACTATCCTTATTCACTATGACATTTTGTTTCCTATGATTTTGCTCTATTCTACTAATTAACAATTGAACTATTAATTATATTATATTAATAATGCTCATCGCTATGTTTGAGTATAAAAATTGTTCCGTGTATGTTATTTACTCTCATATTACCTTCTACTAATCACCTTACTGATGATTGTTTGGTTTAGGCATTGTTGAGGCATACCGTTTGTATCGGATTTCTGTCTTAAAAACATTTATTAGTTCACAATCCGGTATTTTGCTGAGGTAGCTTATTTGTATAAGGTTCCCTCTTACAAACACGTTTACTTGTCATAAGTATATTTGAGACTGAAATATAGCTTCATTCTCATATTGTGGCCATAGCTAATTTTAGTCCTTGGCATTCATAGTTGCTTTATTCTCAGCCAAATGCTGATTCTGATATCACATTATTCAGATTCTTATTTAATCATTTTTTATTAACATATCATATTCCATTTAAGTTATTCACTGACTCACTTGACAGCTTAAAGTGAATTTAATTTGTCCATTAGTTTGTGTCAGTTATAGTATGGTTGTAGTGTCAAACAGTATCTAGGTTTACTGCTTCTTGTGGCACTTCTGCTTCTTTCTTCTTCCATGGTTCCTCTCTTCTTGGTTACTCTTATCATTACATTATCTGTTTACATTATCGTTATGTATTTATTAAATCTGATAGTATATGTCTAGGTTATGTAACATCTGGTTATGTTACATATACTCCCCCCTCAAAATTGATAATTTGAGAGAAAATTTGATTTTTTGATAAAATTATCATTTCATTTCAGTTTTTTAGTATACTACTACTGTTTTTCGTCTTGTACTCTTTACATTGATCTTTAACATACTATTAGTGATTTACACTAGCTTGAGTTCTTGTCTAATGATATAATTCTTAGCTTACTAGTATTGTTTCAAGTTTCTCACATTTTAAGTCATTCAATTACAATAGGTTTCACTTCTTAAATTAACAATTTCCTGTCTTATCATATTACATTTTTCTTTCTCTTTACATATCTTTACTTTTGTGATTAGCTCAATGGTTCTTACATTTTTTACCTCACAGATTCTTTAATAATAGTCCTTGATACATTACTATATAACTCCCTAACTTTTGTAGTGGGTTCGGAATCAGAGTGGCTCACTGTGGCATACATTCTCTGCCGTTCCTCAATACACATACTCAGATTCAGAGGCATACTCATCTCTGTCTGAGAAAAAATAAAAATTGCACCTGGCAATAGTTGCACTATCACAACACATAAAATATCACATATCATTCATTTTCAATAATATAACATCTTCAATATAATATTCAAGGTATTAGAGGTTTTCATTTGTATCACATTTCCTTCTTTTATACTTTCTAACATACTTCTTTTTCACAGGTAATTATTTCTTTTCAGACTTGACATTCTCGGCCATGCTTTTTATTAGCCGTATTGTTACTTTTTATACTAGTTGACAATTTGTTTTAGTTTACTTGAGTATTCTTAAAATTACACACTTACATTGATCCTTATATAATTATGCAGTTGGTTCTTACACATAGAGTTTACAATATTTTATTCTCACAATAGTTTACAAGTTTTTCTTTTTTCGTTAATAATTCATACTTATCCTGAATTATCAGGGTTTACAGTATTCATATACTAAATGGTTTTTGTTAGATGTTCTCTGACATATCTTGTTACATACAATATTTGGTAATTAATTAACATTTTTCTTTCTCTTCATTCCACAATAATAATAGCCATCTTTATAATTAACTCTCTTTGTTATTCTGCCTCTCTACTCCTTCAAGTGTCTGATAATTTACACTTATTCTGGATGATTTTAATTCTCGTTTATGGAGTATACAATATTTGATAATTACAATACAATGTGATAATATAATAACAACATATTGATATCTAATTTTATAGACATGCTTGGGGTTACATGGTTCATTTAATAAACATTTTTCTCTCTCTCTACTTTCCATAATAATATCCTTCTTTCATGTTACTCTCTTTGGTTTTCTTCTTCTCTACTCCTTCAAGTGATGGTGGTTTTCACTTATTCTGGACGATTTTAATTAATATTTTAGTTTTGTGAGAGGTATACAATATTCATTTGATAGAAACATTTTGCTACATATATAATATTCATTTGATAAAGATTTTTGTTATATGCTACTTTGGGTTCTTTATGATATAATAGATATCTTTCTCCTCATTAAATTATTTGGTTTACAATACACATTTTTCTATCATCTAGTATGATAGATCTGGCTCTTATTCAATAGGTAACAAATAGTTTGGCCTATATACTAATACTACACACTTTTTATAACACAATATGGCAAATAAGTTTGCTATAGGCAATTAGTTACTTTCAATACCTTGGGCATAATACATGATCATCCTAATCACTAAATGAATCCGTTTATAGTAGTTATTTTTAACATATTTTTTATACACTAATTATTCCGGTGGTAAATGTTGCCTACCACTATAATTTATCTGCTCTTAACAATAATCACATTTATGGTCTACATATTTGGGGTTACTTTGTGCTGTTCCACTCTATTGGGTTCATTGTTTGGGACAATTACGTTTCACAGGTATCCTTTTCCATATCTGTCTCTAGTACTACATGTTTGTGATATTTGGCACTCTGTAATTACCTATCATGCGGTTCTTCCACTTTGCGGCTACCAGATAGTCATTGGCTTCTCGTTTTCTTGCCTTCTTCCTCCCCTTATCTTCGATATCCAGGTGTCCAGTGTACTCCTGGTCTTTGTTATTATTGGCGTCCAGTACCCCTTCTAATTTGGGTTGATCGTCATTAGTTTCCTGGTTGGATTTTTCCATTGATTGGTCCCTCTCCTTCCGCAATTCCTTTATTCTTTGGGCATACCCTTCAATGATCCGGTCCAGCTGTTCTTTTTCACCAGCAACGTGCGGCTGGAAAAAATATTAAATGAAAATATTTTTTATATTTTAAATCAGCCCGGCTAGCTCAGTCGGTAGAGCATGAGACTCTTAATCTCAGGGTCATGGGTTCGAGCCCCACGTTGGGCGCCAATTTGTAATAAAATGGAAATGGGGTTGTTTATATTTAATGTTTATATTTGAAATATTATTTGAAATATTAAAGGTTGTAGTTGTTGAAAATTGAAAGTTACTAATTTTATAAAGCAATTTAAAATGTAACATTCGAGGTTACTAAAAGTGTGTTTACAATTGCAGAATTATAATTGTCTGAAAAGAATTCCCTTAGATAAAACAAATAAAATAGTTGTGTTAATATTATTTAAACACTAACGTTACTTAAATTTAAAAATAAAGTGTAATAGCTGGTCGCTTGCTGTTGGTGACCGTCTTGATGATACTAGCTGTGAAACTCCTCCTCCAGGTTGATAGTCGTCTAAGTTCGTAAAGTCTAGTAATGTCTGGACAATAGAATAAATATAATACACTTTCACGTACCTGTTCGTGTTTTCTGGAAGTTCAATAAGCTGCCAAGACGGTTTACAAAACCAACTCACTTTATCTACAAGGTTAGGTTACCTTGTTTAATAATGGGCGCCACACAGGTTTATTTTGGGAAAATCCCGTGGAAAACCCATTAATAGAATCAGATAATAATTTAAAAAAAATTTAAAATAATTGTTTATTGCCCTTATGGCAATGCAATTCAACAATATTTAACCACAACTGAAGGTTGTTTTGATTCTTCTAAATGAATTATTTATCTACTTTTTAGAAATAAATCAAGTCGAGTTATGCTGTTAATAATGGGGTTTTATTCATACCCTTGATAGAGAATTCAAACAAATATAATTAAAAGAATACAATGATGTACAATTGCAAATATGTTGTTATACACCCTATATAACTGGCTCAGAGCATAAGCAATAATTCTGGTTAAGTCCAGATACTCTTTACTTTAAACATTAATATTATTTAAATCTCAGGCGTAAGTTCTTTGAAACACAAAAAAGAATGCTCATGCCTACACAATAGCTAATGATTTTCTGTTATAATATAGACTAGTAATGCCTTTGAGGTTACTAATATAAAATAAAAATAAAAATAACCTATTTTATAGGTTATGCGTTCGTAACGCTTGATTCATGATTTACAAAGTTATATTTTGAGATCACTTATAACTAACATTCAACTTAACTAGTATTGACAAATCCATTAAATAACTTTAGACATGGTGTAGTACAGAAAAATGTTTCAGTGTTATGCGTCAGTACAGATCTGTTTATCAAAACATACAGGTTATGGCGCTCGGAGTAATGAATAAATTGTTACACTATTACCTTTGTGTTTTAATCTTTTGATTAAAATTCAATTAACACATCGATGATCGGATTATAATGATCATCGTTATTCACTACACACGCACATGAACAGAGAAAATTGGTTCGCTTCTAACTAAAAGAACCATATATGACATTATTTAATTATTTCTTCTGTTCATTATTTTTCCCGCACTAAATGAAATAATACTACACTTAAACGCACTGGTTCTTTGTAGAATGTCTTGAAGTTATCTTTGGTTATTGCCGAAATGTTTCTATCGATGCACTGTTGTAATGACGCTACCAGTTAGTAAAAATTTCGATGAGACCAGCGCACCTTCCACGCTGAATGAAATTAAAAAGTGTCTGATGGTAATCCGCTGCAGTTCCTTATATACCCGATCGTTTGATCGGCTTTAGGCGATTGTATTAATTACTAAGCTATTTTTTGATTGGCTTAGCCAGGTGTGATGAAAGTGACATATTGTTTTTCCAACCGTCAATAACGGTTTTCTAACCGACATTCGCCGGAATGATTGACAGTTGTCGTTGTTATTAGTGTTGATAAACAGATTTCTTATGCATTTTGTGCAAATGATGCTAACGCCTCTCACGCACTTATTATAGTTGCGATTGGGGTCGTATCGCTATCAAATTAAAGGATATTTTGTCCTCTTTAATTTGATATAGTTTGACCCTGGTTTATTTACACCTTTACTGACATCGCTAAATAAACAATGTTCAGGTACTCGGTTTCACACTGTCGTCTGCTAATCGAAACAGGCGATTACACACATTTAATAATATTGTTTGTGTTCCACATCGCGTTTTATCACTCAAACGTTTATGTTAGAACACTATTATATCTGTACTGATATTTATTTACTGAACATTATGAATAAACCTTAACTTATACATTGCTATGAACTATCCTTATTCACTATGACATTTTGTTTCCTATGATTTTGCTCTATTCTACTAATTAACAATTGAACTATTAATTATATTATATTAATTATGCTCATCGCTATGTTTGAGTATAAAAATTGTTCCGTGTATGTTATTTACTCTCATATTACCTTCTACTAATCACCTTACTGATGATTGTTTGGTTTAGGCATTGTTGAGGCATACCGTTTGTATCGGATTTCTGTCTTAAAAACATTTATTAGTTCACAATCCGGTATTTTGCTGAGGTAGCTTATTTGTATAAGGTTCCCTCTTACAAACACGTTTACTTGTCATAAGTATATTTGAGACTGAAATATAGCTTCATTCTCATATTGTGGCCATAGCTAATTTTAGTCCTTGGCATTCATAGTTGCTTTATTCTCAGCCAAATGCTGATTCTGATATCACATTATTCAGATTCTTATTTAATCATTTTTTATTAACATATCATATTCCATTTAAGTTATTCACTGACTCACTTGACAGCTTAAAGTGAATTTAATTTGTCCATTAGTTTGTGTCAGTTATAGTATGGTTGTAGTGTCAAACAGTATCTAGGTTTACTGCTTCTTGTGGCACTTCTGCTTCTTTCTTCTTCCATGGTTCCTCTCTTCTTGGTTACTCTTATCATTACATTATCTGTTTACATTATCGTTATGTATTTATTAAATCTGATAGTATATGTCTAGGTTATGTAACATCTGGTTATGTTACATATACTCCCCCCTCAAAATTGATAATTTGAGAGAAAATTTGATTTTTTGATAAAATTATCATTTCATTTCAGTTTTTTAGTATACTACTACTGTTTTTCGTCTTGTACTCTTTACATTGATCTTTAACATACTATTAGTGATTTACACTAGCTTGAGTTCTTGTCTAATGATATAATTCTTAGCTTACTAGTATTGTTTCAAGTTTCTCACATTTTAAGTCATTCAATTACAATAGGTTTCACTTCTTAAATTAACAATTTCCTGTCTTATCATATTACATTTTTCTTTCTCTTTACATATCTTTACTTTTGTGATTAGCTCAATGGTTCTTACATTTTTTACCTCACAGATTCTTTAATAATAGTCCTTGATACATTACTATATAACTCCCTAACTTTTGTAGTGGGTTCGGAATCAGAGTGGCTCACTGTGGCATACATTCTCTGCCGTTCCTCAATACACATACTCAGATTCAGAGGCATACTCATCTCTGTCTGAGAAAAAATAAAAATTGCACCTGGCAATAGTTGCACTATCACAACACATAAAATATCACATATCATTCATTTTCAATAATATAACATCTTCAATATAATATTCAAGGTATTAGAGGTTTTCATTTGTATCACATTTCCTTCTTTTATACTTTCTAACATACTTCTTTTTCACAGGTAATTATTTCTTTTCAGACTTGACATTCTCGGCCATGCTTTTTATTAGCCGTATTGTTACTTTTTATACTAGTTGACAATTTGTTTTAGTTTACTTGAGTATTCTTAAAATTACACACTTACATTGATCCTTATATAATTATGCAGTTGGTTCTTACACATAGAGTTTACAATATTTTATTCTCACAATAGTTTACAAGTTTTTCTTTTTTCGTTAATAATTCATACTTATCCTGAATTATCAGGGTTTACAGTATTCATATACTAAATGGTTTTTGTTAGATGTTCTCTGACATATCTTGTTACATACAATATTTGGTAATTAATTAACATTTTTCTTTCTCTTCATTCCACAATAATAATAGCCATCTTTATAATTAACTCTCTTTGTTATTCTGCCTCTCTACTCCTTCAAGTGTCTGATAATTTACACTTATTCTGGATGATTTTAATTCTCGTTTATGGAGTATACAATATTTGATAATTACAATACAATGTGATAATATAATAACAACATATTGATATCTAATTTTATAGACATGCTTGGGGTTACATGGTTCATTTAATAAACATTTTTCTCTCTCTCTACTTTCCATAATAATATCCTTCTTTCATGTTACTCTCTTTGGTTTTCTTCTTCTCTACTCCTTCAAGTGATGGTGGTTTTCACTTATTCTGGACGATTTTAATTAATATTTTAGTTTTGTGAGAGGTATACAATATTCATTTGATAGAAACATTTTGCTACATATATAATATTCATTTGATAAAGATTTTTGTTATATGCTACTTTGGGTTCTTTATGATATAATAGATATCTTTCTCCTCATTAAATTATTTGGTTTACAATACACATTTTTCTATCATCTAGTATGATAGATCTGGCTCTTATTCAATAGGTAACAAATAGTTTGGCCTATATACTAATACTACACACTTTTTATAACACAATATGGCAAATAAGTTTGCTATAGGCAATTAGTTACTTTCAATACCTTGGGCATAATACATGATCATCCTAATCACTAAATGAATCCGTTTATAGTAGTTATTTTTAACATATTTTTTATACACTAATTATTCCGGTGGTAAATGTTGCCTACCACTATAATTTATCTGCTCTTAACAATAATCACATTTATGGTCTACATATTTGGGGTTACTTTGTGCTGTTCCACTCTATTGGGTTCATTGTTTGGGACAATTACGTTTCACAGGTATCCTTTTCCATATCTGTCTCTAGTACTACATGTTTGTGATATTTGGCACTCTGTAATTACCTATCATGCGGTTCTTCCACTTTGCGGCTACCAGATAGTCATTGGCTTCTCGTTTTCTTGCCTTCTTCCTCCCCTCATCTTCGATATCCAGGTGTCCAGTGTACTCCTGGTCTTTGTTATTATTGGCGTCCAGTACCCCTTCTAATTTGGGTTGATCGTCATTAGTTTCCTGGTTGGATTTTTCCATTGATTGGTCCCTCTCCTTCCGCAATTCCTTTATTCTTTGGGCATACCCTTCAATGATCCGGTCCAGCTGTTCTTTTTCACCAGCAACGTGCGGCTGGAAAAAATATTAAATGAAAATATTTTTTATATTTTAAATCAGCCCGGCTAGCTCAGTCGGTAGAGCATGAGACTCTTAATCTCAGGGTCATGGGTTCGAGCCCCACGTTGGGCGCCAATTTGTAATAAAATGGAAATGGGGTTGTTTATATTTAATGTTTATATTTGAAATATTATTTGAAATATTAAAGGTTGTAGTTGTTGAAAATTGAAAGTTACTAATTTTATAAAGCAATTTAAAATGTAACATTCGAGGTTACTAAAAGTGTGTTTACAATTGCAGAATTATAATTGTCTGAAAAGAATTCCCTTAGATAAAACAAATAAAATAGTTGTGTTAATATTATTTAAACACTAACGTTACTTAAATTTAAAAATAAAGTGTAATAGCTGGTCGCTTGCTGTTGGTGACCGTCTTGATGATACTAGCTGTGAAACTCCTCCTCCAGGTTGATAGTCGTCTAAGTTCGTAAAGTCTAGTAATGTCTGGACAATAGAATAAATATAATACACTTTCACGTACCTGTTCGTGTTTTCTGGAAGTTCAATAAGCTGCCAAGACGGTTTACAAAACCAACTCACTTTATCTACAAGGTTAGGTTACCTTGTTTAATAATGGGCGCCACACAGGTTTATTTTGGGAAAATCCCGTGGAAAACCCATTAATAGAATCAGATAATAATTAAAAAAAAATTTAAAATAATTGTTTATTGCCCTTATGGCAATGCAATTCAACAATATTTAACCACAACTGAAGGTTGTTTTGATTCTTCTAAATGAATTATTTATCTACTTTTTAGAAATAAATCAAGTCGAGTTATGCTGTTAATAATGGGGTTTTATTCATACCCTTGATAGAGAATTCAAACAAATATAATTAAAAGAATACAATGATGTACAATTGCAAATATGTTGTTATACACCCTATATAACTGGCTCAGAGCATAAGCAATAATTCTGGTTAAGTCCAGATACTCTTTACTTTAAACATTAATATTATTTAAATCTCAGGCGTAAGTTCTTTGAAACACAAAAAAGAATGCTCATGCCTACACAATAGCTAATGATTTTCTGTTATAATATAGACTAGTAATGCCTTTGAGGTTACTAATATAAAATAAAAATAAAAATAACCTATTTTATAGGTTATGCGTTCGTAACGCTTGATTCATGATTTACAAAGTTATATTTTGAGATCACTTATAACTAACATTCAACTTAACTAGTATTGACAAATCCATTAAATAACTTTAGACATGGTGTAGTACAGAAAAATGTTTCAGTGTTATGCGTCAGTACAGATCTGTTTATCAAAACATACAGGTTATGGCGCTCGGAGTAATGAATAAATTGTTACACTATTACCTTTGTGTTTTAATCTTTTGATTAAAATTCAATTAACACATCGATGATCGGATTATAATGATCATCGTTATTCACTACACACGCACATGAACAGAGAAAATTGGTTCGCTTCTAACTAAAAGAACCATATATGACATTATTTAATTATTTCTTCTGTTCATTATTTTTCCCGCACTAAATGAAATAATACTACACTTAAACGCACTGGTTCTTTGTAGAATGTCTTGAAGTTATCTTTGGTTATTGCCGAAATGTTTCTATCGATGCACTGTTGTAATGACGCTACCAGTTAGTAAAAATTTCGATGAGACCAGCGCACCTTCCACGCTGAATGAAATTAAAAAGTGTCTGATGGTAATCCGCTGCAGTTCCTTATATACCCGATCGTTTGATCGGCTTTAGGCGATTGTATTAATTACTAAGCTATTTTTTGATTGGCTTAGCCAGGTGTGATGAAAGTGACATATTGTTTTTCCAACCGTCAATAACGGTTTTCTAACCGACATTCGCCGGAATGATTGACAGTTGTCGTTGTTATTAGTGTTGATAAACAGATTTCTTATGCATTTTGTGCAAATGATGCTAACGCCTCTCACGCACTTATTATAGTTGCGATTGGGGTCGTATCGCTATCAAATTAAAGGATATTTTGTCCTCTTTAATTTGATATAGTTTGACCCTGGTTTATTTACACCTTTACTGACATCGCTAAATAAACAATGTTCAGGTACTCGGTTTCACACTGTCGTCTGCTAATCGAAACAGGCGATTACACACATTTAATAATATTGTTTGTGTTCCACATCGCGTTTTATCACTCAAACGTTTATGTTAGAACACTATTATATCTGTACTGATATTTATTTACTGAACATTATGAATAAACCTTAACTTATACATTGCTATGAACTATCCTTATTCACTATGACATTTTGTTTCCTATGATTTTGCTCTATTCTACTAATTAACAATTGAACTATTAATTATATTATATTAATAATGCTCATCGCTATGTTTGAGTATAAAAATTGTTCCGTGTATGTTATTTACTCTCATATTACCTTCTACTAATCACCTTACTGATGATTGTTTGGTTTAGGCATTGTTGAGGCATACCGTTTGTATCGGATTTCTGTCTTAAAAACATTTATTAGTTCACAATCCGGTATTTTGCTGAGGTAGCTTATTTGTATAAGGTTCCCTCTTACAAACACGTTTACTTGTCATAAGTATATTTGAGACTGAAATATAGCTTCATTCTCATATTGTGGCCATAGCTAATTTTAGTCCTTGGCATTCATAGTTGCTTTATTCTCAGCCAAATGCTGATTCTGATATCACATTATTCAGATTCTTATTTAATCATTTTTTATTAACATATCATATTCCATTTAAGTTATTCACTGACTCACTTGACAGCTTAAAGTGAATTTAATTTGTCCATTAGTTTGTGTCAGTTATAGTATGGTTGTAGTGTCAAACAGTATCTAGGTTTACTGCTTCTTGTGGCACTTCTGCTTCTTTCTTCTTCCATGGTTCCTCTCTTCTTGGTTACTCTTATCATTACATTATCTGTTTACATTATCGTTATGTATTTATTAAATCTGATAGTATATGTCTAGGTTATGTAACATCTGGTTATGTTACATATACTCCCCCCTCAAAATTGATAATTTGAGAGAAAATTTGATTTTTTGATAAAATTATCATTTCATTTCAGTTTTTTAGTATACTACTACTGTTTTTCGTCTTGTACTCTTTACATTGATCTTTAACATACTATTAGTGATTTACACTAGCTTGAGTTCTTGTCTAATGATATAATTCTTAGCTTACTAGTATTGTTTCAAGTTTCTCACATTTTAAGTCATTCAATTACAATAGGTTTCACTTCTTAAATTAACAATTTCCTGTCTTATCATATTACATTTTTCTTTCTCTTTACATATCTTTACTTTTGTGATTAGCTCAATGGTTCTTACATTTTTTACCTCACAGATTCTTTAATAATAGTCCTTGATACATTACTATATAACTCCCTAACTTTTGTAGTGGGTTCGGAATCAGAGTGGCTCACTGTGGCATACATTCTCTGCCGTTCCTCAATACACATACTCAGATTCAGAGGCATACTCATCTCTGTCTGAGAAAAAATAAAAATTGCACCTGGCAATAGTTGCACTATCACAACACATAAAATATCACATATCATTCATTTTCAATAATATAACATCTTCAATATAATATTCAAGGTATTAGAGGTTTTCATTTGTATCACATTTCCTTCTTTTATACTTTCTAACATACTTCTTTTTCACAGGTAATTATTTCTTTTCAGACTTGACATTCTCGGCCATGCTTTTTATTAGCCGTATTGTTACTTTTTATACTAGTTGACAATTTGTTTTAGTTTACTTGAGTATTCTTAAAATTACACACTTACATTGATCCTTATATAATTATGCAGTTGGTTCTTACACATAGAGTTTACGATATTTTATTCTCACAATAGTTTACAAGTTTTTCTTTTTTCGTTAATAATTCATACTTATCCTGAATTATCAGGGTTTACAGTATTCATATACTAAATGGTTTTTGTTAGATGTTCTCTGACATATCTTGTTACATACAATATTTGGTAATTAATTAACATTTTTCTTTCTCTTCATTCCACAATAATAATAGCCATCTTTATAATTAACTCTCTTTGTTATTCTGCCTCTCTACTCCTTCAAGTGTCTGATAATTTACACTTATTCTGGATGATTTTAATTCTCGTTTATGGAGTATACAATATTTGATAATTACAATACAATGTGATAATATAATAACAACATATTAATATCTAATTTTATAGACATGCTTGGGGTTACATGGTTCATTTAATAAACATTTTTCTCTCTCTCTACTTTCCATAATAATATCCTTCTTTCATGTTACTCTCTTTGGTTTTCTTCTTCTCTACTCCTTCAAGTGATGGTGGTTTTCACTTATTCTGGACGATTTTAATTAATATTTTAGTTTTGTGAGAGGTATACAATATTCATTTGATAGAAACATTTTGCTACATATATAATATTCATTTGATAAAGATTTTTGTTATATGCTACTTTGGGTTCTTTATGATATAATAGATATCTTTCTCCTCATTAAATTATTTGGTTTACAATACACATTTTTCTATCATCTAGTATGATAGATCTGGCTCTTATTCAATAGGTAACAAATAGTTTGGCCTATATACTAATACTACACACTTTTTATAACACAATATGGCAAATAAGTTTGCTATAGGCAATTAGTTACTTTCAATACCTTGGGCATAATACATGATCATCCTAATCACTAAATGAATCCGTTTATAGTAGTTATTTTTAACATATTTTTTATACACTAATTATTCCGGTGGTAAATGTTGCCTACCACTATAATTTATCTGCTCTTAACAATAATCACATTTATGGTCTACATATTTGGGGTTACTTTGTGCTGTTCCACTCTATTGGGTTCATTGTTTGGGACAATTACGTTTCACAGGTATCCTTTTCCATATCTGTCTCTAGTACTACATGTTTGTGATATTTGGCACTCTGTAATTACCTATCATGCGGTTCTTCCACTTTGCGGCTACCAGATAGTCATTGGCTTCTCGTTTTCTTGCCTTCTTCCTCCCCTCATCTTCGATATCCAGGTGTCCAGTGTACTCCTGGTCTTTGTTATTATTGGCGTCCAGTACCCCTTCTAATTTGGGTTGATCGTCATTAGTTTCCTGGTTGGATTTTTCCATTGATTGGTCCCTCTCCTTCCGCAATTCCTTTATTCTTTGGGCATACCCTTCAATGATCCGGTCCAGCTGTTCTTTTTCACCAGCAACGTGCGGCTGGAAAAAATATTAAATGAAAATATTTTTTATATTTTAAATCAGCCCGGCTAGCTCAGTCGGTAGAGCATGAGACTCTTAATCTCAGGGTCATGGGTTCGAGCCCCACGTTGGGCGCCAATTTGTAATAAAATGGAAATGGGGTTGTTTATATTTAATGTTTATATTTGAAATATTATTTGAAATATTAAAGGTTGTAGTTGTTGAAAATTGAAAGTTACTAATTTTATAAAGCAATTTAAAATGTAACATTCGAGGTTACTAAAAGTGGGTTTACAATTGCAGAATTATAATTGTCTGAAAAGAATTCCCTTAGATAAAACAAATAAAATAGTTGTGTTAATATTATTTAAACACTAACGTTACTTAAATTTAAAAATAAAGTGTAATAGCTGGTCGCTTGCTGTTGGTGACCGTCTTGATGATACTAGCTGTGAAACTCCTCCTCCAGGTTAATAGTCGTCTAAGTTCGTAAAGTCTAGTAATGTCTGGACAATAGAATAAATATAATACACTTTCACGTACCTGTTCGTGTTTTCTGGAAGTTCAATAAGCTGCCAAGACGGTTTACAAAACCAACTCACTTTATCTACAAGGTTAGGTTACCTTGTTTAATAATGGGCGCCACACAGGTTTATTTTGGGAAAATCCCGTGGAAAACCCATTAATAGAATCAGATAATAATTTAAAAAAAATTTAAAATAATTGTTTATTGCCCTTATGGCAATGCAATTCAACAATATTTAACCACAACTGAAGGTTGTTTTGATTCTTCTAAATGAATTATTTATCTACTTTTTAGAAATAAATCAAGTCGAGTTATGCTGTTAATAATGGGGTTTTATTCATACCCTTGATAGAGAATTCAAACAAATATAATTAAAAGAATACAATGATGTACAATTGCAAATATGTTGTTATACACCCTATATAACTGGCTCAGAGCATAAGCAATAATTCTGGTTAAGTCCAGATACTCTTTACTTTAAACATTAATATTATTTAAATCTCAGGCGTAAGTTCTTTGAAACACAAAAAAGAATGCTCATGCCTACACAATAGCTAATGATTTTCTGTTATAATATAGACTAGTAATGCCTTTGAGGTTACTAATATAAAATAAAAATAAAAATAACCTATTTTATAGGTTATGCGTTCGTAACGCTTGATTCATGATTTACAAAGTTATATTTTGAGATCACTTATAACTAACATTCAACTTAACTAGTATTGACAAATCCATTAAATAACTTTAGACATGGTGTAGTATAGAAAAATGTTTCAGTGTTATGCGTCAGTACAGATCTGTTTATCAAAACATACAGGTTATGGCGCTCGGAGTAATGAATAAATTGTTACACTATTACCTTTGTGTTTTAATCTTTTGATTAAAATTCAATTAACACATCGATGATCGGATTATAATGATCATCGTTATTCACTACACACGCACATGAACAGAGAAAATTGGTTCGCTTCTAACTAAAAGAACCATATATGACATTATTTAATTATTTCTTCTGTTCATTATTTTTCCCGCACTAAATGAAATAATACTACACTTAAACGCACTGGTTCTTTGTAGAATGTCTTGAAGTTATCTTTGGTTATTGCCGAAATGTTTCTATCGATGCACTGTTGTAATGACGCTACCAGTTAGTAAAAATTTCGATGAGACCAGCGCACCTTCCACGCTGAATGAAATTAAAAAGTGTCTGATGGTAATCCGCTGCAGTTCCTTATATACCCGATCGTTTGATCGGCTTTAGGCGATTGTATTAATTACTAAGCTATTTTTTGATTGGCTTAGCCAGGTGTGATGAAAGTGACATATTGTTTTTCCAACCGTCAATAACGGTTTTCTAACCGACATTCGCCGGAATGATTGACAGTTGTCGTTGTTATTAGTGTTGATAAACAGATTTCTTATGCATTTTGTGCAAATGATGCTAACGCCTCTCACGCACTTATTATAGTTGCGATTGGGGTCGTATCGCTATCAAATTAAAGGATATTTTGTCCTCTTTAATTTGATATAGTTTGACCCTGGTTTATTTACACCTTTACTGACATCGCTAAATAAACAATGTTCAGGTACTCGGTTTCACACTGTCGTCTGCTAATCGAAACAGGCGATTACACACATTTAATAATATTGTTTGTGTTCCACATCGCGTTTTATCACTCAAACGTTTATGTTAGAACACTATTATATCTGTACTGATATTTATTTACTGAACATTATGAATAAACCTTAACTTATACATTGCTATGAACTATCCTTATTCACTATGACATTTTGTTTCCTATGATTTTGCTCTATTCTACTAATTAACAATTGAACTATTAATTATATTATATTAATAATGCTCATCGCTATGTTTGAGTATAAAAATTGTTCCGTGTATGTTATTTACTCTCATATTACCTTCTACTAATCACCTTACTGATGATTGTTTGGTTTAGGCATTGTTGAGGCATACCGTTTGTATCGGATTTCTGTCTTAAAAACATTTATTAGTTCACAATCCGGTATTTTGCTGAGGTAGCTTATTTGTATAAGGTTCCCTCTTACAAACACGTTTACTTGTCATAAGTATATTTGAGACTGAAATATAGCTTCATTCTCATATTGTGGCCATAGCTAATTTTAGTCCTTGGCATTCATAGTTGCTTTATTCTCAGCCAAATGCTGATTCTGATATCACATTATTCAGATTCTTATTTAATCATTTTTTATTAACATATCATATTCCATTTAAGTTATTCACTGACTCACTTGACAGCTTAAAGTGAATTTAATTTGTCCATTAGTTTGTGTCAGTTATAGTATGGTTGTAGTGTCAAACAGTATCTAGGTTTACTGCTTCTTGTGGCACTTCTGCTTCTTTCTTCTTCCATGGTTCCTCTCTTCTTGGTTACTCTTATCATTACATTATCTGTTTACATTATCGTTATGTATTTATTAAATCTGATAGTATATGTCTAGGTTATGTAACATCTGGTTATGTTACATATACTCCCCCCTCAAAATTGATAATTTGAGAGAAAATTTGATTTTTTGATAAAATTATCATTTCATTTCAGTTTTTTAGTATACTACTACTGTTTTTCGTCTTGTACTCTTTACATTGATCTTTAACATACTATTAGTGATTTACACTAGCTTGAGTTCTTGTCTAATGATATAATTCTTAGCTTACTAGTATTGTTTCAAGTTTCTCACATTTTAAGTCATTCAATTACAATAGGTTTCACTTCTTAAATTAACAATTTCCTGTCTTATCATATTACATTTTTCTTTCTCTTTACATATCTTTACTTTTGTGATTAGCTCAATGGTTCTTACATTTTTTACCTCACAGATTCTTTAATAATAGTCCTTGATACATTACTATATAACTCCCTAACTTTTGTAGTGGGTTCGGAATCAGAGTGGCTCACTGTGGCATACATTCTCTGCCGTTCCTCAATACACATACTCAGATTCAGAGGCATACTCATCTCTGTCTGAGAAAAAATAAAAATTGCACCTGGCAATAGTTGCACTATCACAACACATAAAATATCACATATCATTCATTTTCAATAATATAACATCTTCAATATAATATTCAAGGTATTAGAGGTTTTCATTTGTATCACATTTCCTTCTTTTATACTTTCTAACATACTTCTTTTTCACAGGTAATTATTTCTTTTCAGACTTGACATTCTCGGCCATGCTTTTTATTAGCCGTATTGTTACTTTTTATACTAGTTGACAATTTGTTTTAGTTTACTTGAGTATTCTTAAAATTACACACTTACATTGATCCTTATATAATTATGCAGTTGGTTCTTACACATAGAGTTTACAATATTTTATTCTCACAATAGTTTACAAGTTTTTTTTTTTCGTTAATAATTCATACTTATCCTGAATTATCAGGGTTTACAGTATTCATATACTAAATGGTTTTTGTTAGATGTTCTCTGACATATCTTGTTACATACAATATTTGGTAATTAATTAACATTTTTCTTTCTCTTCATTCCACAATAATAATAGCCATCTTTATAATTAACTCTCTTTGTTATTCTGCCTCTCTACTCCTTCAAGTGTCTGATAATTTACACTTATTCTGGATGATTTTAATTCTCGTTTATGGAGTATACAATATTTGATAATTACAATACAATGTGATAATATAATAACAACATATTAATATCTAATTTTATAGACATGCTTGGGGTTACATGGTTCATTTAATAAACATTTTTCTCTCTCTCTACTTTCCATAATAATATCCTTCTTTCATGTTACTCTCTTTGGTTTTCTTCTTCTCTACTCCTTCAAGTGATGGTGGTTTTCACTTATTCTGGACGATTTTAATTAATATTTTAGTTTTGTGAGAGGTATACAATATTCATTTGATAGAAACATTTTGCTACATATATAATATTCATTTGATAAAGATTTTTGTTATATGCTACTTTGGGTTCTTTATGATATAATAGATATCTTTCTCCTCATTAAATTATTTGGTTTACAATACACATTTTTCTATCATCTAGTATGATAGATCTGGCTCTTATTCAATAGGTAACAAATAGTTTGGCCTATATACTAATACTACACACTTTTTATAACACAATATGGCAAATAAGTTTGCTATAGGCAATTAGTTACTTTCAATACCTTGGGCATAATACATGATCATCCTAATCACTAAATGAATCCGTTTATAGTAGTTATTTTTAACATATTTTTTATACACTAATTATTCCGGTGGTAAATGTTGCCTACCACTATAATTTATCTGCTCTTAACAATAATCACATTTATGGTCTACATATTTGGGGTTACTTTGTGCTGTTCCACTCTATTGGGTTCATTGTTTGGGACAATTACGTTTCACAGGTATCCTTTTCCATATCTGTCTCTAGTACTACATGTTTGTGATATTTGGCACTCTGTAATTACCTATCATGCGGTTCTTCCACTTTGCGGCTACCAGATAGTCATTGGCTTCTCGTTTTCTTGCCTTCTTCCTCCCCTCATCTTCGATATCCAGGTGTCCAGTGTACTCCTGGTCTTTGTTATTATTGGCGTCCAGTACCCCTTCTAATTTGGGTTGATCGTCATTAGTTTCCTGGTTGGATTTTTCCATTGATTGGTCCCTCTCCTTCCGCAATTCCTTTATTCTTTGGGCATACCCTTCAATGATCCGGTCCAGCTGTTCTTTTTCACCAGCAACGTGCGGCTGGAAAAAATATTAAATGAAAATATTTTTTATATTTTAAATCAGCCCGGCTAGCTCAGTCGGTAGAGCATGAGACTCTTAATCTCAGGGTCATGGGTTCGAGCCCCACGTTGGGCGCCAATTTGTAATAAAATGGAAATGGGGTTGTTTATATTTAATGTTTATATTTGAAATATTATTTGAAATATTAAAGGTTGTAGTTGTTGAAAATTGAAAGTTACTAATTTTATAAAGCAATTTAAAATGTAACATTCGAGGTTACTAAAAGTGTGTTTACAATTGCAGAATTATAATTGTCTGAAAAGAATTCCCTTAGATAAAACAAATAAAATAGTTGTGTTAATATTATTTAAACACTAACGTTACTTAAATTTAAAAATAAAGTGTAATAGCTGGTCGCTTGCTGTTGGTGACCGTCTTGATGATACTAGCTGTGAAACTCCTCCTCCAGGTTAATAGTCGTCTAAGTTCGTAAAGTCTAGTAATGTCTGGACAATAGAATAAATATAATACACTTTCACGTACCTGTTCGTGTTTTCTGGAAGTTCAATAAGCTGCCAAGACGGTTTACAAAACCAACTCACTTTATCTACAAGGTTAGGTTACCTTGTTTAATAATGGGCGCCACACAGGTTTATTTTGGGAAAATCCCGTGGAAAACCCATTAATAGAATCAGATAATAATTTAAAAAAAATTTAAAATAATTGTTTATTGCCCTTATGGCAATGCAATTCAACAATATTTAACCACAACTGAAGGTTGTTTTGATTCTTCTAAATGAATTATTTATCTACTTTTTAGAAATAAATCAAGTCGAGTTATGCTGTTAATAATGGGGTTTTATTCATACCCTTGATAGAGAATTCAAACAAATATAATTAAAAGAATACAATGATGTACAATTGCAAATATGTTGTTATACACCCTATATAACTGGCTCAGAGCATAAGCAATAATTCTGGTTAAGTCCAGATACTCTTTACTTTAAACATTAATATTATTTAAATCTCAGGCGTAAGTTCTTTGAAACACAAAAAAGAATGCTCATGCCTACACAATAGCTAATGATTTTCTGTTATAATATAGACTAGTAATGCCTTTGAGGTTACTAATATAAAATAAAAATAAAAATAACCTATTTTATAGGTTATGCGTTCGTAACGCTTGATTCATGATTTACAAAGTTATATTTTGAGATCACTTATAACTAACATTCAACTTAACTAGTATTGACAAATCCATTAAATAACTTTAGACATGGTGTAGTACAGAAAAATGTTTCAGTGTTATGCGTCAGTACAGATCTGTTTATCAAAACATACAGGTTATGGCGCTCGGAGTAATGAATAAATTGTTACACTATTACCTTTGTGTTTTAATCTTTTGATTAAAATTCAATTACCACATCGATGATCGGATTATAATGATCATCGTTATTCACTACACACGCACATGAACAGAGAAAATTGGTTCGCTTCTAACTAAAAGAACCATATATGACATTATTTAATTATTTCTTCTGTTCATTATTTTTCCCGCACTAAATGAAATAATACTACACTTAAACGCACTGGTTCTTTGTAGAATGTCTTGAAGTTATCTTTGGTTATTGCCGAAATGTTTCTATCGATGCACTGTTGTAATGACGCTACCAGTTAGTAAAAATTTCGATGAGACCAGCGCACCTTCCACGCTGAATGAAATTAAAAAGTGTCTGATGGTAATCCGCTGCAGTTCCTTATATACCCGATCGTTTGATCGGCTTTAGGCGATTGTATTAATTACTAAGCTATTTTTTGATTGGCTTAGCCAGGTGTGATGAAAGTGACATATTGTTTTTCCAACCGTCAATAACGGTTTTCTAACCGACATTCGCCGGAATGATTGACAGTTGTCGTTGTTATTAGTGTTGATAAACAGATTTCTTATGCATTTTGTGCAAATGATGCTAACGCCTCTCACGCACTTATTATAGTTGCGATTGGGGTCGTATCGCTATCAAATTAAAGGATATTTTGTCCTCTTTAATTTGATATAGTTTGACCCTGGTTTATTTACACCTTTACTGACATCGCTAAATAAACAATGTTCAGGTACTCGGTTTCACACTGTCGTCTGCTAATCGAAACAGGCGATTACACACATTTAATAATATTGTTTGTGTTCCACATCGCGTTTTATCACTCAAACGTTTATGTTAGAACACTATTATATCTGTACTGATATTTATTTACTGAACATTATGAATAAACCTTAACTTATACATTGCTATGAACTATCCTTATTCACTATGACATTTTGTTTCCTATGATTTTGCTCTATTCTACTAATTAACAATTGAACTATTAATTATATTATATTAATAATGCTCATCGCTATGTTTGAGTATAAAAATTGTTCCGTGTATGTTATTTACTCTCATATTACCTTCTACTAATCACCTTACTGATGATTGTTTGGTTTAGGCATTGTTGAGGCATACCGTTTGTATCGGATTTCTGTCTTAAAAACATTTATTAGTTCACAATCCGGTATTTTGCTGAGGTAGCTTATTTGTATAAGGTTCCCTCTTACAAACACGTTTACTTGTCATAAGTATATTTGAGACTGAAATATAGCTTCATTCTCATATTGTGGCCATAGCTAATTTTAGTCCTTGGCATTCATAGTTGCTTTATTCTCAGCCAAATGCTGATTCTGATATCACATTATTCAGATTCTTATTTAATCATTTTTTATTAACATATCATATTCCATTTAAGTTATTCACTGACTCACTTGACAGCTTAAAGTGAATTTAATTTGTCCATTAGTTTGTGTCAGTTATAGTATGGTTGTAGTGTCAAACAGTATCTAGGTTTACTGCTTCTTGTGGCACTTCTGCTTCTTTCTTCTTCCATGGTTCCTCTCTTCTTGGTTACTCTTATCATTACATTATCTGTTTACATTATCGTTATGTATTTATTAAATCTGATAGTATATGTCTAGGTTATGTAACATCTGGTTATGTTACATATACTCCCCCCTCAAAATTGATAATTTGAGAGAAAATTTGATTTTTTGATAAAATTATCATTTCATTTCAGTTTTTTAGTATACTACTACTGTTTTTCGTCTTGTACTCTTTACATTGATCTTTAACATACTATTAGTGATTTACACTAGCTTGAGTTCTTGTCTAATGATATAATTCTTAGCTTACTAGTATTGTTTCAAGTTTCTCACATTTTAAGTCATTCAATTACAATAGGTTTCACTTCTTAAATTAACAATTTCCTGTCTTATCATATTACATTTTTCTTTCTCTTTACATATCTTTACTTTTGTGATTAGCTCAATGGTTCTTACATTTTTTACCTCACAGATTCTTTAATAATAGTCCTTGATACATTACTATATAACTCCCTAACTTTTGTAGTGGGTTCGGAATCAGAGTGGCTCACTGTGGCATACATTCTCTGCCGTTCCTCAATACACATACTCAGATTCAGAGGCATACTCATCTCTGTCTGAGAAAAAATAAAAATTGCACCTGGCAATAGTTGCACTATCACAACACATAAAATATCACATATCATTCATTTTCAATAATATAACATCTTCAATATAATATTCAAGGTATTAGAGGTTTTCATTTGTATCACATTTCCTTCTTTTATACTTTCTAACATACTTCTTTTTCACAGGTAATTATTTCTTTTCAGACTTGACATTCTCGGCCATGCTTTTTATTAGCCGTATTGTTACTTTTTATACTAGTTGACAATTTGTTTTAGTTTACTTGAGTATTCTTAAAATTACACACTTACATTGATCCTTATATAATTATGCAGTTGGTTCTTACACATAGAGTTTACGATATTTTATTCTCACAATAGTTTACAAGTTTTTCTTTTTTCGTTAATAATTCATACTTATCCTGAATTATCAGGGTTTACAGTATTCATATACTAAATGGTTTTTGTTAGATGTTCTCTGACATATCTTGTTACATACAATATTTGGTAATTAATTAACATTTTTCTTTCTCTTCATTCCACAATAATAATAGCCATCTTTATAATTAACTCTCTTTGTTATTCTGCCTCTCTACTCCTTCAAGTGTCTGATAATTTACACTTATTCTGGATGATTTTAATTCTCGTTTATGGAGTATACAATATTTGATAATTACAATACAATGTGATAATATAATAACAACATATTAATATCTAATTTTATAGACATGCTTGGGGTTACATGGTTCATTTAATAAACATTTTTCTCTCTCTCTACTTTCCATAATAATATCCTTCTTTCATGTTACTCTCTTTGGTTTTCTTCTTCTCTACTCCTTCAAGTGATGGTGGTTTTCACTTATTCTGGACGATTTTAATTAATATTTTAGTTTTGTGAGAGGTATACAATATTCATTTGATAGAAACATTTTGCTACATATATAATATTCATTTGATAAAGATTTTTGTTATATGCTACTTTGGGTTCTTTATGATATAATAGATATCTTTCTCCTCATTAAATTATTTGGTTTACAATACACATTTTTCTATCATCTAGTATGATAGATCTGGCTCTTATTCAATAGGTAACAAATAGTTTGGCCTATATACTAATACTACACACTTTTTATAACACAATATGGCAAATAAGTTTGCTATAGGCAATTAGTTACTTTCAATACCTTGGGCATAATACATGATCATCCTAATCACTAAATGAATCCGTTTATAGTAGTTATTTTTAACATATTTTTTATACACTAATTATTCCGGTGGTAAATGTTGCCTACCACTATAATTTATCTGCTCTTAACAATAATCACATTTATGGTCTACATATTTGGGGTTACTTTGTGCTGTTCCACTCTATTGGGTTCATTGTTTGGGACAATTACGTTTCACAGGTATCCTTTTCCATATCTGTCTCTAGTACTACATGTTTGTGATATTTGGCACTCTGTAATTACCTATCATGCGGTTCTTCCACTTTGCGGCTACCAGATAGTCATTGGCTTCTCGTTTTCTTGCCTTCTTCCTCCCCTCATCTTCGATATCCAGGTGTCCAGTGTACTCCTGGTCTTTGTTATTATTGGCGTCCAGTACCCCTTCTAATTTGGGTTGATCGTCATTAGTTTCCTGGTTGGATTTT
Source organism: Magicicada septendecula (assembly GCA_034769895.1). Taxonomy (NCBI): domain Eukaryota; kingdom Metazoa; phylum Arthropoda; class Insecta; order Hemiptera; family Cicadidae; genus Magicicada; species Magicicada septendecula. Next base: position 913,003,005 of record CM068367.1, on the reverse strand, counting down.
TCCATTGATTGGTCCCTCTCCTTCCGCAATTCCTTTATTCTTTGGGCATACCCTTCAATGATCCGGTCCAGCTGTTCTTTTTCACCAGCAACGTGCGGCTGGAAAAAATATTAAATGAAAATATTTTTTATATTTTAAATCAGCCCGGCTAGCTCAGTCGGTAGAGCATGAGACTCTTAATCTCAGGGTCATGGGTTCGAGCCCCACGTTGGGCGCCAATTTGTAATAAAATGGAAATGGGGTTGTTTATATTTAATGTTTATATTTGAAATATTATTTGAAATATTAAAGGTTGTAGTTGTTGAAAATTGAAAGTTACTAATTTTATAAAGCAATTTAAAATGTAACATTCGAGGTTACTAAAAGTGTGTTTACAATTGCAGAATTATAATTGTCTGAAAAGAATTCCCTTAGATAAAACAAATAAAATAGTTGTGTTAATATTATTTAAACACTAACGTTACTTAAATTTAAAAATAAAGTGTAATAGCTGGTCGCTTGCTGTTGGTGACCGTCTTGATGATACTAGCTGTGAAACTCCTCCTCCAGGTTAATAGTCGTCTAAGTTCGTAAAGTCTAGTAATGTCTGGACAATAGAATAAATATAATACACTTTCACGTACCTGTTCGTGTTTTCTGGAAGTTCAATAAGCTGCCAAGACGGTTTACAAAACCAACTCACTTTATCTACAAGGTTAGGTTACCTTGTTTAATAATGGGCGCCACACAGGTTTATTTTGGGAAAATCCCGTGGAAAACCCATTAATAGAATCAGATAATAATTTAAAAAAAATTTAAAATAATTGTTTATTGCCCTTATGGCAATGCAATTCAACAATATTTAACCACAACTGAAGGTTGTTTTGATTCTTCTAAATGAATTATTTATCTACTTTTTAGAAATAAATCAAGTCGAGTTATGCTGTTAATAATGGGGTTTTATTCATACCCTTGATAGAGAATTCAAACAAATATAATTAAAAGAATACAATGATGTACAATTGCAAATATGTTGTTATACACCCTATATAACTGGCTCAGAGCATAAGCAATAATTCTGGTTAAGTCCAGATACTCTTTACTTTAAACATTAATATTATTTAAATCTCAGGCGTAAGTTCTTTGAAACACAAAAAAGAATGCTCATGCCTACACAATAGCTAATGATTTTCTGTTATAATATAGACTAGTAATGCCTTTGAGGTTACTAATATAAAATAAAAATAAAAATAACCTATTTTATAGGTTATGCGTTCGTAACGCTTGATTCATGATTTACAAAGTTATATTTTGAGATCACTTATAACTAACATTCAACTTAACTAGTATTGACAAATCCATTAAATAACTTTAGACATGGTGTAGTATAGAAAAATGTTTCAGTGTTATGCGTCAGTACAGATCTGTTTATCAAAACATACAGGTTATGGCGCTCGGAGTAATGAATAAATTGTTACACTATTACCTTTGTGTTTTAATCTTTTGATTAAAATTCAATTAACACATCGATGATCGGATTATAATGATCATCGTTATTCACTACACACGCACATGAACAGAGAAAATTGGTTCGCTTCTAACTAAAAGAACCATATATGACATTATTTAATTATTTCTTCTGTTCATTATTTTTCCCGCACTAAATGAAATAATACTACACTTAAACGCACTGGTTCTTTGTAGAATGTCTTGAAGTTATCTTTGGTTATTGCCGAAATGTTTCTATCGATGCACTGTTGTAATGACGCTACCAGTTAGTAAAAATTTCGATGAGACCAGCGCACCTTCCACGCTGAATGAAATTAAAAAGTGTCTGATGGTAATCCGCTGCAGTTCCTTATATACCCGATCGTTTGATCGGCTTTAGGCGATTGTATTAATTACTAAGCTATTTTTTGATTGGCTTAGCCAGGTGTGATGAAAGTGACATATTGTTTTTCCAACCGTCAATAACGGTTTTCTAACCGACATTCGCCGGAATGATTGACAGTTGTCGTTGTTATTAGTGTTGATAAACAGATTTCTTATGCATTTTGTGCAAATGATGCTAACGCCTCTCACGCACTTATTATAGTTGCGATTGGGGTCGTATCGCTATCAAATTAAAGGATATTTTGTCCTCTTTAATTTGATATAGTTTGACCCTGGTTTATTTACACCTTTACTGACATCGCTAAATAAACAATGTTCAGGTACTCGGTTTCACACTGTCGTCTGCTAATCGAAACAGGCGATTACACACATTTAATAATATTGTTTGTGTTCCACATCGCGTTTTATCACTCAAACGTTTATGTTAGAACACTATTATATCTGTACTGATATTTATTTACTGAACATTATGAATAAACCTTAACTTATACATTGCTATGAACTATCCTTATTCACTATGACATTTTGTTTCCTATGATTTTGCTCTATTCTACTAATTAACAATTGAACTATTAATTATATTATATTAATAATGCTCATCGCTATGTTTGAGTATAAAAATTGTTCCGTGTATGTTATTTACTCTCATATTACCTTCTACTAATCACCTTACTGATGATTGTTTGGTTTAGGCATTGTTGAGGCATACCGTTTGTATCGGATTTCTGTCTTAAAAACATTTATTAGTTCACAATCCGGTATTTTGCTGAGGTAGCTTATTTGTATAAGGTTCCCTCTTACAAACACGTTTACTTGTCATAAGTATATTTGAGACTGAAATATAGCTTCATTCTCATATTGTGGCCATAGCTAATTTTAGTCCTTGGCATTCATAGTTGCTTTATTCTCAGCCAAATGCTGATTCTGATATCACATTATTCAGATTCTTATTTAATCATTTTTTATTAACATATCATATTCCATTTAAGTTATTCACTGACTCACTTGACAGCTTAAAGTGAATTTAATTTGTCCATTAGTTTGTGTCAGTTATAGTATGGTTGTAGTGTCAAACAGTATCTAGGTTTACTGCTTCTTGTGGCACTTCTGCTTCTTTCTTCTTCCATGGTTCCTCTCTTCTTGGTTACTCTTATCATTACATTATCTGTTTACATTATCGTTATGTATTTATTAAATCTGATAGTATATGTCTAGGTTATGTAACATCTGGTTATGTTACATATACTCCCCCCTCAAAATTGATAATTTGAGAGAAAATTTGATTTTTTGATAAAATTATCATTTCATTTCAGTTTTTTAGTATACTACTACTGTTTTTCGTCTTGTACTCTTTACATTGATCTTTAACATACTATTAGTGATTTACACTAGCTTGAGTTCTTGTCTAATGATATAATTCTTAGCTTACTAGTATTGTTTCAAGTTTCTCACATTTTAAGTCATTCAATTACAATAGGTTTCACTTCTTAAATTAACAATTTCCTGTCTTATCATATTACATTTTTCTTTCTCTTTACATATCTTTACTTTTGTGATTAGCTCAATGGTTCTTACATTTTTTACCTCACAGATTCTTTAATAATAGTCCTTGATACATTACTATATAACTCCCTAACTTTTGTAGTGGGTTCGGAATCAGAGTGGCTCACTGTGGCATACATTCTCTGCCGTTCCTCAATACACATACTCAGATTCAGAGGCATACTCATCTCTGTCTGAGAAAAAATAAAAATTGCACCTGGCAATAGTTGCACTATCACAACACATAAAATATCACATATCATTCATTTTCAATAATATAACATCTTCAATATAATATTCAAGGTATTAGAGGTTTTCATTTGTATCACATTTCCTTCTTTTATACTTTCTAACATACTTCTTTTTCACAGGTAATTATTTCTTTTCAGACTTGACATTCTCGGCCATGCTTTTTATTAGCCGTATTGTTACTTTTTATACTAGTTGACAATTTGTTTTAGTTTACTTGAGTATTCTTAAAATTACACACTTACATTGATCCTTATATAATTATGCAGTTGGTTCTTACACATAGAGTTTACAATATTTTATTCTCACAATAGTTTACAAGTTTTTTTTTTTCGTTAATAATTCATACTTATCCTGAATTATCAGGGTTTACAGTATTCATATACTAAATGGTTTTTGTTAGATGTTCTCTGACATATCTTGTTACATACAATATTTGGTAATTAATTAACATTTTTCTTTCTCTTCATTCCACAATAATAATAGCCATCTTTATAATTAACTCTCTTTGTTATTCTGCCTCTCTACTCCTTCAAGTGTCTGATAATTTACACTTATTCTGGATGATTTTAATTCTCGTTTATGGAGTATACAATATTTGATAATTACAATACAATGTGATAATATAATAACAACATATTAATATCTAATTTTATAGACATGCTTGGGGTTACATGGTTCATTTAATAAACATTTTTCTCTCTCTCTACTTTCCATAATAATATCCTTCTTTCATGTTACTCTCTTTGGTTTTCTTCTTCTCTACTCCTTCAAGTGATGGTGGTTTTCACTTATTCTGGACGATTTTAATTAATATTTTAGTTTTGTGAGAGGTATACAATATTCATTTGATAGAAACATTTTGCTACATATATAATATTCATTTGATAAAGATTTTTGTTATATGCTACTTTGGGTTCTTTATGATATAATAGATATCTTTCTCCTCATTAAATTATTTGGTTTACAATACACATTTTTCTATCATCTAGTATGATAGATCTGGCTCTTATTCAATAGGTAACAAATAGTTTGGCCTATATACTAATACTACACACTTTTTATAACACAATATGGCAAATAAGTTTGCTATAGGCAATTAGTTACTTTCAATACCTTGGGCATAATACATGATCATCCTAATCACTAAATGAATCCGTTTATAGTAGTTATTTTTAACATATTTTTTATACACTAATTATTCCGGTGGTAAATGTTGCCTACCACTATAATTTATCTGCTCTTAACAATAATCACATTTATGGTCTACATATTTGGGGTTACTTTGTGCTGTTCCACTCTATTGGGTTCATTGTTTGGGACAATTACGTTTCACAGGTATCCTTTTCCATATCTGTCTCTAGTACTACATGTTTGTGATATTTGGCACTCTGTAATTACCTATCATGCGGTTCTTCCACTTTGCGGCTACCAGATAGTCATTGGCTTCTCGTTTTCTTGCCTTCTTCCTCCCCTCATCTTCGATATCCAGGTGTCCAGTGTACTCCTGGTCTTTGTTATTATTGGCGTCCAGTACCCCTTCTAATTTGGGTTGATCGTCATTAGTTTCCTGGTTGGATTTTTCCATTGATTGGTCCCTCTCCTTCCGCAATTCCTTTATTCTTTGGGCATACCCTTCAATGATCCGGTCCAGCTGTTCTTTTTCACCAGCAACGTGCGGCTGGAAAAAATATTAAATGAAAATATTTTTTATATTTTAAATCAGCCCGGCTAGCTCAGTCGGTAGAGCATGAGACTCTTAATCTCAGGGTCATGGGTTCGAGCCCCACGTTGGGCGCCAATTTGTAATAAAATGGAAATGGGGTTGTTTATATTTAATGTTTATATTTGAAATATTATTTGAAATATTAAAGGTTGTAGTTGTTGAAAATTGAAAGTTACTAATTTTATAAAGCAATTTAAAATGTAACATTCGAGGTTACTAAAAGTGTGTTTACAATTGCAGAATTATAATTGTCTGAAAAGAATTCCCTTAGATAAAACAAATAAAATAGTTGTGTTAATATTATTTAAACACTAACGTTACTTAAATTTAAAAATAAAGTGTAATAGCTGGTCGCTTGCTGTTGGTGACCGTCTTGATGATACTAGCTGTGAAACTCCTCCTCCAGGTTAATAGTCGTCTAAGTTCGTAAAGTCTAGTAATGTCTGGACAATAGAATAAATATAATACACTTTCACGTACCTGTTCGTGTTTTCTGGAAGTTCAATAAGCTGCCAAGACGGTTTACAAAACCAACTCACTTTATCTACAAGGTTAGGTTACCTTGTTTAATAATGGGCGCCACACAGGTTTATTTTGGGAAAATCCCGTGGAAAACCCATTAATAGAATCAGATAATAATTTAAAAAAAATTTAAAATAATTGTTTATTGCCCTTATGGCAATGCAATTCAACAATATTTAACCACAACTGAAGGTTGTTTTGATTCTTCTAAATGAATTATTTATCTACTTTTTAGAAATAAATCAAGTCGAGTTATGCTGTTAATAATGGGGTTTTATTCATACCCTTGATAGAGAATTCAAACAAATATAATTAAAAGAATACAATGATGTACAATTGCAAATATGTTGTTATACACCCTATATAACTGGCTCAGAGCATAAGCAATAATTCTGGTTAAGTCCAGATACTCTTTACTTTAAACATTAATATTATTTAAATCTCAGGCGTAAGTTCTTTGAAACACAAAAAAGAATGCTCATGCCTACACAATAGCTAATGATTTTCTGTTATAATATAGACTAGTAATGCCTTTGAGGTTACTAATATAAAATAAAAATAAAAATAACCTATTTTATAGGTTATGCGTTCGTAACGCTTGATTCATGATTTACAAAGTTATATTTTGAGATCACTTATAACTAACATTCAACTTAACTAGTATTGACAAATCCATTAAATAACTTTAGACATGGTGTAGTACAGAAAAATGTTTCAGTGTTATGCGTCAGTACAGATCTGTTTATCAAAACATACAGGTTATGGCGCTCGGAGTAATGAATAAATTGTTACACTATTACCTTTGTGTTTTAATCTTTTGATTAAAATTCAATTAACACATCGATGATCGGATTATAATGATCATCGTTATTCACTACACACGCACATGAACAGAGAAAATTGGTTCGCTTCTAACTAAAAGAACCATATATGACATTATTTAATTATTTCTTCTGTTCATTATTTTTCCCGCACTAAATGAAATAATACTACACTTAAACGCACTGGTTCTTTGTAGAATGTCTTGAAGTTATCTTTGGTTATTGCCGAAATGTTTCTATCGATGCACTGTTGTAATGACGCTACCAGTTAGTAAAAATTTCGATGAGACCAGCGCACCTTCCACGCTGAATGAAATTAAAAAGTGTCTGATGGTAATCCGCTGCAGTTCCTTATATACCCGATCGTTTGATCGGCTTTAGGCGATTGTATTAATTACTAAGCTATTTTTTGATTGGCTTAGCCAGGTGTGATGAAAGTGACATATTGTTTTTCCAACCGTCAATAACGGTTTTCTAACCGACATTCGCCGGAATGATTGACAGTTGTCGTTGTTATTAGTGTTGATAAACAGATTTCTTATGCATTTTGTGCAAATGATGCTAACGCCTCTCACGCACTTATTATAGTTGCGATTGGGGTCGTATCGCTATCAAATTAAAGGATATTTTGTCCTCTTTAATTTGATATAGTTTGACCCTGGTTTATTTACACCTTTACTGACATCGCTAAATAAACAATGTTCAGGTACTCGGTTTCACACTGTCGTCTGCTAATCGAAACAGGCGATTACACACATTTAATAATATTGTTTGTGTTCCACATCGCGTTTTATCACTCAAACGTTTATGTTAGAACACTATTATATCTGTACTGATATTTATTTACTGAACATTATGAATAAACCTTAACTTATACATTGCTATGAACTATCCTTATTCACTATGACATTTTGTTTCCTATGATTTTGCTCTATTCTACTAATTAACAATTGAACTATTAATTATATTATATTAATAATGCTCATCGCTATGTTTGAGTATAAAAATTGTTCCGTGTATGTTATTTACTCTCATATTACCTTCTACTAATCACCTTACTGATGATTGTTTGGTTTAGGCATTGTTGAGGCATACCGTTTGTATCGGATTTCTGTCTTAAAAACATTTATTAGTTCACAATCCGGTATTTTGCTGAGGTAGCTTATTTGTATAAGGTTCCCTCTTACAAACACGTTTACTTGTCATAAGTATATTTGAGACTGAAATATAGCTTCATTCTCATATTGTGGCCATAGCTAATTTTAGTCCTTGGCATTCATAGTTGCTTTATTCTCAGCCAAATGCTGATTCTGATATCACATTATTCAGATTCTTATTTAATCATTTTTTATTAACATATCATATTCCATTTAAGTTATTCACTGACTCACTTGACAGCTTAAAGTGAATTTAATTTGTCCATTAGTTTGTGTCAGTTATAGTATGGTTGTAGTGTCAAACAGTATCTAGGTTTACTGCTTCTTGTGGCACTTCTGCTTCTTTCTTCTTCCATGGTTCCTCTCTTCTTGGTTACTCTTATCATTACATTATCTGTTTACATTATCGTTATGTATTTATTAAATCTGATAGTATATGTCTAGGTTATGTAACATCTGGTTATGTTACATATACTCCCCCCTCAAAATTGATAATTTGAGAGAAAATTTGATTTTTTGATAAAATTATCATTTCATTTCAGTTTTTTAGTATACTACTACTGTTTTTCGTCTTGTACTCTTTACATTGATCTTTAACATACTATTAGTGATTTACACTAGCTTGAGTTCTTGTCTAATGATATAATTCTTAGCTTACTAGTATTGTTTCAAGTTTCTCACATTTTAAGTCATTCAATTACAATAGGTTTCACTTCTTAAATTAACAATTTCCTGTCTTATCATATTACATTTTTCTTTCTCTTTACATATCTTTACTTTTGTGATTAGCTCAATGGTTCTTACATTTTTTACCTCACAGATTCTTTAATAATAGTCCTTGATACATTACTATATAACTCCCTAACTTTTGTAGTGGGTTCGGAATCAGAGTGGCTCACTGTGGCATACATTCTCTGCCGTTCCTCAATACACATACTCAGATTCAGAGGCATACTCATCTCTGTCTGAGAAAAAATAAAAATTGCACCTGGCAATAGTTGCACTATCACAACACATAAAATATCACATATCATTCATTTTCAATAATATAACATCTTCAATATAATATTCAAGGTATTAGAGGTTTTCATTTGTATCACATTTCCTTCTTTTATACTTTCTAACATACTTCTTTTTCACAGGTAATTATTTCTTTTCAGACTTGACATTCTCGGCCATGCTTTTTATTAGCCGTATTGTTACTTTTTATACTAGTTGACAATTTGTTTTAGTTTACTTGAGTATTCTTAAAATTACACACTTACATTGATCCTTATATAATTATGCAGTTGGTTCTTACACATAGAGTTTACAATATTTTATTCTCACAATAGTTTACAAGTTTTTCTTTTTTCGTTAATAATTCATACTTATCCTGAATTATCAGGGTTTACAGTATTCATATACTAAATGGTTTTTGTTAGATGTTCTCTGACATATCTTGTTACATACAATATTTGGTAATTAATTAACATTTTTCTTTCTCTTCATTCCACAATAATAATAGCCATCTTTATAATTAACTCTCTTTGTTATTCTGCCTCTCTACTCCTTCAAGTGTCTGATAATTTACACTTATTCTGGATGATTTTAATTCTCGTTTATGGAGTATACAATATTTGATAATTACAATACAATGTGATAATATAATAACAACATATTAATATCTAATTTTATAGACATGCTTGGGGTTACATGGTTCATTTAATAAACATTTTTCTCTCTCTCTACTTTCCATAATAATATCCTTCTTTCATGTTACTCTCTTTGGTTTTCTTCTTCTCTACTCCTTCAAGTGATGGTGGTTTTCACTTATTCTGGACGATTTTAATTAATATTTTAGTTTTGTGAGAGGTATACAATATTCATTTGATAGAAACATTTTGCTACATATATAATATTCATTTGATAAAGATTTTTGTTATATGCTACTTTGGGTTCTTTATGATATAATAGATATCTTTCTCCTCATTAAATTATTTGGTTTACAATACACATTTTTCTATCATCTAGTATGATAGATCTGGCTCTTATTCAATAGGTAACAAATAGTTTGGCCTATATACTAATACTACACACTTTTTATAACACAATATGGCAAATAAGTTTGCTATAGGCAATTAGTTACTTTCAATACCTTGGGCATAATACATGATCATCCTAATCACTAAATGAATCCGTTTATAGTAGTTATTTTTAACATATTTTTTATACACTAATTATTCCGGTGGTAAATGTTGCCTACCACTATAATTTATCTGCTCTTAACAATAATCACATTTATGGTCTACATATTTGGGGTTACTTTGTGCTGTTCCACTCTATTGGGTTCATTGTTTGGGACAATTACGTTTCACAGGTATCCTTTTCCATATCTGTCTCTAGTACTACATGTTTGTGATATTTGGCACTCTGTAATTACCTATCATGCGGTTCTTCCACTTTGCGGCTACCAGATAGTCATTGGCTTCTCGTTTTCTTGCCTTCTTCCTCCCCTCATCTTCGATATCCAGGTGTCCAGTGTACTCCTGGTCTTTGTTATTATTGGCGTCCAGTACCCCTTCTAATTTGGGTTGATCGTCATTAGTTTCCTGGTTGGATTTTTCCATTGATTGGTCCCTCTCCTTCCGCAATTCCTTTATTCTTTGGGCATACCCTTCAATGATCCGGTCCAGCTGTTCTTTTTCACCAGCAACGTGCGGCTGGAAAAAATATTAAATGAAAATATTTTTTATATTTTAAATCAGCCCGGCTAGCTCAGTCGGTAGAGCATGAGACTCTTAATCTCAGGGTCATGGGTTCGAGCCCCACGTTGGGCGCCAATTTGTAATAAAATGGAAATGGGGTTGTTTATATTTAATGTTTATATTTGAAATATTATTTGAAATATTAAAGGTTGTAGTTGTTGAAAATTGAAAGTTACTAATTTTATAAAGCAATTTAAAATGTAACATTCGAGGTTACTAAAAGTGTGTTTACAATTGCAGAATTATAATTGTCTGAAAAGAATTCCCTTAGATAAAACAAATAAAATAGTTGTGTTAATATTATTTAAACACTAACGTTACTTAAATTTAAAAATAAAGTGTAATAGCTGGTCGCTTGCTGTTGGTGACCGTCTTGATGATACTAGCTGTGAAACTCCTCCTCCAGGTTGATAGTCGTCTAAGTTCGTAAAGTCTAGTAATGTCTGGACAATAGAATAAATATAATACACTTTCACGTACCTGTTCGTGTTTTCTGGAAGTTCAATAAGCTGCCAAGACGGTTTACAAAACCAACTCACTTTATCTACAAGGTTAGGTTACCTTGTTTAATAATGGGCGCCACACAGGTTTATTTTGGGAAAATCCCGTGGAAAACCCATTAATAGAATCAGATAATAATTTAAAAAAAATTTAAAATAATTGTTTATTGCCCTTATGGCAATGCAATTCAACAATATTTAACCACAACTGAAGGTTGTTTTGATTCTTCTAAATGAATTATTTATCTACTTTTTAGAAATAAATCAAGTCGAGTTATGCTGTTAATAATGGGGTTTTATTCATACCCTTGATAGAGAATTCAAACAAATATAATTAAAAGAATACAATGATGTACAATTGCAAATATGTTGTTATACACCCTATATAACTGGCTCAGAGCATAAGCAATAATTCTGGTTAAGTCCAGATACTCTTTACTTTAAACATTAATATTATTTAAATCTCAGGCGTAAGTTCTTTGAAACACAAAAAAGAATGCTCATGCCTACACAATAGCTAATGATTTTCTGTTATAATATAGACTAGTAATGCCTTTGAGGTTACTAATATAAAATAAAAATAAAAATAACCTATTTTATAGGTTATGCGTTCGTAACGCTTGATTCATGATTTACAAAGTTATATTTTGAGATCACTTATAACTAACATTCAACTTAACTAGTATTGACAAATCCATTAAATAACTTTAGACATGGTGTAGTACAGAAAAATGTTTCAGTGTTATGCGTCAGTACAGATCTGTTTATCAAAACATACAGGTTATGGCGCTCGGAGTAATGAATAAATTGTTACACTATTACCTTTGTGTTTTAATCTTTTGATTAAAATTCAATTAACACATCGATGATCGGATTATAATGATCATCGTTATTCACTACACACGCACATGAACAGAGAAAATTGGTTCGCTTCTAACTAAAAGAACCATATATGACATTATTTAATTATTTCTTCTGTTCGTTATTTTTCCCGCACTAAATGAAATAATACTACACTTAAACGCACTGGTTCTTTGTAGAATGTCTTGAAGTTATCTTTGGTTATTGCCGAAATGTTTCTATCGATGCACTGTTGTAATGACGCTACCAGTTAGTAAAAATTTCGATGAGACCAGCGCACCTTCCACGCTGAATGAAATTAAAAAGTGTCTGACGGTAATCCGCTGCAGTTCCTTATATACCCGATCGTTTGATCGGCTTTAGGCGATTGTATTAATTACTAAGCTATTTTTTGATTGGCTTAGCCAGGTGTGATGAAAGTGACATATTGTTTTTCCAACCGTCAATAACGGTTTTCTAACCGACATTCGCCGGAATGATTGACAGTTGTCGTTGTTATTAGTGTTGATAAACAGATTTCTTATGCATTTTGTGCAAATGATGCTAATGCCTCTCACGCACTTATTATAGTTGCGATTGGGGTCGTATCGCTATCAAATTAAAGGATATTTTGTCCTCTTTAATTTGATATAGTTTGACCCTGGTTTATTTACACCTTTACTGACATCGCTAAATAAACAATGTTCAGGTACTCGGTTTCACACTGTCGTCTGCTAATCGAAACAGGCGATTACACACATTTAATAATATTGTTTGTGTTCCACATCGCGTTTTATCACTCAAACGTTTATGTTAGAACACTATTATATCTGTACTGATATTTATTTACTGAACATTATGAATAAACCTTAACTTATACATTGCTATGAACTATCCTTATTCACTATGACATTTTGTTTCCTATGATTTTGCTCTATTCTACTAATTAACAATTGAACTATTAATTATATTATATTAATAATGCTCATCGCTATGTTTGAGTATAAAAATTGTTCCGTGTATGTTATTTACCCTCATATTACCTTCTACTAATCACCTTACTGATGATTGTTTGGTTTAGGCATTGTTGAGGCATACCGTTTGTATCGGATTTCTGTCTTAAAAACATTTATTAGTTCACAATCCGGTATTTTGCTGAGGTAGCTTATTTGTATAAGGTTCCCTCTTACAAACACGTTTACTTGTCATAAGTATATTTGAGACTGAAATATAGCTTCATTCTCATATTGTGGCCATAGCTAATTTTAGTCCTTGGCATTCATAGTTGCTTTATTCTCAGCCAAATGCTGATTCTGATATCACATTATTCAGATTCTTATTTAATCATTTTTTATTAACATATCATATTCCATTTAAGTTATTCACTGACTCACTTGACAGCTTAAAGTGAATTTAATTTGTCCATTAGTTTGTGTCAGTTATAGTATGGTTGTAGTGTCAAACAGTATCTAGGTTTACTGCTTCTTGTGGCACTTCTGCTTCTTTCTTCTTCCATGGTTCCTCTCTTCTTGGTTACTCTTATCATTACATTATCTGTTTACATTATCGTTATGTATTTATTAAATCTGATAGTATATGTCTAGGTTATGTAACATCTGGTTATGTTACACATGGAAGAAGAATTCATCCATCAATTTTGTCTTTGCAAGAAGAATTTAAAAGACTATCCTTGAATAGACTTAATACTTTGCAAGAAATGATTACTAATTTCATTACATCGAGAGAGGGATTGACAATATTAACTTTAAACTGTCAAAGTCTCAAAAAGCATGCTTCAGATATGCAAGAATCTGTTTCTCAAAAAAGTGACTATTTATTATTATCAGAAACATGCCTTTCTAATGAAAAAGACGTTCAACTAGCTGATTTCGATTGCATAGTAAAATTTAAACGGGAAGATGTTAGAGCTGCGGGAGTTGCGATATATCAAAACAAAAACATAGCCCGAATTACTACGACGAATATAGAACTTACAATACGAAATACACGTGAACTTAATGTTACCCAAGCAGCTATTGGTGATATATGTGCTTCTCAAGTTAAAATGGATGATGGGAGAGAATTCCTTATGTTCTTGGATTTCGTTGTCCATGACGTGTCCGTTACTTAACTAAATACCACTATAGTATTGACGACTCGGAACACTAAGTTTTTTATAAGTAAAAACGTAAAGTTTTACCTTACAGCCTAAACCGGCTTTCACCTTTAGAAGGCTTCATCAGAGGCTGCCATAGGTAGCGTTGTCCGTCTTGTTGTTGGCGACGGGATAGTTTTTCGAAAGATCGAAACTGTGTGTGTGTGTGTGGTGAGATGTGTTCGAATAATGCGTGCGATTTGAATTGTGTCTGTTCGTTTAGGATGTCGTTTTTATTTGTTTTTGTGTGTTTGTATATTTCTAATTGTTCTAGAGTGTCTAGTTTTCGGCCTTTTGTGTGTACGTGTAGAATGTTCATGTTATTGTCGATGTTTTTATATGTGTGGTTTGCATCAGTGAGGTGGTTTGCAAAGGTAGATTCTGTAGTGGTGTGGAGTGCTTTTGTGTGTTCAATGTATCTCTGTTTGAAGCTACGTCCTGTCTGGCCTATGTAGAATTTATTGCAATTTGAGCAATTTAGCTTGTATACACCAGGTAGATCGAATTTGTTTTGTGCTTTGGGTATGCGTTTTGATAGTGTGTGTTCTGTTTTGTTAGTAGTTTTGTAAGCGATTCTGTATCCTGCTTTTTTGAATTTGTGGGCAATTTTTTCTGTTTGTTTCATAACACTAACATACATCAACAAACAAACAGAAAAAATTGCCCACAAATTCAAAAAAGCAGGATACAGAATCGCTTACAAAACTACTAACTACTATATATAAAACTACTATATAGTGATATTTAATTCCTTATGGTTGTTGTGTATATTTCACCAAATCAAAAAGTCACAGAAATCATAAAATTTTTACACCGTCGTTTACTCATATATAGTCGCGAAGGTTCAAGGATTTTAGGAGATAATTTAGACGAACTTCCGATGATTTTAGCAGGAGATTTTAATGTTAATTTTGCAACAAATGATTCAATCCCTTTGACAACATTCCTTGAGCAAACATTTGATTTGAAAATCAATAATAAGCCAACTGAACCAACAACTAGATATGGAATGACAATCGATGCTGTATTTTCAAGATACCTTGATAACATCACGTCTACTACTTTTGTTACATACTTCAGTTATCATTGGCCAATCATTTCTTTAATACCGTCTAAAACACCTTCAACAGCTACTATTACAGAAATCACAGAAGATACGTCTAATAATATTCCGTAACTGCATTGTAAAACAGTCTATATTAAAAATATTTACTTCCCTTGTATTTATATTCTGTAATTATTATTATAATTAGAATAATAAGAAAAATATATTGATTTTATTAATGAAACTCTTGTATTTATATTCTGTAATTATTATTATAATTAGAATAATAAGAAAAATATATTGATTTTATTAACGAAACTCTATGTTTTTTTTTTATTTATTTTACTCCATATTTCTTTATTGGTTTTCATTATTATAAATTCTACCATCAACTTTGATGTTTCACATCTGCCGGGCATCCCGTGATGGCCAATTTTTTTCTAAGTGTTGGAGGAAGACTTCTGCTAGAATGCTGGATATGGGGGAGCCCATGGGTAAGCCATCGTTCTGTGTGTAGTACTGTATTTATTGTTATAAGTAAAGTAGTTTTGTTTTGTGATAATGTTCAGAGTTTCTGTTATTTCGTTGATAAGTTCGTCTGGTGTGTTGTTCTGTTTGAGTTTGTTTTGTAGGATGGTGATTGTTTCAGAGATGGGGATGTTTGTGTACAGGTTTTTAATGTCAAAGGAGGCTAATGTGGCATTATGGGGGATGTGTATGTCTTTTATTTTTGTTACTAGCTCAGTGTTGTTTTTTACTGCAATGTTGTTGTCTATTATTCTAGTTACATTGGTGTTGGACAACAGCTGTCAACTGTAAAACATGACTATACTACACAGGAGATACAGACATACTGCCTGCCTGGTGGGAGCCACGTTCTCTTACAATTGCCCCACTCCAACTGTATACATTTCACTCCTGTCTGTCATAGAAACTTGCTTCCCTGTTTAAATCATATTGTGCCTAAAAAGTTTCACTTCAAAAGAGGATAATGCTTTGAAATAGGAAATTTGTATACTAGTCAGACACAACTTTATCTAATTTGTACAGCTTTCTATTTATTTTGAAGACAACCTGAAATCTTTTCTACTTTAATAAATAATATACAAGTAGACGTTAGAATGTAGGCCTACCAGTTAAAATGCTGTAGTGAAAAGGATAGGTACCTAAGTTTTTAGGTTAGAAGTACAATAACTTCGTTAAATGATTAATAAATGCATAAAAGTTAAAAACAAAGCTTGTAAAGAATTTAATTCTGAGAAAAATGGTGTAAATAAAGTCAATAAAAATCAACAAAAAATTCCAATTTTGGTTAAAAACAATACAATACGTTTTTAGGCAAAGATTTTTCTGTTTTACGTCGGATATCATGAAAGTTATGGGAGATACAGTTCTGCGACCTGTTTTATTCGTGGATTTCGTTGTCCATGACGTGTCCGTTACTTAACTAAATATCACTATAATATTGACGACTCGGAACACTAAGTTTTTTATAAGTAAAAACGTAAAGTTTTACCTTACAGCCTAAACCGGCTTTCACCTATAGAAGGCTTCATCAGAGGCTGTCGTTAGTAGCGCTGCTCGTCTTGTTGTTGGCGACGAGATAGTGTTTCGAAAGATTGAAGCTGTGTGTGTGTGGTGAGATGTGTTCCTAAACGAACAGACACAATTCAAATCGCACGCATTATTCGAACACATCTCACCACACACACACAGCTTCAATCTTTCGAAACACTATCTCGTCGCCAACAACAAGACGAGCAGCGCTACTAACGACAGCCTCTGATGAAGCCTTCTATAGGTGAAAGCCGGTTTAGGCTGTAAGGTAAAACTTTACGTTTTTACTTATAAAAAACTTAGTGTTCCGAGTCGTCAATATTATAGTGATATTTTGTTTTATTCGATTTTTCAGGTCAAAAACCATAAGAAACAACAGAATTCGCCCCTTAATTTACCTTCCCAGAATTTCAGAAAGTCTTCATTTACCCGGGGGAACCGAAACCCGGGCGGAATCTTTCGCTAGCCGTAACTCGCTTACAAAGCGTTTCCGGACATATGTTTATATGAACTTTTTTTCTTCTTTTACACTATAGAACCATTTCTCAAATTATTTCCCTCTCCTCCCGGACATCCTGTGTATTCGTACTCTGTGAAGTACGCGAGACTGATCCGCAAAGAATCTTTTCGGAAAAAGATTCGGAAATTTGTTCAATTGCTTATTACTCGTTTAGGAAATGTGTCGACCACGGAGGATGTTTGGTGACGAAAGTTGTTCATTTTTGATTTTGTAATTTCAGGTAGACATAATATGTAGGATTACTTTTCTTTTTGACATGTGTACGTAATTTTAATAATTAGGCCAGAGAATATTTAAAGAAATTTAACGTAGGTTCGCACATTGTATAGCAGTATTTACCGTATTTAGTTTACTGTGTAGTGAAAGGTTAATGTGTTTCAGTTCAGTTTACATTGTGTATACAAGACAGCATTTAAAGTAAATGAAGTGGGATGTGTAAGGTTATGTTTACTTTTTGTTTGTTCATAAATGAAAACTGTTTAATACAAATATTAAATTCGAATACACGGATTTGACACATTTGTCAGTTAATTTTTTGTTTGTTTCATTTATATCAAGGTAACTTTTCGACACACAAAGTAAACGAATCAAAAAAATGAAAATCTAATTTACCCACCTGTCTTATTTTCTTAATTGTTTGTGCTAAGCCGGTCAGTTGTTGATCATGTTATTGCTAATTCCATTAATATGTGGGTTATATGTTTAAGAGTATTGGGGTAATGGTTGGTCAGTACCGTACTACCTGTGGTTTCAGGTATTCAGGTAATTTTCATCAAACGCCACACCAGAATTGTAAAAGGTAATAAAATATTACGTATGTTATTCTGTTAATCAGTATCTATAATTTTTCACACTGTAAAGTATAAGTAAAAGATGAAAATGTGTTTAATGACAGTGATAGAAAGTTTAATTTTTCTATAGTCAGGCAGCAAGGTTAGATGAGATTTGTTTTCATTTGATTTAGCATAATTTTTGTTTTCTTCTGATACAGTTACAAAACTCAGCGAGTAAGAAGTGTTATGTACTGTAAATAATAAAGCAGTTTCTCTTGTTTTAAATAACACGATCTTAAAGGATCAAGTATTTGGTTTCCAATTTTGAAGTGATAAGTACTTATAATAAAGACTGATTATTTTTCATTCATATTTTGTCTGGATCATTAAATGTTAGTGATGATATTTGTTGTGTATGTATTTTTGACAATAGACATTTGCATCACTGATTTAATTTTTAAGAATGCAAGATTTTACCTGCACTGCGAATTGGTAGCCGCATTCAGGTGTAATACACACTATTTAATTTCTACCACCAATCTGGTGAAGGTGGGAGAATGATTTGCTTCCTGCCACCTCCAAGTCTCTAAGAAAAACATGAAATGTGGTGTGTTTTCTGCCTTTAATGATAGTACACCACCCACTCACTTGATATAATAGTTAGCAAGGTAAGTCAATTCACTTATAAGTACAACAGTTTTTTAGTAGCTGCCATTTGTATATGACTATTACAGAAATGCAGGAGTGATAGATTAGTGTCTATGTTTTAAAAGTTATTGACCTGAAAACAGCTACAGATTCCTAAGCTGAAATGTTGCTTTTGTAAAAAATTAAATCAGTAATGGTAATTGTCTATTTTCAGGTTTAAAAACATTTTATCTGTAGTTAGCTAGGAGTATTAAATTTCTGGCTGTTAAAAATAACTAAATATATGTAAAATTTTAAATTATGGTAATTGTTCAAATACTTTTTTTTTGACAGTATGGAATACTCAATAATGAACTCTGTGATCCATTGCATTATGTAAGGTGTTGCTTAAATTCCTCAGGTAATGAATATTTTTCAAAAATATTGGGAGGTGAATACATCCCTCATTTCTGGTGAATGTTGATGGAAAGATTTTCACCACTGGAATCATTACCGATTATTATTACAAGTATTCTGTAGTCGTTATTGTTCAAAGACTGAGTTAACGTCATTAATTTATATAAAAAATGAAAGGCGGTATTTCTCCATTTAGCAACTCTGGTAGTTTACATTGAGCCATCATTAACTTTGCATTTTGGTGTATAGTGCATAAAAATTTAGTCAGCTTGCAATCTTAATTATAGTTTTTTAGTGTTGGTAATATTTATATTTTTGTGCCAGGCAGTAACAGTGAAGTTTATTTCAGATGGATGGTTTAAATGTGGCAGAAGCAGATTTTTATAGTGATATGTCTGTTGACGTTCATAATGGTTCAGAACATATTGAAGCAAAGAGGATGCCAATTACATTTTTGAAGTCTGTTCGCAGTGATCTGTCTGTAGAATCAGTGTATAGTGAAACGGAATTAGATGGTAAGTGCTTACATTGTTAAGTATAAAGAATATACAAGCATATTGAATAAAGTAACAAAATTAAAAGTAAAGGATTTATGAGTTAACAGTGAGTGGGATAACAGTGTATAAAATACATGACATATGTGCCTAGGTATTTATTACTAAATGGAAAAATTATTTTTTATAACATTCGCCAGTATTTTGTAGAAACATTCATCAGACATGAGAAAAAACATGGGTGTGAATGAGTTACTTTAACTTCGGAAAACGTGAAGTTCTTGCAATTTTACCATATCACATTTTTATCATACAGTAATATCTAGTATTAGAGAGATCAGTATTATGTAGTTATTTTCTTTTAATTCATAGTGCAACTAAAGGAGTCTATCCAAAATATTGATGGGAAGAAACTATTCTTCCATGTACATACACATAAAATTTTTAAAAGTACAGTAGAGTCTCGTTTATCCGACCTTCGCTTATCTGACATTCTGTATTATCCGACGTCCCACCGCAAAAAAAAACAACAACAAAATGCATTAATCAGCAACAAGAACTGAAAGTTGCGAGCGGGTCATTCCATGTCAAACCAACAAGGCAATCAAATTGACTATCTCCGAGTTCTTTGAAACTTTGGTTAACTGTACTCTTTAACATCCTGAATTCAAATATAATTAAAAAAAAATTCTATCTCTTACAGTTTTTGAGTTATAATTTTTTGAAAATTGTAAAATATCGCTTTTTATACATGTGCTCAGCGCTAAAATGTTCTAATTCCAGTTCTATAAGTCCTAGAGAGTTGTGTAATAGCTCATTTTGTACTATATCATTTTATTGATAATTTAATTGAACTGATTTTAAGGTTACTGTTCACTGTTTACTTTCTAGAATTTCTTCGGGCGCCATCTTGTATTTATTAATTACAAGAAACAGAACAAAAAAATTTGTACTTACCATTTTTCTCGGGTTCTTTTCGGCGAACAGGAGATCAGAATTGGTTGTTCAAAATAAAGAAAACTTTATATTGTTTCCCATTAATATAGTTTTATTGGCATTTTTATTAGAACTTTTATTGTTAACACACTATCTCCTGACATCCTTTCTCTACTATAAATTCATATTGACGGAAGTTATTAAGCATATAATGGGAATTGAAACATAGTATATAAATTGCAAATAAACTTCTATAAAATTAAACATGACTTACATTAAAACCTAACAACACAAACCAGCCTTCTTTGTTTACAAGTTTCACTCACTCATATACACCCACACACACACAATTAATTTATAACCCGTGAGATCTCATAGTTTTGAAAATGTTAAATTTTTTAATATTTAAACCAAAATTTTGAAAGTTTCGTTTTATTTTATTCCTGTAGATTACTTATCTGTTCATTTTTAGTCCAGAAGACGTCACTTGGCTATACACGCACACATTCTTTGTTTTAAACTGTTAACTTTCCGAAAAACTGTTCATTTCTGTTATTTATATATATAATTTTGATTTTACTTCACATTTTGTTGTTTTGCGGGCGACGTAAACTTCGTCTAAACCGGCGAGCCGGCGGACGCGAAGGTTATTTGCGTCCGACACTGGAAGTTGTTATTTGCCGACTATCTTTGTTCTCTGTGTGCAACGAAAACTGCTAGCGTTGCTACACCCACATTCCAGCATTATATAAGGCGCTGACGTAACATCGCCTGATGCTCAGTTACATAATTTGTTTACAGTTTTGTATGTCATTGGTTGACCTTGGCACAATTCCAGCTTGTTGATTTCGTCGCTTCAGAAATTCACATACATAATGTCCCAAGCAGTGCTACCACTGCCACTACCACTGAATTTACCTTTGTTTACGTTTGTCCCTATCATAGTAAAAAAATGTTATTTGTTTTATTAAAAAAAATACAAACTTCTTTTTTACCCTAAAAATAGGCCCAAAATGTCCCGTTACAATACCCCCTCAATGAGATATTTTATGCCGAAGCATAAAAAATCTCATTGACACATTCATACTTGCTAAAGGGATCAGCCAGGATATGTCGCCACAACCCCCTGTATGGTTTACAAAAAATATAATTAACTCACCCTTGGTCCGGTGACTGTGACCGCACCTGAATGACAATACTGGACTTCTCTCTCGAGATCCCAACACCGTAGAGTCAGAAAGATACTTAACGCCCCTGCTCTGACGCGCTGGCCAGCTCAGGTCCGCCGCCACAGCATCACCAAACACTGAAACAACACATCAAATATCAACTAGTGGCCTTATACAACACCATATCCCCAACTGATCTGTTTCCCCCTAGCGATGCTGGTTTGCGCTAAGAAGCACTGGTTTTGTTTTTTACTTACTTCTAACATATATCAGAATACCTAACAACACAATATAACATAAGAAAACATAGTACATTCATAATTCACATTGTTATTATTACCTTAAAATAAACAATTTGCATTTAAAAATGTAGACACACGTAACATCATTAAATTTGCATATAAAATCATAAAATTACCTTTTAATCTCAATTGACTTTTATTAATTCTCTTTCAAAAAGAAATTATTATATATATATATATATTGTAATAAAACAATGATTTCCTTTGTTTGAAGCCCCGCGATGGAAGCCAACTTTGTAATAAAACACAATGAATTACTAAATAAATAAAAGGTTGATATATGAGAATTGTGCTCTCCTGTAAGCCCCACTGGTTGGGCTAGCCAATTTTGTAATAAAACTCTTTTAGTTGTACTGTTCTATGGTGTTCTAAAATTCTGATGTAGTCAAGCCCCACAAGTTGGGTTCGCCAAATTTGTAATAAGACAATGAAGTCCTGTAACAAAATAATTTATGTATGTATGTGTGTAGTTTTCTGACGTTCCGCTCCGGAAACGTCAAATTGGTAATGTTCCTAGTCTTCGTAGTTACAAATAAAATCTGTGTATATTGCTGTTGTAGCAATTTAAAAAAAATAAAAATAAAATTTAAAATTTTATAAAAAAAAAATTTCTATTTTCTGGAAAATGTTTTTTGGGTAACTTGTTCTTAAAATTTAGGAACAAATCGAGTTAGTCGGTTGTAATTATAAATGAAATGGTATCGTGGTTAATTTAGTAATAGTGTCACTTTCAGTAATTTTGTTGAAAAGATAATCTTGTTAACTCCAAGTTTGAACGAAAGACGGCTCTCTTCTTCTTCTTTTTGAAACGTCGTTTCGTATATACCGCCCTTCAGTTAGTTGGGTTTCTTCATTAATTAATTGTTAAGTCCTTTTTATAATAAAAAATCAACTCCAATTTACCGATACAGAATGTTTATTAACAAAAATAATGAAATTGTTTGATTAAAATTGATATTATAATGCAGTATCGACTCGCTCAGGGCCGGTCGATATAAACAATTTATATTGGTATTATAACATAGGGTTCTTTAAACGGTTATTAAAATATATAGCCAGAGAAGGTTATGGGAAGGAAAGTATAACACTTACACTTATCAAATGCCTTAAATTTTAACAATACAATAATGATTAAAAATATTAAAAGTTATATATGATTTGATTTCGAACCAATAGTAGCCATGTCGTTTCTATACTGCAGCGGACCGGACGAAAATGGTTGACTGACGCATGCGCAAGGAAGCCTCCAGCGTTGATGAAGTTTTTGTTGTAATAAAGATGTCCTTTCTTCGAGTAAATGCTCTCAGCAATTGTATACGATCGTCCTGGATATATTTAAATGTCACTGGTGTATGATGGAATAGTTCACTTGGTGTAAAATGTTGTCACTGGATATATCTCGTTGTGTTTATGTGTGTCGTTTTTAACCTCGAAATTTCGGTCTGTATTTGGTGTAATATCAGTGTTATTCTGCTTATCTAGTTATGTGTGGTTCTGTTTATTAGTGTTACTGTGTTCATAGGTCACTTTCACCACTTCACAATCTATAAAATAGTTTAAAATAATTATTTTCAAAATTTTCACTGAGATACGGTTTATAACATAAACGCCATTAAAGGTTATTTCTGGCGAAAGGTTACTTTAAGTGCACTCGTCAACGCATAATAATGAACTGACTGTATTTCCTTCGTCTCATGAAAGTCTTAGCCTATATAATATATCTCATACATTGTTTAAATTTGCCATAACTTCCGATACACTTTAAAAATGTACTTTATGTTCAAAAAATAAATTCGTTATTAGTTAACTGTTTGAAATATAAAATACATATTCGTTTTCACTATTCTATTCTACTTATTTTGATAGTAATTAAGTTAGTATTACAAAGTTTTATCTGAAAATTATATTTCTTATAATTTTTTGGGAGGTAGGCCTAAAATTATCCTTCCTGTCTTCTATGTAAATAATAGCCATTTTACCTAATATAATTATTATTCTATGAAATCTGAAATTTGTATAATTATCAATCCTCACTTATTTTATTGCAATTTAGTATACTAATGATGGTTTTTTAATATAATTCAATTGTATATGACTTCCCCTAGGATAGTGTCAGTTAATCTATTTCAGTTTTAATGGTATTTTATTAGACAATTAAATAATTTTACTCATATAATGACCATATCTTTAGAAAGCCTTATTTACATAGTATTTGATATGTTGAGTTTATTTTGCCTGAATATTGTCATTTTATATGGTTTATAAGACTAGGTTTGTTAATTATTCTGCAGTTTAAATTTATTCTTTGGCCTAGATCTGATGTGTGGCTAATTTCCAAATGTTTTATTAATGTAGCTATTTTATATCCTTCTCTGACTAGTATAATATAAATTATTGATTATAATTAACATATAACATCTTTCTATATCACAACTAGTGTTCTGAATAACATTGCTTAGTATATTACCTAATAACATAATAAAGAGTATTTCTACAACATTGGAATGATATCTATTTTTAGACAGTGCATTCCTAAATTAAACTGAACAATAAAATAACAGTTATAATACTAATATTTCTTATGACTAACCCTTATTTATCTAAATGTTATATGTAATAGGAACCTAACATCCTGATTCCATATATAATTGTTAACACCTTCTATAAACTTCATCATAAACAGTTTGTTCTGTAATTCCCCATTTATAAAATTTATACCCCCTCTTAAAGTATAACCCTAGCTACCTGAGTTATATTCCATTCTATGGAATGTTCATATCGCTTTAGTAGCTTTTATTTATTAATATTACTACTTCCTTATCAAAGTAGGCACTGTTCACAAAACTTAAAGTTTGTTACTATGTACTGCAACTCATGCACCCTTTTAAAGTTTATTATTTATAATTTGATCACTTGCACTTGTCTATGGTGAATTATCAATATATTTACTAGTCTTTTTCTAGCTTTTAATATGAAATATTCAACCATGGGGGAACTGTGAAGACTTGTCTATACAAACTAAATAATAACTTTTTGAATGCACTAATATTTAATACTACTAACACTTTTAGTTTTTGTCAGTTTTACAGTGATATGGTTTCTTAGGGTGTTATACTTTCTCTTTGGGCATTCATTGATTTTGGGGTTTTTTGGGGGTTCTTTCCCTATGGGGTTTTTGTTTTATATGGATCGTCTTAATTATTCTTCTTTCTTCCTTCTTCAGTAGCTTTGATTGTTCTTCTTTCTTCTGTCTTCAGTAGCTTTGATTGTTCTTCTTTCTTCCTTCTTCAGTATTGGTAGTTTTAATTAGTCTTCTTTCTTCTGTAGTAGTAGTTTTAATTAGTCTTCCTTCTTCTTTCTTCAGTAGATTTAGTTTGGGATTATTCTTCTTTCTTCTCTAGTTTTAATTAGTCTTCTTTCTTCCTTGATTTTAATTATTCTTCTTTCTTCTCTCTTCAGTAGTAGTAGTTTTAATTAGTTCTTCTTTCTTCAGTAGTGGTAGTTTTGGTTATTCTTCTTTCTTCTCTAGTATTAATTATTCTTCCTTCTTCTGTCTTCTGTATCTTTGATTGTTCTTCTTTCTTCATTGTTCAGTAGTGGTAGTTTTGGTTATTCTTCTTTCTTCTCTAGTTTTAATTATTCTTCCTTCTTCTGTCTTCTGTATTTTAATTATTCTTCTTTCTTCTCTCTTCAGTAGTAGTAGTTTTAATTAGTTCTTCCTTCTTCTTTCTTCAGTAGATTTAGTTTGGGATTCTTCTTCTTTCTTCTCTAGTTTTAATTAGTCTTCTTTCTTCCTTGATTTTAATTATTCTTCTTTCTTCTCTCTTCAGTAGTAGTAGTTTTAATTAGTTCTTCTTTCTTCTCTAGTTTTAATTATTCTTCTTTCTTCTTTCTTCAGTAGTGGTAGTTTTGGTTATTCTTCTTTCTTCTCTAGTTTTAATTATTCTTCCTTCTTCTGTCTTCTGTATCTTTGATTGTTCTTCTTTCTTCATTAGATTTAGTTTGTTCTTCTTTCTTCTTTCTTCAGTAGCTTTGATTGTTCTTCTTTCTTCTTTCTTCAGTAGTGGTAGTTTTGGTTATTCTTCTTTCTTCAGTAGTAGTAGTTTTAATTAGTCTTCCTTTCTTCATTAGATTTAGTTTGTTCTTCTTTCTTCAGTAGCTTTGATTGTTCTTCTTTCTTCCTTCTTCTGTAGTAGTAGTTTTAATTAGTTCTTCCTTCTTCATTAGATTTAGTTTGTTCTTCTTTCTTCTTTCTTCAGTAGCTTTGATTGTTCTTCTTTCTTCATTCTTCAGTAGTAGTAGTTTTAATTATTCTTCTTTCTTCTGTCTTCTGTATCTTTGATTGTTCTTCTTTCTTCATTCTTCAGTAGCTTTGATTGTTCTTCTTTCTTCTTTAGTTTTAATTAGTCTTCTTTCTTCCTTCTTCAGTAGTTTTGATTGTTCTTCTTTCTTCATTCTTCAGTAGTTTTGATTGTTCTTCCTTCTTCCTTCTTCAGTATTGGTAGTTTTAATTAGTCTTCTTTCTTCTCTAGTTTTAATTATTCTTCCTTCTTCCGTCTTCTGTATCTTTGATTGTTCTTCTTTCTTCATTCTTCATTAGCTTTGATTGTTCTTCTTTCTTCTTTCTTCAGTAGCTTTGATTTTTCTTCTTTCTTCTTTCTTCAGTAATAGTAGTTTTAATTATTCTTCTTTCTTCTTTGAGTTTGGTTCTTCTTTATTCTTCCTTCTTCAGTAGATTTAGTTTTGATTAGTCTTCTTTCTTCTTTAGTTTTAATTAGTCTTGTTTCTTCCTTCTTCAGTAGTTTTGGTTTTGAGTTATTCTTCTTTCTTCTGTCTTCAGTAAATTTGGTTTATTCTTCTTTCTTCTTTCTTTAGTAACAGTAGTTTTAATTATTCTTCCTCCTTCTTTCTTCAGTAGATTTAGTTTGGGATTATTCTTCTTTCTTCTTTGAGTTTTAATTGTTCTTCTTTCTTCTTTCTTCAGTATCTTTGATTGTTCTTCTTTCTTCATTCTTCAGTAGATTTAATTGTTCTTCTTTCTTCTTTCTTCTGTAGTAGTAGTTTTAATTAGTTCTTCTTTCTTCATTAGATTTAGTTTGTTCTTCTTTCTTCTTTCTTCAGTAGCTTTGATTGTTTTTCTTTCTTCTTTCTTCAGTAGTAGTAGTTTTAATTAGTCTTCCTTCTTCTTTAGTTTTAATTAGTCTTGTTTCTTCTGTAGTTTTAATTAGTCTTCTTTCTTCCTTGATTTTAATTATTCTTCTTTCTTCTCTCTTCAGTAGTTTTGGTTATTCTTCTTTCTTCTTTCTTCAGTAACAGTAGTTTTAATTATTCTTCCTTCTTCTTTCTTCAGTAGATTTAGTTTGGGATTATTCTTCTTTCTTCTTTGAGTTTTAATTGTTCTTCTTTCTTCTTTCTTCAGTATCTTTGATTGTTCTTCTTTCTTCATTCTTCAGTAGATTTAATTGTTCTTCTTTCTTCTGTAGTAGTAGTTTTAATTAGTTCTTCTTTCTTCATTAGATTTAGTTTGTTCTTCTTTCTTCTTTCTTCAGTAGCTTTGATTGTTCTTCTTTCTTCCTTCTTCAGTAGTAGTAGTTTTAATTAGTTCTTCTTTCTTCTTTCTTCAGTAATAGTAGTTTTAATTATTCTTCTTTCTTCTGTCTTCAGTAGCTTTGTTTTTTCTGGTCTGGTTTCTTTGACGGGGTATATTAATTGCCTGCTTCTATCTTACCTGTGTAATTTTGTTGTTATCATTTTTGGTTTTCTGGGTTTTTACATTTGTATTATATTATATTATTTGCAGAAATTTTCTTTATTCAACCTTTCTTGTGAATATATTATTAAACAGTGCATTTTAATTAATTCTCATCTGGATATTCCATATATTAGAGCTTTATTAATGATCATTGAGTAATGTATTTGTGTGGATTATCTGTCATGCTACAGATTGCTCTCTTCCAGAAGTGATTAGTTCAGATCATACTTAGTTTGTCTGAAATAATTGCTTATGACATTATATTATAAATTATATTTCTTTACTTCCTTCACATTTCTAAAATTTTTTCTCCTATATTTTTGAGCTTATTTATATCTCATTATTAACTGGATTCTTACTGATAGTAATAGTCATCTGAGGTTCGTTATTTTTTATTTTTCCATTTTCTTCTTAACTCGTTTCTTTATCCTTGGGATATTTATTCCCTAAAATTCCCTAACACGTTAGCTGGGGCAGTGTCCAGAGGGGCTCTGTAGGCTTCACACTCTGCTGGCCATACTACGTCATTTATTGATTACAGAGGTAAATCATCTCTGACCAATACATAATAATACTGCTGGACTTATCTCAGACAGTCATTAATAAAAATTATATAAGAATAGTCCACCTTATGACTATTAAAAAAAAATTAAATATCTTTGGATATTTCACTTCGTATACGAACAGATCTATTTATATTTCTATCTTAGTGAATCTCTATCTCAGTTATTTTTCTCAATGGTTAGCTCTGTTGGCATTTTATTTCTCCTTGTGGTTGGAAGCTAGTATAATATAATCATCACTTATTATTCAGTGTAAAGTTTTTAATTCTCTGTCATTTTTTGACTGTTATCACAATCTCCTTCTGGTCATTGGTAGCATATATTTTGTATTATATTTTTGTTCCTTTCTTAAATCTTGTGAATCGTTCCACTAGTATTATGTTTTTTCAATTACTCTTTTAATTGTCTTTTTAATAATTGACATTGATTATATGATCATCTTTTTCTTATGGAATTATTTATATATGGTTTTTTCTTTCTTAATCAAAATTTTATTTTGCTCTTGCTTTTTATCCAAATGCACTCTTTATTATTAATGTCATATGTTTAATATCTCTGTTTATTTGACATAAAATTCTCATTAATTTTACTTCACAATAAGTTTATTCATTTAAATTGTATCAGTGGTTTGTATTGCCATTTCTTTATTCTGGAAAGTTTTTCAGAATTGGTCCCATATATAATTGTTTGTAAGGTGTTATCCAAATTCTTTTTCTTCTTGTTCATTTCTAAAAGTTGTTTTTAAAATAAGGTAGTAAATTGTTTTTACTTGGGTTTTTGAATTTTGATGATTTAATTCAAAATTCATTTTCTCTTTGATTCATAAATTGTTTCCTAAATGGTAGGCAGTAAGTAGTCATTACTTCATTTTTGAATTTTTATGGTTTAATTCTAAATTCATTTTCCCATTCATTCAATTATTCATAATGTTTTTTCATAAATATGGTTAACATATCATATTATTACCCTAAATATGGTATTGGCTCTCTTCTTTTCTTTACTTCAAATGTACTTCTCATTATTATTTTTCTTTTATATACCCAGGGTGAAGATTTTTATTAGGCTGGACAGTTGCTCAGAATTTCTTTTTCTTTGACATAGTTTTTTGCCGTTGCCGGTTATCATAACATCAGTCCCTTTTTGTGGAGGTGTATGGTATTAGACTTAACCATAGTCTGTCACTTCAGTCGCTCTCATTGTCCGGATGACCATAGTTTTCATCATCGTTCCGGTACTAGTGACATCTCTGGCCTTTGTCTTGTATTTCATTTTTCTAGCTGCTATTCCTTTGTTTGCTGCTAAGCTTATTCGGCTCCCTCTACCATAGTGTTTTATATACCAGTACTTCTCTGGTCCATATGTGGTATTGCATGAGAAATATCTGTGAGGATCTTCTTTTGAATTATTAATTATTTGCTTATCTGAAGCCTCATAATCTGGTTCACCATCATACATCCACCCTGAAGAAATACATTTTAGTGTACCTGTACACTGGAACTGTCCTGGATGGTACACTAATGGAACACATCCTGGTGATTCATCTGTGCCGTCATCACAGTCTGGTAAGATGTCATACTTCCATCTTTCTGGAATACACTGTCCAGTCCTGCGCTGAAACTGATCTAGTCCCCATGTTTTATTCAGTTTACCTCTGGTCCTTTCCCAGTGGTGAACTACTGTCTGCTGGTAAACCATCTCTGAGATTACCCTTAATCTACTTCCATTATTTCGGTAACTCAAGATTTCTTCATTGTTGGTAATAGGGATATTATCATTATCAAATAAACCATGGTTCATCATTTCCATTTCTTCCTTTGTTTTCATTAATTTCTTTGGATGTGTTCTTCTTCTCTTCTTGGGTTCCACTTCCATATCTGTAGTATTTTCTTTGTTCCCGTTCGTTCTCTTTTCAGGTAACACCATCACTGGCTCCATTGTTTTATTGTTTGGTATTTCTTCCGTTTTTAGTTTGTTATCATTTTTGATATCTTTGGTCCTCTCATTTCTTAATTCTTCTCTTAATAATCGTCCTCTCTTAATTTTTCCCTAAACAGTTTATTATCATTTTTCAAATCTTCTAATGTTGCTTGGTTGTCCTTCTTCAATTCTTCTATGTTTTTATTTATATCACTCAAATTTTCCTTCAAGGACTGTTGGTCTTCTTTCCTTTCCTTACTATTTTCTTCCTTGGTGGAATCCATTTTCTTGTTCAAACTTTCTTCCATCTTCTTGCTGTTTTCTTCCATGTCCTTTTTCAAATCTTCTCTCATTTGCATGAACATCTCCATTAATTTGTCCATTTTACTTTCCTTTGTAGTCTTAGTTTTTTCTATTTCCTGGTCTTGGACGTGGACGTCCCCTGTTTGAGTGGGTACTTCGGGTTGTTTCTCTGGTGGTGCTGGTTGTTTATCTTCCACCCTTTCTAATATCCTTTCCACGTCCTCCACTGGGGTCGCCTCCTTATCCTCCATCTCGAGTTCTTTCTCGGCCTCCGCCGCTCTCTTCTTTGATGCGGCACGACGCTGCATTTTCCCTGATTCCCTGGCTGACTAACCGCTGCCAAGCTGAATTAGGAATTGGGTAAGTAATTACAGTAATTTCAACCCCTAATTACAGCCCTTTAGTTGGACGCCAATTTTGTAATAAAACAATGAATTCCTTTGTTTGAAGCCCCGCGATGGAAGCCAACTTTGTAATAAAACACAATGAATTACTAAATAAATAAAAGGTTGATATATGAGAATTGTGCTCTCCTGTAAGCCCCACTGGTTGGGCTAGCCAATTTTGTAATAAAACTCTTTTAGTTGTACTGTTCTATGGTGTTCTAAAATTCTGATGTAGTCAAGCCCCACGTTGGGCGCCAATTTTGTAATAAAACAATGAATTCCTTTGTTTGAAGCCCCGCGATGGAAGCCAACTTTGTAATAAAACACAATGAATTACTAAATAAATAAAAGGTTGATATATGAGAATTGTGCTCTCCTGTAAGCCCCACTGGTTGGGCTAGCCAATTTTGTAATAAAACTCTTTTAGTTGTACTGTTCTATGGTGTTCTAAAATTCTGATGTAGTCAAGCCCCACAAGTTGGGTTCGCCAAATTTGTAATAAGACAATGAAGTCCTGTAACAAAATAATTTATGTATGTATGTGTGTAGTTTTCTGACGTTCCGCTCCGGAAACGTCAAATTGGTAATGTTCCTAGTCTTCGTAGTTACAAATAAAATCTGTGTATATTGCTGTTGTAGCAATTTAAAAAAAATAAAAATAAAATTTAAAATTTTATAAAAAAAAAATTTCTATTTTCTGGAAAATGTTTTTTGGGTAACTTGTTCTTAAAATTTAGGAACAAATCGAGTTAGTCGGTTGTAATTATAAATGAAATGGTATCGTGGTTAATTTAGTAATAGTGTCACTTTCAGTAATTTTGTTGAAAAGATAATCTTGTTAACTCCAAGTTTGAACGAAAGACGGCTCTCTTCTTCTTCTTTTTGAAACGTTGTCGTTTCGTATATACCGCCCTTCAGTTAGTTGGGTTTCTTCATTAATTAATTGTTAAGTCCTTTTTATAATAAAAAATCAACTCCAATTTACCGATACAGAATGTTTATTAACAAAAATAATGAAATTGTTTGATTAAAATTGATATTATAATGCAGTATCGACTCGCTCAGGGCCGGTCGATATAAACAATTTATATTGGTATTATAACATAGGGTTCTTTAAACGGTTATTAAAATATATAGCCAGAGAAGGTTATGGGAAGGAAAGTATAACACACTTATCAAATGCCTTAAATTTTAACAATACAATAATGATTAAAAATATTAAAAGTTATATATGATTTGATTTCGAACCAATAGTAGCCATGTCGTTTCTATACTGCAGCGGACCGGACGAAAATGGTTGACTGACGCATGCGCAAGGAAGCCTCCAGCGTTGATGAAGTTTTTGTTGTAATAAAGATGTCCTTTCTTCGAGTAAATGCTCTCAGCAATTGTATACGATCGTCCTGGATATATTTAAATGTCACTGGTGTATGATGGAATAGTTCACTTGGTGTAAAATGTTGTCACTGGATATATCTCGTTGTGTTTATGTGTGTCGTTTTTAACCTTGAAATTTCGGTCTGTATTTGGTGTAATATCAGTGTTATTCTGCTTATCTAGTTATGTGTGGTTCTGTTTATTAGTGTTACTGTGTTCATAGGTCACTTTCACCACTTCACAATCTATAAAATAGTTTAAAATAATTATTTTCAAAATTTTCACTGAGATACGGTTTATAACATAAACGCCATTAAAGGTTATTTCTGGCGAAAGGTTACTTTAAGTGCACTCGTCAAAGCATAATAATGAACTGACTGTATTTCCTTCGTCTCATGAAAGTCTTAGCCTATATAATATATCTCATACATTGTTTAAATCTGCCATAACTTCCGATACACTTTAAAAATGTACTTTATGTTCAAAAAATAAATTCGTTATTTGTTAACTGTTTGAAATATAAAATACATATTCGTTTTCACTATTCTATTCTACTTATTTTGATACTAATTAAGTTAGTATTACAAAGTTTTATCTGAAAATTATATTTCTTATAATTTTTTGGGAGGTAGGCCTAAAATTATCCTTCCTGTCTTCTATGTAAATAATAGCCATTTTACCTAATATAATTATTATTCTGTGAAATCTGAAATTTGTATAATTATCAATCCTCACTTATTTTATTGCAATTTAGTATACTAATGATGGTTTTTTAATATAATTCAATTGTATATGACTTCCCCTAGGATAGTGTCAGTTAATCTATTTCAGTTTTAATGGTATTTTATTAGACAATTAAATAATTTTACTCATATAATGACCATATCTTTAGAAAGCCTTATTTACATAGTATTTGATATGTTGAGTTTATTTTGCCTGAATATTGTCATTTTATATGGTTTATAAGACTAGGTTTGTTAATTATTCTGCAGTTTAAATTTATTCTTTGGCCTAGATCTGATGTGTGGCTAATTTCCAAATGTTTTATTAATGTAGCTATTTTATATCCTTCTCTGACTAGTATAATATAAATTATTGATTATAATTAACATATAACATCTTTCTATATCACAACTAGTGTTCTGAATAACATTGCTTAGTATATTACCTAATAACATAATAAAGAGTATTTCTACAACATTGGAATGATATCTATTTTTAGACAGTGCATTCCTAAATTAAACTGAACAATAAAATAACAGTTATAATACTAATATTTCTTATGACTAACCCTTATTTATCTAAATGTTATATGTAATAGGAACCTAACATCCTGATTCCATATATAATTGTTAACACCTTCTATAAACTTCATCATAAACAGTTTGTTCTGTAATTCCCCATTTATAAAATTTATACCCCCTCTTAAAGTATAACCCTAGCTACCTGAGTTATATTCCATTCTATGGAATGTTCATATCGCTTTAGTAGCTTTTATTTATTAATATTACTACTTCATTATCAAAGTAGGCACTGTTCACAAAACTTAAAGTTTGTTACTATGTACTGCAACTCATGCACCCTTTTAAAGTTTATTATTTATAATTTGATCACTTGCACTTGTCTATCGTGAATTATCAATATATTTACTAGTCTTTTTCTAGCTTTTAATATGAAATATTCAACCATGGGGGAACTGTGAAGACTTGTCTATACAAACTAAATAATAACTTTTTGAATGCACTAATATTTAATACTACTAACACTTTTAGTTTTTGTCAGTTTTACAGTGATATGGTTTTTTAGGGTGTTATACTTTCTCTTTGGGCATTCATTGATTTTGGGGTTTTTTGGGGGTTCTTTCCCTATGGGGTTTTTGTTTTATATGGATCGTCTTAATTATTCTTCTTTCTTCTTTCTTCTCTAGTATTAATTATTCTTCCTTCTTCTGTCTTCTGTATCTTTGATTGTTCTTCTTTCTTCATTGTTCAGTAGTGGTAGTTTTGGTTATTCTTCTTTCTTCTCTAGTTTTAATTATTCTTCCTTCTTCTGTCTTCTGTATTTTAATTATTCTTCTTTCTTCTTTCTTCAGTAGTAGTAGTTTTAATTAGTTCTTCCTTCTTCTTTCTTCAGTAGATTTAGTTTGGGATTATTCTTCTTTCTTCTCTAGTTTTAATTAGTCTTCTTTCTTCCTTGATTTTAATTATTCTTCTTTCTTCTCTCTTCAGTAGTAGTAGTTTTAATTAGTTCTTCTTTCTTCTCTAGTTTTAATTATTCTTCTTTCTTCTTTCTTCAGTAGTGGTAGTTTTGGTTATTCTTCTTTCTTCTCTAGTTTTAATTATTCTTCCTTCTTCTGTCTTCTGTATCTTTGATTGTTCTTCTTTCTTCATTAGATTTAGTTTGTTCTTCTTTCTTCTTTCTTCAGTAGCTTTGATTGTTCTTCTTTCTTCTTTCTTCAGTAGTGGTAGTTTTAATTAGTCTTCCTTTCTTCATTAGATTTAGTTTGTTCTTCTTTCTTCAGTAGCTTTGATTGTTCTTCTTTCTTCCTTCTTCTGTAGTAGTAGTTTTAATTAGTTCTTCTTTCTTCATTAGATTTAGTTTGTTCTTCTTTCTTCTTTCTTCAGTAGCTTTGATTGTTCTTCTTTCTTCATTCTTCAGTAGTAGTAGTTTTAATTATTCTTCTTTCTTCTGTCTTCTGTATCTTTGATTGTTCTTCTTTCTTCATTCTTCAGTAGCTTTGATTGTTCTTCTTTCTTCTTTAGTTTTAATTAGTCTTCTTTCTTCCTTCTTCAGTAGTTTTGATTGTTCTTCTTTCTTCCTTCTTCAGTATTGGTAGTTTTAATTAGTCTTCTTTCTTCTCTAGTTTTAATTATTCTTCCTTCTTCCGTCTTCTGTATCTTTGATTGTTCTTCTTTCTTCATTCTTCATTAGCTTTGATTGTTCTTCTTTCTTCTTTCTTCAGTAGCTTTGATTTTTCTTCTTTCTTCAGTAATAGTAGTTTTAATTATTCTTCTTTCTTCTTTGAGTTTGGTTCTTCTTTATTCTTCCTTCTTCAGTAGATTTAGTTTTGATTAGTCTTCTTTCTTCTTTAGTTTTAATTAGTCTTGTTTCTTCCTTCTTCAGTAGTTTTGGTTTTGAGTTATTCTTCTTTCTTCTGTCTTCAGTAAATTTGGTTTATTCTACTTTCTTCTTTCTTTAGTAACAGTAGTTTTAATTATTCTTCCTTCTTCTTTCTTCAGTAGATTTAGTTTGGGATTCTTCTTCTTTCTTCTTTGAGTTTTAATTGTTCTTCTTTCTTCTTTCTTCAGTATCTTTGATTGTTCTTCTTTCTTCATTCTTCAGTAGATTTAATTGTTCTTCTTTCTTCTTTCTTCTGTAGTAGTAGTTTTAATTAGTTCTTCTTTCTTCATTAGATTTAGTTTGTTCTTCTTTCTTCTTTCTTCAGTAGCTTTGATTGTTCTTCTTTCTTCTTTCTTCAGTAGTAGTAGTTTTAATTAGTCTTCCTTCTTCTTTACTTTTAATTAGTCTTGTTTCTTCTGTAGTTTTAATTAGTCTTCTTTCTTCCTTGATTTTAATTATTCTTCTTTCTTCTCTCTTCAGTAGTTTTGGTTATTCTTCTTTCTTCTTTCTTCAGTAACAGTAGTTTTAATTATTCTTCCTTCTTCTTTCTTCAGTAGATTTAGTTTGGGATTATTCTTCTTTCTTCTTTGAGTTTTAATTGTTCTTCTTTCTTCTTTCTTCAGTATCTTTGATTGTTCTTCTTTCTTCATTCTTCAGTAGATTTAATTGTTCTTCTTTCTTCTGTAGTAGTAGTTTTAATTAGTTCTTCTTTCTTCATTAGATTTAGTTTGTTCTTCTTTCTTCCTTCTTCAGTAGTAGTAGTTTTAATTAGTTCTTCTTTCTTCTCTAGTTTAATTATTCTTCTTTCTTCTTTCTTCAGTAATAGTAGTTTTAATTATTATTCTTTCTTCTGTCTTCAGTAGCTTTGTTTTTTCTGGTCTGGTTTCTTTGACGGGGTATATTAATTGCCTGCTTCTATCTTACCTGTGTAATTTTGTTGTTATCATTTTTGGTTTTCTGGGTTTTTACATTTGTATTATATTATATTATTTGCAGAAATTTTCTTTATTCAACCTTTCTTGTGAATATATTATTAAACAGTGCATTTTAATTAATTCTCATCTGGATATTCCATATATTAGAGCTTTATTAATGATCATTGAGTAATGTATTTGTGTGGATTATCTGTCATGCTACAATATATATATATATTTTTTTTTTAATCTTCGTTTTACACATCAGTTCATTTATTATTCCATTTCATTAATTCTTAACATACTACATGTAATTAACCCAATAAGCCTTAATAAACACAATATAGGAAGTATTTAGTGCATCTATTTTTTTTTCAAGTTAAAACAAAATTATTTAGTAGCGAGTCATCATTATTAAAATACAACAAATTTCTAATTCGTTACCCCCCTGGATAACCTCCCTGCCACACACACACACATCTTGTATAATACATTACATAACATAATACAAAAATAGACATTTACCTTGATTATTAGCATTGTTACATTCACACCAAACCAACAATTCTCTTTTACATAATTTATATAAAAACTTATAAACATTATAATTTGAAATTTTAATTAACTCTTTTATATATCATCATTTCATTATTTATCCTTCGTTGCCATTAGATTCCTCAACATTTCAAATTTATTATTAATCTATATTTTTAACCATTATGCTATTCCACAAACTAAACCATTTAACATTTATTTACTCATTAATTGTTATTAAATTGAAATCTCATCAAACAATTCAAACTCATTACAAAAATTCAAACATATAACATTCAATCACAATATTGAAACATCTCAAATTATTTACTTCAATTGATTCTTAAAACACAACATATTTCGATTATTACCAAAAATTTACAAATCATTAATTATTGTCTTCATAATTATTCTTATTATTTATTTAGACTGCAAAATATTAATAATATTATTATTATTATCACAACATTTTCTACTACATGTACACATTGTTTACCTAACATTTCATAATACACACAATTGAATTCACTACATTATTTACAAATTATTCATCATTAACTGTTCAATTTTTTCACACTTCATATGTCCAAGTCTGCAAGGTCATTACCATAAATTACAATATTTAAATTGTCCATTCACTGATTTTTTAGTTCAAACTCCATCATCGTATATATATCGAATATATTTATAACATGCATCATTGTTATCCACACACAATTTGTTATTATTATTATTATTATTATAATAATCCATTAACCTTATTTCATTCATTATGCCATTATAATTTATAGGGTTATTCCCTATTAATATTTCATAAATCTTGTCAACATAAGTTATTACTGTCCAGTCTCCATCAGTATTATTGGTCAACGTCAGGTAAGCTATTTTATCATTCTTATATTCCTCTACTATTACATCAGGTAAGTGTTTATTGTTTATAAAGGTATTATCAAAATAATCCTCTATCTCTCTTTCAACAGAATAAGTATTTTATATTGTTTATCTTCACCCCTCCTAACCTTTCTCTCAATTGATTATAATTTCTCTTTAACTTATATAACTCCATCTCTCTCTCAATACACAACTCTCTATCTAAATCTCTCTCACCATAACACCATATCTCACTTTCTCTCTCACTCCATGCAGAAGGTACTAAATCATACAAAAAGGGGAAACAACTTAAATCTTCCATTAACAAGGGACTCTTGCCCTCCAACAATAACATTTTTGAACACCTTGGTTCACCATAAATAGGGGGAAAATTTACCCTCTGCCCCACATACTCATCTACTCTCTCTTTCCACTTTCTCTCTAACTCATTAACACACATTAACATCTCATAGTCGCTACATTCCACCAACTCATCCGTACTTTCATTATTCATTTTCACCGTATCACTTTCTGATATCAATTCTTCAAACACATTATTATATTCAATATTGTTATTCTCATTATTTTCAACATTATTGTTATCATTTATTAACTTACTTTCTACTACTACGTTTTTACCCATATCATTATAATTATCCTCTGTTTTACACTCAAACTTTTCAATTACCTTTTGTCTTTGTTTATCAAATTTTTCCGCCACATTACTCTCTATTTTGTCAACTCTAGTATTCATACTATCTAATGAGTGACTCAACGTTTCATTTAATTCATATTTTAATTTGTTACAGTTACTCTCGCATTTGATTTGTACTTTATTAATTTCAGTTTTGAGTTCATCAAATTTTACGCTAATACTTTGTTGAAACTGCGTATTCTGTTCTTCGAATTTTTTATTATTATCATTCTGTATATCTAACTTCTCATTTACACTACTTTCAAATTTATTAAAACTAGTACAAAGAAATTGGATCATTTTCATCATATCACTATTACTTTCTCTCTTAATTAAGGTCGGCGTTGACTGACTCGTCACACCTTCCATTATTTTCGATTCGGTCAACTGACTCTCTAAATTAGTGTCATTCGTTTGAACTCCCGAATCGCTACTTAACTGACTTTCTATCTGACTGTCAGATAAGCTGACTTCATTATTATCTCCCATTTTTTTTTTTTTTTAAATCTTTTAGATATATTTCTTTGTAAAATATTACTATATGTAACACATACTAAAAAAAAATATTCTACTCACCCATACTACACATAATCATAACATAACCTTATCTTTGTACATCTGTCTTCACGTAATTTATTTTAACCTCCAACAACCATTCTGCTCTCCCAGTAGGCTGTATTTATATAATTATATTATATAAATGTCCCTGTTCGGGCGCCAATTGTACTATATCATTTTATTGATAATTTAATTGAACTGATTTTAAGGTTACTGTTCACTGTTTACTTTCTAGAATTTCTTCGGGCGCCATCTTGTATTTATTAATTACAAGAAACAGAACAAAAAAATTTGTACTTACCATTTTTCTCGGGTTCTTTTCGGCGAACAGGAGATCAGAATTGGTTGTTCAAAATAAAGAAAACTTTATATTGTTTCCCATTAATATAGTTTTATTGGCATTTTTATTAGAACTTTTATTGTTAACACACTATCTCCTGACATCCTTTCTCTACTATAAATTCATATTGACGGAAGTTATTAAGCATATAATGGGAATTGAAACATAGTATATAAATTGCAAATAAACTTCTATAAAATTAAACATGACTTACATTAAAACCTAACAACACAAACCAGCCTTCTTTGTTTACATAGTTTCACTCACTCATATACACCCACACACACACAATTAATTTATAACCCGTGAGATCTCATAGTTTTGAAAATGTTAAATTTTTTAATATTTAAACCAAAATTTTGAAAGTTTCGTTTTATTTTATTCCTGTAGATTACTTATCTGTTCATTTTTAGTCCAGAAGATGTCACTTGGCTATACACGCTATAACAAAACAAGAAATAGTGGGTGTTGTTTAAATGTGTTGTGTTGTAATTTGTCGGGCGTTACCTCCGCGCACTTTTGTTACTTACTCTGTTGACTGGATCCTCTGCAGTGATGTAGTCCTGTAACACAACTTAATACTATGCTTTTTGTGGGCGCCACTTGGAAACGTTTGTTCCAAGAAAAATATGTGATTGATAAAATTTTTAAATCTACGAAAAAATTTAAACAAGTCAGTTTAGCTTGGAAAAATCAGTTAAGTTTAATGATTCTTCAAAAAACAAACAAATCGTCTGAAGGACTAACATTCATAGAAAAAAATTATAAAATTGCAGAGAAAAAATTTTACAAGTTATTATTATTGACAATTTTTTATATATATGCAATCAAGTATCGGCTAGTATATTTTAGATTTTGATTCAGTTGAAAAGCATGAGTTTAATACGTGAAAAATCTTTACTCTCAGGACGTGACTCCTTTGAACTACCAAGACATATCAATTAGATGCCTTACAAGAAAAAACTAAGTGATTTGAAGGTGTATGTGTGGCGTGTGAAGTACAACTGCGTGATAAAATGTAACCAGGTAACAAATGACTTTAATTTTGGTAACTCACGTTCCAATGGTTATTTATTCTCGCACTGGACACTCCTTTCGGGTAGTTTCTCAATCTCGCCTCTTCGGGTGTACACTGAATCTATTTAAAGTCAAATTTTGCGATCGTTTACTTTTTCCGCACTTTTGTAAAAACGTTTGGCAGTAGAATCTCGTTCAAACGCCGCCGCTACGAATCATCTGTTTAGCGTTAATTCAGAAATCGGCCACCGCAGCGCTGATTCCCATGCAGTGTTGAGGAAGGCTTTGTGTATTGTATGTTTACGTTAGGGGGAATTATTGTCACGTTAGTCAGTCAATGCGAACACAGCAGAATTCGTTCTCTATTTAAATGTTTTGTCCCTCCTGGGCCGCTTGTCGTTCTGGCTGCGTGATTTCTATTAAAATTTGCCGTATCGCTGCTCTATTTCAGCGATACTTTTGGCGAAGATTCTCGTTGAGGTTAAGTCAGTCGGTATGTCTATGTACGGGAAAAGCCTTCCTGCCGTGTCTTGTCGATTTCTCGCCTCTTCGGTTTCGCCTTAGCTGCGTTGATCAGTGTTGTGTGAGATGCATCAGTTCTGGAGTTCAAGTTTCAAGTGTTTTTTGGTCGAATTTGGTCTCGCTTTTATACTAATTCAGGATGACTGTTTTCATCGACTTCCGGTATATTTGTGTAAAAATTCTTTCTAGAATGTTCGAGAATAAACGAAATGGAATGTCATAGAACAATTTTCACTTCCGTAGAAGCTTTTAGAACGAATTTCTTATTCTTCATACAAAGGATATTTCAAAAATTACTCTGGTATTTATCAAACAGTTTTACATTAGTACTCACAATTTGTATGCCATTAATACATTTAGATTCCCTGTTTTTAACTGAATCTAGCGATACTAAATATGATTGGTTTCTAATTAACTTAAGTCTAATAAACAATACAATATACAACCCTCACCTTGAGTTGTTGTCATTGAAAACTCATTTTTTATAACAAAAATTGTTGTGGAGTTACTAAGTTCCTTCCACAAGCTGAACATCTACTACTACTACTTTCCTACAACAAAATAAACAAATTTTAACATAAATAAAACACAAATAAATACAATTTTATATGGCCTCTGCTCATGGCCTAGATTCTTGTCAGTTTTCTAATACAATGATTAGTCTTTTTCTTTAATATATGTATTATTTCACTACTGCACACACAGAGTTTATTATTTTGTCTATCTTTTGTGATACCTGGTTACTCTGTACATATATTATATTTATCACAAGATGACATAGCATCATTGATTGGTCTTGAGATGTCCTTTTTTTATGGCGTGACAAATCTCACTCTAATTAGTTAAATTCTTTTAGAATTGACTTTACTTTCAACTGAGTTTGTTTCTTATTAAGGTATACTGATGTATTGTACCTTTCTATCTTATTTTTGTTAGTATTATGTAAGTATTTAGCCAGATATGATTATTTTTGTACTGGATGATGGTTCCAGCCATACATGGTATAAGTAAATATTTTGCTAACTTGACTATTACAATGTTAAAGTTGGTCAGGTATATTAGTATAGTTGCTTTATATCATATTACAGCTTTCTAATACAGTTTGGTTGCATTTTGGCAACATTAAATTCATAAATTATACAATATTAGATGCCTATTACATGTTTTTAGTTAACACTGTTTTTGGCTATTTTGACTGCTTTTTATTCATTTGACAG
The DNA here is from genome assembly GCA_034769895.1 of Magicicada septendecula. Lineage (NCBI taxonomy): Eukaryota > Metazoa > Arthropoda > Insecta > Hemiptera > Cicadidae > Magicicada > Magicicada septendecula. The sequence goes on along the minus strand of CM068367.1, from coordinate 912,960,950 downwards.
CTTCCTTTATTTAAGATAAATTGTTCACTATTGTCTGCTTGACAATTACATATAGTTTTTATTTAAATCTGATAATAATTAATTTTTTCATGAAATCTTGGTGTATGGTCTCAAATCCAACACATTAATATTTTTTGTCATTGCAAATATACAATTTTTATTCTAACTTAAACTCTTTCTAATAATGTATTTAAATCATTTAATACATTTATTTTATTTACATCACATAATATAATAATGGATCATGTCCATTTATTCACAAAAAATAGTTTTTAATACTCTATTCATAGTTATAAAACTTAATAATTATTGACTTTATTTTGGTTGATTCTGACATTATTTCTCTCTCTTATAGTGTCTTATGGTTTTTTCACTCTTATTCACTTTAATAATATATATGGGGTTTTGTCTTAGTCATAGTTTGGTCGTTTTTTCAAGTTGATAGAAATAATTATTATACAAAATTACACAATTTTTTGGGACTACTTGGGTTCGATACTGTTCACCTCACTTTCCTCTTATGCTAACTTACTATATAAATGATTTCTTTTATGGAACGTTCTGTGACGTTACAACGCACACATTCTTTGTTTTAAACTGTTAACTTTCCGAAAAACTGTTCATTTCTGTTATTTATATATATAATTTCGATTTTACTTCACATTTTGTTGTTTTGCGGGCGACGTAAACTTCGTCTAAACCGGCGAGCCGGCGGACGCGAAGGTTATTTGCGTCCGACACTGGTAGTTGTTATTTGCCGACTATCTTTGTTCTCTGTGTGCAACGAAAACTGCTAGTGTTGCTACACCCACATTCCAGCATTATATAAGGCGCTGACGTAACATCGCCTGATGCTCAGTTACATAATTTGTTTACAGTTTTGTATGTCATTGGTTGACCTTGGCACAATTCCAGCTTGTTGATTTCGTCGCTTCAGAAATTCACATACATAATGTCCCAAGCCAAGCAGTGCTACCACTGCCGCTACCACTGAATTTACCTTTGTTTATGTTTGTCCCTATCATAGTAAAAAAATGTTATTTGTTTTATTAAAAAAAATACAAACTTCTTTTTTACCCCAAAAATAGGCCCAAAATGTCCCGTTACAATTTTAAAGAGGATTTAACGGGCTTTAATTTGATATTAAACTTCAACACTTTTTGGTAAAAAAATGTTTTTTGAAAAACTCCAAAAAATGTTTTTGAAATTTTTTTTGAGATAGTGTTTTTTAAAAATTTTGAAAATAATATATATTTTTTTATGGTGACTTAGTGAATACATCATAAAAATTTCAAAGTGGGACCATGATGGGATCAGCAGTTATGACGAAAATGCATCACAATAGTTCAGTATTTTAATGGGTTATTAATTGGGCATTGCATACATTCTAATTTTAATAAAAACATTGATAAATAAAATGCATTATTTAAAATTATTGTACCTAAGCTAGGATACAGAACAAAAGAAAACAAAATAACTAATTTTTATTTAAACAATACCAAAATGATACTTTTATGAACAGAGCCTAGTGTTTGAAAAAGTCTCAGAAATAAACAGTTTTCTGTAGATTTAACCTTGCCTCGTACAGCTATTTATTTCTTCCTTTTGATCTGGAATGGAGCTTTTTACTTGCTTTTATACTTTCAAACTCTGTCAGATGATAAACTCTTCCAGTTTGTGTTGTAGGGTCAACTTTAGTTAGTACCTCAGTTTTATTCACAATTAAGATATCTGGTGACCTAGGATACTTAAAGGATGGAGAAGGTCCATGAGGTTCTAGAAAACTTATTTTCACTTCCTCATCTGCAATTCCTAAAACACATCCTAACCACCATTCGTTATTATACTCACATGTCACAAAACCAACTACGTCACTTAACTCCAAATCACCGTCAACATCATTTTCTGAAACTAGTACCTCTTCTTTTACATCATCTGAAAAGGAATAAGTTTTAACTAAAACTCTGGTTTCATTTGTTGGTCTGTAGCTGTGAAACTGTTGAGTTCCTTTCACTGTTTTGGCTTCTTCAAATCTTGTTTTCATAAATGTATTTTCCTGTTCATAATTCTTCTTGTGTTGAATAATTGAAATCAATACTTTTAATATTGTCTTTAGCCCAGTCATACAGTTGGCGAGGAGTCATAATCTGTTTGTTGTATACCATACGAAGACTTGCTTGCGCGGCTAAACACTTAACCGAACCTCCTACACCGTCACATGCATTTTTCCCATGTGAAGATGCAAAAAAGTTCCATTCTGCTTCAATGGAAAAGTCTGCAGTATGATGACAGAGGTTAAGGAAATTTGATTTATTTTTATATTGGGATGCAGAATAATGAATCTTTTTCTAGTTTTTGCGGTAGTTTCTGCTTCAAGAAAGTTATCATGAGCCGTTGGAACAAATGTACAGCAACTGTATCATGAGCCATGCAATCAGAAATGATAACTAAGCTCAAATGCTGTAACTTGTTATCTTCCATGTAGTAAATTACAAAAGGATGTAGCGTTGCTTGAGCATTGTTCCAGTGAAATCCTTCAGCAGCGTCTTGGAGGACAAAAGAATAATTTTCAGCAAAATCATACAAAACAATGCATTGATTTAGAGGTAGATTCTCTTTCATATGTCTCAGATAAGACGATTGTTTGGTAGCAATAAAAGAATGTTTCAGTAGTTTGGGCAAACTATCAAACAAACAGTCCAAGAAATCTTCAGTGGGTTTGGTTATGGTTTCAAGGACAGACATATTATCAATCCACATCCACTGTTTGTATGTCACATTATCGATGCTGTTTTGTTCAAACGAATCTTCAAATAGAGACTTCAAATTACTAACACCTGGACAGTTTATACATTGATTGAAATAACACTTGTCTGTAGGAATTTCACAAACCATTTTACTAGTTAAGTCTTTATAAGTTTTGATTGGTATTTCTCCATTTAGCAACTCTGGTAGTTTACATTGAGCCATCATTAACTTTGCATTTTGGTGTATAGTGCATACGCAAACTGAATGCGTCCTAGCAGATCCAACAAGAACACAATGCTTTGGGCGAAGTTCACATAATTTAGAAAAGCCTATTTTCTGTCCAGGATAACGTTCTTTGAAGAGTACAAAAGATTCCCTTAATGTATTTAAAATTAGAAATTTTTGAACATGGACTCGTTTGTCATTTACTCTAACAGAAACAAAGTCTTTCTTACCTGGCATCTGCCGACTCACCTCGTTAGACTCATAAAACCTTTGAACTAAATCTACTGTCTCCGAGCTTAACGTCTTGCCAGGTTTTGGATTGGGAGAAGACATTATACCTTTTTCTTTTACAAGATTTTTAGCTTTTCTAGCAATAAAATTTGTCACTCCAAATTCAGTTTCTATTTCTTTCAAGGTCCAGCTTTTTGGAAGTGTAGTTAAAATTTGCATTTGTAAACTTTTGTTTGTCGTACTATTGAATTTTGCTTTTAGTTGGTTAATTATTCACTATCATTTTTATTGGGCTAACTGGATTTTCCGGGCTTAAACCAAGTATTTTGGCCCTAAAACCTTCTATGACCTTTTTTAATTTTTTCTCTGGATATTTCTTTTCACTTAGACAGCATTTTTTAACGGGAGTTTCATCAATCAGACTGAGACTTTTATTTAAAGTTTCCATAGCTTCAGCCTTTTCTGGGGTTGAAAGTTGAATTCCGTCTTCTCTTTTGTGAACATCATCTAAACAGTCTTCTGCTTCTAGGCTAAGTACACGTAACTTAAGAACAGATTTACGGCAACCATCACATAATTTATCACTATCAACTATTTGTTTATGACGTTTTAAAATATTATTGTTTACAGTTCTTAAATTTTTTTGTGATAGTCATGTCCTGGCCGTTTAAATGGATTGCAGCAGTATACAGACATTATATTAATTTTTGAAGTACTGGCCTCTGCCATTTTAGGTCTTAAAACTTAGTTGAAAAATTTTTTTTTAAATTACCATAAAAGGGTCACTTTAAATAAAATATGTAACATTTTAAGATATGTTTAATAAGAAATACTACACTTTTCCTTAGTTTTCTTTGTAGACAACTTAGATTAATGAAATGATTGTTTTAACACACTTTAAATGCACTGAAAATACCAAAACACACTTTTCACTAAGTTGAAAAATATTATAAACAAAAGGAAAATGTCAAAAATTACAACATCAACACAAAATCAAATACTAATGTTATACTTGTTCACTCTCTGAAAGCAACATGAAGACTGTAAGCAACCTGTGGAGTCATGAGCCACAGCCAGCTAGTCCTGTTGGGACATGAAAGCTACAGGTCTGCACAAGCATCATATATGTAAACTGTTGCTACATTGTGATCTGCTGTTTTGAGTACTGTTATTACAGTATACCATTGAGTTAGACTATAATGTATGGTATTTCCAGTGTATTAATAAATAATTTTAAATAATGCATTTTATTTATCAATGTTTTTATTAAAATTAGAATGTATGCAATGCAATTGTATTTATTTATTTAATATTTTGTATTGTTAATATGCATCAGCAAAATACTAAAAAAATATATTAACTTACTAAAAAAATAGATAAAAAAAGGCTAGTTATTTAAATACTAGGCCTACTTAGTTAACACAAGTTTTGGTCATTTAAATCCCAATCTTTCCTGGGACAAGCCCATATGCCAAAACGCATTAAAATACTGAACTATTGTGATGCATTTTCGTCATAACTGCTGATCCCATCATGGTCCCACTTTGAAATTTTTATGATGTATTCACTAAGTCACCATAAAAAAAATATATATATTATTTTCAAAATTTTTAAAAACACTCAAAAAAAATTTCAAAAACATTTTTTGGAGTTTTTCAAAAAACCTTTTTTTACCAAAAAGTGTTGAAGTTTAATATCAAATTAAAGCCCACTAAATCCTCTTTAAAATGAGCTTTTACACAACTCTCTAGGACATAGAACTGGAATTAGAACATTTTTTAGCGCCTAGCGCATGTAAAAAAAGTGATATTTTACAATTTTCAAAAAATTATAACTCAAAAACTGTAAGAGATAGAATTTTTTAAAAATTATATTTGAATTCAGGATGTTAAAGAGTATAGTTAGCCAAAGTTTCAACAAAATCTGAGATAGTCAATTTGAAAACTATTTTTTTTTGGTTGATGTGATATGGAATTACCCGAGCGTAATCTATTTTTTGTTGCTCCTGACTCTACCGTAGCTAATTAGTTACCCCGACTGTACAGTCTACACTATGACTCATGTGTCTATCATTCGCCCCACCCTCACTCACTCACTGTCACAACTCACTACTCAGTGCAGTGCAGTTTATCATTGTATGCAGATCAGTTTATCGTCTGTTACATGCGTATGTGTCTGTGTGTGTTAATTTGACAAACGTTGTTGTTTAAAAGTTGAAATTTACGCAAGTATGGCGACGAAAAGAGAGAAAGTTGTTCTATCGATGGAACAAAAACTTGAGGCAATCAAGAGACTGGACAAGGGAGAGACAATGCAGAAGGTGGCTGACGACTTTGGCGTTGGACGGGTAACAGTAGGAGACTGGAAAAAAAACGAATAGAAATAGAAAAATGGTGTACATCAAGAGTTACGGAGGGTGCATTAAAAGAAAGAAAAACTATGAAAAAATGTGACTATGAAAAAGTTAGTGAAGCTTTGTATGTTTGGTTAACACAGTTCAGGGACAAAGGTGTGCCTATTTCAGCAAAAGGCGTTGCATTTTCGTAATGAATTCAATGAAGGGGACCCAGATTTCACAGCAAGTGTCGGTTTTCTCGACCGATGGAAGAAACGCTACGGTATCCGTCATTTAAGTGTTTGTGGTGAAAAACCGTCATCGAATTTTGAAGAAATGGAAGCATTCAAGAAACGATTTCAGGAATTTATTGAAACTGAAAGCCTAACGGGTGATCAGATATTTAACTGTGATGAGTCAGGCCTTAATTACAAAATGTTACCTAGTAAGAGTCTTGCAGCCCCTGGCTACAAGTGTAGTAAGGAAAGGCTGACAATTTTAGCATGCAGCAATGCTACAGCAAACCTCAAAATGGATCTTTCAATGATTGAAAAGTCCAAAAATCCTAGAGCATTTAAAACAGTTTCAAAAAATGCCCTTCCTGTAAAATACTACAGTCAGAAAAGCGCATGGATGAGCAGTGAAATTTTCAAAGACTGGTTTTTTAAGGAATTCATTCCTAAAACAGAGAAGTTTTTGAAAGAAAATAATTTACTCAGAAAAGCAGTTTTGTTGGTAGATAATGCTCCAATGCACCCTGATGCAGAGGAGCTTCAAGATGGTGACATTAAGGCAATGTTTCTGCCCCCCAATGTAACCGCCATATGCCAACCTATGGATCAGGGCGTTTTGGAAACGATAAAAAGGAACTATTGCAGGAAGCTACTGACCACAGTGATAGAAGAAATTGAAGAAGGACAAGACATGATTGAAAAATTGAAATGCATCAAAATGTAAAGGATGTTGTTTATTGGGTTGCAAGGGCCTGGGCTGATGTAAGAGCTCCAACAATTGCCAAATCATGGAAGAAGCTGCTAAGCGATGATGAAAGTATGGAAACAGAAAGCACAGATGAAACCGAAGAAACCATTCGCAGTCGACTATAGCATGTCGTGGTGCGCACCACCGATATCGCGTGTGTCTCAAGTTTGGGTATTTTATGAGTGTTTTTTTATGTTTATATTATATTTATTGTTATGTGTAAAATTGTATATACAGTGTTTTTAATATTTTAACGATCGACGAACTTCAACAAGGGATAATCCTGATGATGGGGCATATGTCCCGAAACGCGTTGAATTAAATATAGAAAAAAGGCCACCAGACGGACAAGAAAAAGGTAAACTATTTTACTAATTATAAACCATTCTACCTTTAGTGCAACGTATCCCTGGATGTGAGGATGCGTCTTTGCAAGAAATCGAAAGTTGGATGAAGGATGATGATCAGTATGTAACTGATGGAGAAATTGCCGCTCTTGTCAATTGCGATGACAACAAAATTGAAGATCAAGATCAAGCACCAACTGTTGAGCCTCTCACAATTTTACATAACGACGGAGTTAAGGCTCTAGAAACTGCAATTAAATACATAGAGCAACAAGAAGAAGCTACAGGAATCGACATATTGATGCTGCAAAGATGGCGAGACTTGGCAGCGAAGAAACGGCACTCGTCAGGAAAGCAGATTATGATCAAAAATTTCTTTAAATCATCACAGGACTGAACTTTTTAAGTGTATTTAACTTCAGACAATTCTGTAACTGTAAGTTCATTTTTTCTGTTGTTTTGTTGTAAAACATGATTATTAGGTTCGTAATGTGTAAAATTATAACATAGTTTGACGTTTAATAGGCTTTTTTTTTAACACCTCCCTATTATCCGACATTTTCGCTTATCCGACGTTCTGCCGGCCTGTTTATGTCGGATAAGCGAGACTCTACTGTAATAGTTTAATCTACTCAAGTAGTTTACTCTAAACATTGTAACGATACAATTAAGCCAAATCTCGTACCAGTGATAAAAAAGATAATTCTTGATATAAAATTACTTCATATGAAATAAAATGTGTAAAAAATGATTAAAACGTAAATACTTTGACAAGACGTACAACGATATTACCCAACCCAAGTGATTGAGACGAAAACACAAACATAAAGAAGGGAACCACGTAACATACTTATTAAAATGTAAATATTTTGACATGATTGAGCCAACAACCCAAACATAAAGAAGGGAACCACGTAACATACTTAAGAAAAATATGATAGACAAAACAATGATGGACACAGAACTAAAGAAGAACCAGAAGAAGAGGACAGATCCATACAAGTAAACAGAATTTAAACCAGAAGAGAAGAAGAGGAGAACCGAACCGGATTGAAGAAGAAGAAGAGGAAGAATGAAGAGGAGACAGATAAAACCCAAGGGGAAACTAACACACATATAAAAAGGAAAGATTGTATGTTTAGAGATAGAATACGGTCAATAAACCTTGAATAATTATGTATTAATGAAACCAATGTTATTATTAGCATTAATTTAACCTAGGTACCCATTTTTAAGACAATACAATTGTAAAGCAATGTAGTATAGGAAAAATACACTAACCCTGTCAGAAAGGTTAGATTCAACCAAAACACAACTAGCCTAGTATTGTTAATAGTAAATATAATACTAAAACAAAATAGTGAGAAATGGTAGGCGAAAGTATAGGGATTACCCATTAAATAACACTAATTACAAAACAGTGAACCAAAGTGAAGTGCTTTAGTGAAGTGTAAATGCCCTAAAAAATAGTGAAAGTGGATGTGAAACATTCAAAATAGAATGCTAAGTAAATAGACACTCTGTAAAACATTGATAAACCACCAATGATTGGAGTGAGATTATAATTAGTTATATACCTAGAAGTAATTAGAAATAGTAATCCAAATTAATATTAAGGAAGCTTGTAATAATATTCAGGGAGAAAGCCCAGTACAATAACTTGTGTTAACATGGCATGGTAGGATAGAAGTAAAGTTTGTTATTAAAGATTAAAATTATAAAGAATACAACACCCCATGTTGAAAGGGGAATTAACCTTCATAATATTAGAGAAAGTGACAATGTTTATCACCCTAGTTTATAAGACAAGAAAGAAATCAATGTTAGTACTAAGAATAATTTATGACTTGTAAAGAATAGTTGATTCAATGTTAAAGAAGGAATATGGCTGAAGGGGACTTACAGTCCATAAACCTAACTATTATATTTTAAATGAAGAGTAATGAAAATGTATGTTGAATAGTAATTAAAACACAAACAAATAAGTGAAGCCCATCAGGCTGAATTCAGAATGTAATTTAAAAAGGAAATGCACTAAAAAACAATAATGGCTGTTTGTGACTATGAAAACAGTTAACTGCCAAAGACATTCAAATGCAAATTGTATCAATTTCACAAAAAATCTTACTAATCTAAGAACAGTGAATGGACAGTAATTATATATCAGTTATTTCAACACAGAAATATTATTGTAATAATTTAATTCAAGAAAGATATGTTATTTATTAAATGTCAAATAATTAGACTATAGTTAAAGTGTAACAGAATATGACCTTATGAGGTATCATTGTAAACTTTGAAAGGAAAGAAAAATAATAGTGATGTCATTTATTATCCCAAAGGAATTATAAGGGAATAAAATCATTAGGAAAATACTTAATAAATTTGAATAAAAATTCAAATATTTCTAACAATGTATGTAAGGAGTAATTAACCAAGCATTGAATTATTGGTTACTATGACAACGAGACGTTTGAGGGCTTATTTTTCCGTTAAATTTAGAGACGCTGAAGAAACGAAGCGTGGGTAAGCCACACGAAAAATTGGACAAACTAAAATTTTAATTTAAACAGTTATAAAAAGTCGAATCAGTGAACCAAGATAACCCAATATGAAGAGACGTCGATCTATACAGAATTAATGATGTCCAGGAACGAAATTAAATAAACTAATTAAAGAAAAAACCCAGACCAGTTTGAAGAAGATGTTGGAAGCCTTCAACCAGCCCAAATTCGAAAAATATACGCCTATCCTGATGACGACACAGACAACGTGAGATGAACTGATAAGTACCGAATAATTCCTTACTCCCAAAACCCCAAATTACTTAAATTATTTTCAAATGATAAAATTTCTCACTATTTAAAAAGTAGTATTTTCTTTCAAAGGTAAAGGCATAATTTACTTACATTAAAAAACATTTAATTAAACTATAGAGATAACCTTATTTGTGAACATAACTACTGTAACAGAAATACGACACTACTGAACAAATTGTACAAACACATTATAAATCCTAAGTACGCATAAGGTATAGTAGTGTACTTTTTTTCATGTAATCAACGTTTATGTCTATTTTCATGATCAAAAGAACTCCAGATTTTAAAAACATAGTAATTTGTTAAAAGTAACTGAACGATAGTGTTTAGAAATCAATTTTGCCAACCTGAGATGTTTTGTGTTTCAAGCTCTAAGCCGGAGCATAATATTATAAATTTGTTTATGATCAATTTGTCATATTTATTGATAATTAAATGTGTATTAAAAAACGCAGTACAGAACATTACTATCTTGTTATTTCATAGGAATTTTGTAGAATATATGTGTGTTAGCGAAGTTTTAAGCAACAGCCAACTAGCGCTCACCACGAGCGGCCGAGTCGACAACCTGTGTAGCAGCGGGAACAATTTGAACGTCACAGCTGTCTAGCTAATATCACGTATTACCTTAAAAATTAAATGTTTTAATTGTTTTAACAGAAACAATTTGGCGCCACCCGGGAATCGTAATCCCTATGAATTAACAGGTAGGTTGTACTGGTGACATTGACAACGCTACGGACTCCAGTAGTGACGTCGATTTATGTAACGACCAGCGTGAGGCAAACACACTACATTCACACTAATACACAAAATAAACAAGTGTGATACATTTCAACAGGTACGACCCTAGTAGATTGTTACATATTGGCTTCCATCGCGGGGCTTGAACAAGGGTGTCCCACAATATAGATTGTTACATATTGACGAACCCAACGAGGGGCTTTAAGGAAGTACCACACCATCACGTTAATATGTTACATATTGGCGACCAGCAACGTGTGGCTAGGAAGAATAACTAGCGGCGATCATGAATAGACACGGGATGGTTACGAGACGCAAAGGGAAGGAAACATCAAACCAAGAAGGAAACCCAGAAGAAATGGAGGAAGTTGAAGAAGTAGAAATGGAGGAAACGACTGGAGAATTGTCAGAAGAAAACCCACAGGAGGACCAAACGGAAAATCCAAGCCCACTTGAACCCGAACCTGAACCGGAAATAGAAGTAGAAGTCAGGGTAAATAACCAGCCAGTCAAACCAACAGAAGAAACGAATTTAAATAGCATGATGAAGTTCATGATGGAACAATTTGGACAAATGAATCAAAAATTAGAATCAGACAAGGAAGATTTGAATAAAAAATTGGAAAAACTGGACATAAACAGCGAAGAATTGAAGAAGCAAATGAAGGAGAGTATAGAATTCCTGAATGACAAAATAGAGAGCAACCATGAAGACTTGAAGAGAAGTCAGGAGGCATTGGAGAAGAAGAGCGAGGAGCTGAAGAAACAGATCAAAAAGGATCTAGAATTAGTAAACAAAAAGATGGAAAATAACCATGATATTCTCCAACGGAAAATCGAGGAAGAAAGCGAGAAGAACAGAGAAGAATTGAGGTTCATGTTTGCAGAGTTTCGTGAGGAAGACAAATGGACAAAAACAAGGATGAATAAAAGATGGGAAGAAACAAGTTACCCAGTAAATCAACTTCAAGAAACAGTAGTTAGTGATTTCAAACAATGGAATGAAACACTAGACAGCACTTCTAAAGGTATCAAAGAAACGTTGAATGAGAACATGGAACCGGGGAATCAGAAAATAACACAGAAGGAGATGGTCAAGGAACTAGAGGAGAGGCACCAAGAACTACAAATAGGTGTAAACAGTCGTATGAAGAAGAATCGAATTATTAAGAAGATTAAGAAAACAGAGGAAATAAGAAAGGTATATAAGAGGAAACTCATCAAAACACGAGAAGAAGTGGAGATGATGAAGAACGGACTCATCGATGTATTTAATTTGCCCATTACCTATCAAAGCAAATTAATAAAGTACAAAGATTGTAGGAGGACTCTGAGGGAAATTATAAAAGGATTTCACAACCAACCAATGGATGAAAATTTCAGCAAATCTATGCTTAGATGGAAGATGCCAGAAATAGAAATGACTGACGACAAAACAGAGTATAACAAATCAAGAAGGTCAATAAAATACTGGAGCACACCAGAAATGGAAATACCAAATAAAAAAGCAAAAATAATATTAATGAGAGATGCACAATTAACTTCTCTGATTAATGGACAAAATAATCAAATGTTTGCGGTAAACATAAAGACTACAGAACATATGGTATTAGAGGAATTATGGTACAAGACGGAGGAGACCTATTTCACCAGTAAGAAAACAGTTCTACACTCCAGAGTTAGCCGAACCATAAGGGCAGAGGAACTGATGGACCATAGGTAAACTAAGTGAAGATACCACACACCAAGAAAAGGGACGGATCTTCGAATTACTGACCCAGCAACCCAATGGAATAGAAGGAGATATTAAAATTAAATAAAGCTACTAGACAATCACCAAACCAAGAGGGTACAAGAAACGACTAAGACGAATTAAATAAGAAAAATTAAACTATAATAAATAAATTTAATAATATTATCCAGAATAAGTGTGTCTATCAAGCACTTGAAGGAGTAGAGGTGCATAATAACAAAGAGTCGAATAAGAGAAGGAAATACTAAAGGAAAGAAAAGGAGAAGTCAACTTACAAAAATATAAATAACGGACCAGTATATAGCAATATGAATAAACAATTATGTATATCATAATAATCCGTGTATCATCACAAGAGACAATGGTAATAATACTTACCAGATCAGTAATATCAATACAAGGAAAATCAAGGGAGTTTACAACCAAACTTCAAAAAAAAAGTTTTACGAAGAAGAATAAAACCATTGTGAAATGAAACCGATTTCAAAATTCTAAAAGAGATTGTAAGAGCAGCTTACTCAAATATTTAGATGATATATGCGGAACAATAAAAAAGTTTTATAATAATGAAAAAAAAAACAAAGGAAACAGTTACACAAATTCCTTTCAATTTAAATTAATTTGCAGTCTAACAAAAAAAAAAAAAAATTTGAAATATAAAGTATGAAGTAAAAAGTGAGATAATCAGGAATAAGTTACACACATTCCTATGTAATAAAAATGTAAGAAGCACAAACTTACAATTATAATTAAAACAAAAAATAGCTAAAAAGGAATACGCTACAAACATTCCTTTAAGGTAAGACCATTAACTTACCAAAGAATTATCAAAAATGATGTTGAATACAGAGTAAAATAAACAAAAATAAAATCAAGTTCAAATTACTGAGATAAATACTTGAAATTATACTGAATCAAAAGTATTATCAGAAAAAAAAAATAAATAAAACTATACCTGGTACAAAGAGAGAGAGAAATCGTATATAAAACAAATATACAAATATGGCTAAAGCAGAATCCTGCTAAATGACTAAGAAAAAAAAAAATGTCTAAGACAATTAGAATGATCACAACGAGCATTGAAAACAAAATAATGAAAAGTGAGATATGATGAAATTAACATATGAATAAAGATAAAATTTCTCAATATAGTATATGAGTAGATGTTAGTGTATAGTTAAGGTATAGCGGAAGGAAGAATGAGTAGTAATGATAAAGTGATCTAAAAACAAACCACAAGATGGACAATCCCAATTATATTCTTATATTGTTATTATTATTAAGTCACAAGTTGACAAAGATTTAAGATTGACTGTTGAAAAGTCCAGCAATCTATATGAACTGAGTAGAGAAGATGTGCCTCTAGTCTCAGAAAAATGAGCAGTAATGGGAGAAACCAGCTACTATATAAAGTTAGGGAAAAAAAAATTTGTGTATGAGGGAATATGCACCAATGGAAATAAATAAAAACAGATCCAAACAAAATGGAGTGAATTAAGTAAGAAGAGAAATGGAGAATGGAGAAACAAACAAGGAAGAGAAGGAAAAAAGTTATCTATAACTGATAATTTCATAAAAAACTATGCTAGTGTTTTATTAAAATGATCAATTTTAGAGGAGAGGCATTATGTAACGATACAATTAAGCCAAATCTCGTACCAGTGATAAAAAAGATAATTCTTGATATAAAATTACTTCATATGAAATAAAATGTGTAAAAAAAAAATGATTAAAACGTAAATACTTTGACAAGACGTACAACGATATTACCCAACCCAAGTGATTGAGCCGAAAACACAAACGTAAAGAAGGGAACCACGTAACATACTTATTAAAATGTAAATATTTTGACATGATTGAGCCAACAACCCAAACATAAAGAAGGGAACCACGTAACATACTTAAGAAAAATATGATAGACAAAACAATGATGGACACAGAACTAAAGAAGAACCAGAAGAAGAGGACAGATCCATACAAGTAAACAGAATTTAAACCAGAAGAGAAGAAGAGGAGAACCGAACCGGATTGAAGAAGAAGAAGAGGAAGAATGAAGAGGAGACAGATAAAACCCAAGGGGAAACTAACACACATATAAAAAGGAAAGATTGTATGTTTAGAGATAGAATACGGTCAATAAACCTTGAATAATTATGTATTAATGAAACCAATGTTATTATTAGCATTAATTTAACCTAGGTACCCATTTTTAAGACAATACAATTGTAAAGCAATGTAGTATAGGAAAAATACACTAACCCTGTCAGAAAGGTTAGATTCAACCAAAACACAACTAGCCTAGTATTGTTAATAGTAAATATAATACTAAAACAAAATAGTGAGAAATGGTAGGAGAAAGTATAGGGATTACCCATTAAATAACACTAATTACAAAACAGTGAACCAAAGTGAAGTGCTTTAGTGAAGTGTAAATGCCCTAAAAAATAGTGAAAGTGGATGTGAAACATTCAAAATAGAATGCTAAGTAAATAGACACTCTGTAAAACATTGATAAACCACCAATGATTGGAGTGAGATTATAATTAGTTATATACCTAGAAGTAATTAGAAATAGTAATCCAAATTAATATTAAGGAAGCTTGTAATAATATTCAGGGAGAAAGCCCAGTACAATAACTTGTGTTAACATGGCATGGTAGGATAGAAGTAAAGTTTGTTATTAAAGATTAAAATTATAAAGAATACAACACCCCATGTTGAAAGGGGAATTAACCTTCATAATATTAGAGAAAGTGACAATGTTTATCACCCTAGTTTATAAGACAAGAAAGAAATCAATGTTAGTACTAAGAATAATTTATGACTTGTAAAGAATAGTTGATTCAATGTTAAAGAAGGAATATGGCTGAAGGGGACTTACAGTCCATAAACCTAACTATTATATTTTAAATGAAGAGTAATGAAAATGTATGTTGAATAGTAATTAAAACACAAACAAATAAGTGAAGCCCATCAGGCTGAATTCAGAATGTAATTTAAAAAGGAAATACACTAAAAAACAATAATGGCTGTTTGTGACTATGAAAACAGTTAACTGCCAAAGACATTCAAATGCAAATTGTATCAATTTCACAAAAAATCTTACTAATCTAAGAACAGTGAATGGACAGTAATTATATATCAGTTATTTCAACACAGAAATATTATTGTAATAATTTAATTCAAGAAAGATATGTTATTTATTAAATGTCAAATAATTAGACTATAGTTAAAGTGTAACAGAATATGACCTTATGAGGTATCATTGTAAACTTTGAAAGGAAAGAAAAATAATAGTGATGTCATTTATTATCCCAAAGGAATTATAAGGGAATAAAATCATTAGGAAAATACTTAATAAATTTGAATAAAAATTCAAATATTTCTAACAATGTATGTAAGGAGTAATTAACCAAGCATTGAATTATTGGTTACTATGACAACGAGACGTTTGAGGGCTTATTTTTCCGTTAAATTTAGAGACGCTGAAGAAACGAAGCGTGGGTAAGCCACACGAAAAATTGGACAAACTAAAATTTTAATTTAAACAGTTATAAAAAGTCGAATCAGTGAACCAAGATAACCCAATATGAAGAGACGTCGATCTATACAGAATTAATGATGTCCAGGAACGAAATTAAATAAACTAATTAAAGAAAAAACCCAGACCAGTTTGAAGAAGATGTTGGAAGCCTTCAACCAGCCCAAATTCGAAAAATATACGCCTATCCTGATGACGACACAGACAACGTGAGATGAACTGATAAGTACCGAATAATTCCTTACTCCCAAAACCCCAAATTACTTAAATTATTTTCAAATGATAAAATTTCTCACTATTTAAAAAGTAGTATTTTCTTTCAAAGGTAAAGGCATAATTTACTTACATTAAAAAACATTTAATTAAACTATAGAGATAACCTTATTTGTGAACATAACTACTGTAACAGAAATACGACACTACTGAACAAATTGTACAAACACATTATAAATCCTAAGTACGCATAAGGTATAGTAGTGTACTTTTTTTTCATGTAATCAACGTTTATGTCTATTTTCATGATCAAAAGAACTCCAGATTTTAAAAACATAGTAATTTGTTAAAAGTAACTGAACGATAGTGTTTTGAAATCAATTTTGCCAACCTGAGATGTTTTGTGTTTCATTTGTTTATGATCCATTTGTCATATTTATTGATAATTAAATGTGTATTAAAAAACGCAGTACAGAACATTACTATCTTGTTATTTCATAGGAATTTTGTAGAATATATGTGTGTTAGCGAAGTTTTAAGCAACAGCCAACTAGCGCTCACCACGAGCGGCCGAGTCGACAACCTGTGTAGCAGCGGGAACAATTCGAACGTCACAGCTGTCTAGCTAATATCACGTATTACCTTAAAAATTAAATGTTTTAATTGTTTTAACAGAAACAATTTGGCGCCACCCGGGAATCGTAATCCCTATGAATTAACAGGTAGGTTGTACTGGTGACATTGACAACGCTACGGACTCCAGTAGTGACGTCGATTTATGTAATGACCAGTGTGAGGCAAACACACTACATTCACACTAATACACAAAATAAACAAGTGTGATACATTTCAACAGGTACGACCCTAGTAGATTGTTACATATTGGCTTCCATCGCGGGGCTTGAACAAGGGTGTCCCACAATATAGATTGTTACATATTGACGAACCCGTTAATTTAACTAAATATAATTAAATCACTAACGACTCGGAACACAAAGTTTTTTATAGGTAAAAACGTAAAAGTTTTACCTTATAGCCTGAACCAGTTTTCGCTTTGGGAGTATGCTGCCGTTGGGAGCATACTATACTATACATAACATAGTATATAATACTATACAGGGGAAACAGAAGACAATGTACAGTTACTAACCCACATAAACAAAATATACAAAAACATTACCTTCACTGCTGAATACTAGGACTACAATAGCATAAACTTCCTAGATCTCTCCATCACAAAATTTGGACACAGACATAAATACACTATATACAGAAAACCCACTACAACTGACACTAATACACAACTCCTCCAATCACCCAATACAACACAAACAAGCGCCTTCAGAAGTATGGTACATAGACTTAACAACATCCCACTAGATGAAAAAGAATACAAAGATAAAATAAACACGATAAAATATCTAGCAGAAACCAACGGATATAGCAGAACAATAGTCAATAAACTCCTACACAAAATACAAAACAAACAACAGACATAGATAGAAAACAACAAATTTATAACACTAACATACATCGATAACTACACTGAAAAAATAACCCGCAAATTCAAAAAAGCAGGATACAGAATCCCATACAAAACTACAAACAAAACAGAACACACAGTATCAAAAAACACACACACATTACAAAACAAATTCGATCTACCTGGTGTTTACAAACTAAACTGCCCAGATTGCAACAAATTCTACATAGGCCAGACAGGAGGTAGCTTTAAACAAAGATATATTGAACACACAAAGAAACTACACTCCACTACCGAATCCACTTTGCAAACCACCTCATTGAAGAAACCACACATACAAAAACATCGACAATAACATGGACATTCTACACGTACACACAAAAGGCCGTAAACTAGACACTCTCGAACAATTGGAAATATACAAACACACGAAACACATAAAAACGACATCCTAAACGAACAGACACAATTCAAATCAAAAGCATTATTTGAACACATCACACCCCACACACACAACATTGATCCTTCAAAAGTCGATACCGTTGCCAAGAACAAGACGGACATAGCTCCAAACGACAGCCTCTGAAGAAGCTTTTTAAAAGCGCGAAAACTGGTTCAGGCTATAAGGTAAAACTTTTACTTTTTTACCGATAAAAAACTTTGTGTTCTGAGTCAGTAGTGATTTAATTATATTTAATTATTTGTAATTATTTACCAGTGCCGTAACAAGGGCGTGGTGAAAAAGGCGCCCGCCACGGGCGCAAAACAAAGGATACCGACCCGGTTGAGAGTTGCACGTGGTTTTTATTTTGCTTGACTATTCTACTCTACATGAATCATTGAATCAACACCAACTGTCACTGGCCGTTTTTCATCTCCTGACCAATTAGACAGAGACACGTATTATGGCGCGCGCATCACACACTCTCTTTCTTACACTCCTAGCCCGCGTTCACATGAGGCGAAAAGCTCAGCTCAGCCAATCAGAACGTCAGGAGAAATCAGGTGACGTTGATACTCATGTGTGAATGCAGGCATTATTTTTATATATTTTCTCTCTTTTGTGGAACAAAACATACTGGAAAAGAAATATAATTTAGTTTATATACAACATACTGGCATACTGACTAAGTAAGTACTGTAAATATTATTTATTATTATTATTATTATTATTATTATTATTATTATTTACTAAATAATTATATTAATAAAAACACAAATTTTAATTAAAAACCACTTCTAGGGTAAAATGCCACCAAAAAAACCGTCCGGTGCACAGTTTAAAAAAATAAGAGAACAGAAGATTGAAAATATAAAGAAAAATATAACTCCGATTGATATTTTTCTTAAAAAATCATCTACACCTCTAGTTCATTCAAGCTTAACAACTGAATTAAATCTGCCTTCTACAAGTAGTCATGTTTCATGTGAAATTGAAACAGAAGAGAAAAGTACAATTGAACATCAAAACCAGGAAATCGAGAAGCAATGTACGTGTAATGATGATAATTATATTGTTAATGTTAAATTAGAAAATATTGATAATAATGCAAAAATAATAGATTTCAATGATCCTACAACATGGCACTTAACTAATAGTAACATACAAATATTTGTTCATCATGGACCAGAGTTGTGCGATAATTTAAGCGTTTATCCTGATAGAGAAAATAGGCATTTTGATAAAAAATGGTTTGTAAAAACCATGTCAAACGGAGAACAAGTACTCAGAAATTGGTTGATATATTGCAAGCGAAAAGATGCACTGTTCTGTTTCCCATGTATTATTTTTGGAAAAAATCAGAATTTATGGACCACTGCGGTGTTTCAAGACTGGCAGCATTTAAATCCTATGTTACCACGTCATGAAAATTCATTATATCATAAAAAAAGTTATGTCAAATGGAAAACTTTCGAATCAAAAATTAAGAAAGGTGGTTTTATAGACGATCAATTACAAGAAGAAATTTTAAAAGAAAAAGAAAAGTGGAGGCATATTTTAAAAGTTATTTTGGATGCCATTTGCACTGCGTAAAAAATAATGACGATTTGAGAGGAACTTGTGAAAAAATTGGTCATCCCAATGTGGAAAATTTCTGAACACGATAGAATTAATTAGTCATTATGATCCTATTATTGTGCAACATATTGAAAGTCATAAGAAAAATCAAGTTAATTATTTCTCTTCTATAATACAAAATGATATAATTAATATAGTTGCTTCTAAAATTAGACAGCATATTATTTCAAATATTCAAAAAGCAAAATATTTTTCTATTTTATTTGATAGCACACCTGACACTTCTCACCAGGAACAGATGACGCAAATTTTGCGCTATGTTAACATTGATCCCAACATGAATAAATGTAGCATTGAAGAAACCTTCATAGACTTTATTGTGACACATGAAAAAACTGGCGAAGCACTTGCGAATGACATCGAAAACAAGTTAACATTAGGGAGTGAATATGGCAGGTAAATACAAGGGGGTACAAGCCAGGATATTACGTTTCAACAATATGGCGAGGTTTGTTCCATGCACGGCTCACAGCCTTAATTTAATAGGCGTTCATGCTGCACAACATCTGTTCAAATGAAATCATGTTTTGAAACAATTCAACAATTGTTTAACTTTTTTGTAAATTCTACTAGTAGATGGGATCTTTTAAAGGAAAAATTATCTGTTCGTCTTAAAGGTTTAAGTGACATGAGGTGGTCCGCGAAAGCTAACGCGGTTAAAGCTTTACGAAATCAATTGCCTTTAATAATAGAACTTCTTAATGAAATGTGTGATGGACAAAGACAATTACAGTAGACTCTGTAACAAATGCTCAAATGTTGCTAAAATTATTAACAAAATTTAAATTTGTTGCACTATTAATATTTTGGGATACAATATTAGGAAAGATAAATAAAGTAAATTTACTTTTACAAGAAAGAAAAACCACAGTCGAAAATGCTGCGAAAATGATAAATGCTCTAAAAAATGAAATTCGACAGTACCAAAATGATTTTTTCGATTCGCTTCACAATTCAGCAAAAAGTTTAGCCGAAACAACAAATATTGAAACTTACAGTCCACAAAAGAGACGGCGCAAAATAAAAAATATGCCTGGTGAGAAAGCTACTGATGATTCGTTTGCCATGAATGAAAGTGCATTACTAAAAAAAGAAATGTGTGAAGTTTTAGATATAATACTGATACAACTCAGTGATAGATTTACTGCTTTGCAAGAGGTCGCAAACAACTTCAGTTTTTTAAATGGACACGCTTTAAAAATCATGCCGCTAGATGATCTTAAACGATGTGCAACAGACCTAGCATTGAAATATAATAGCGACTTAGATGCTCCAGAATTTGTATGTGAAGTTGAGAGTTTCAAATATCAAGCCATGGAAGTTTTTGAAAATTTAGGGGATATGGACGCTTTTCAAATCTTGCAAAAAAATTACGAACTCTCATTACAAAACACGTATCCAAATCTAGACATAGCATTAAGGATTTTCATAACAATGCCTGTAACAACAGCTTCCTGCGAACGTTCGTTTAGCAAATTAAAAATTGTAAAATTGTACCTTCGTTCTTCTATTGGACAAGAGCGATTAACAAACATGTCTATAATATCAATTGAAAAAGATGTTGCCAAAACATTAAATTATGACGATATATTAGATGTGTTTGCAAATGAAAAAGCGAGAAAAATCACTTTATAAAATATGCTGAACTGTTTTATGTTTTTATTATATTATTTTAAATATACCTATGTTTTGTATTTCTTTTATTTTGTCGTCATTGAATATGAATAAAAATTTGTTCTTATTTAGGTTATAGATTTGTATTCATACAAATACCTTGACAAATACATTATTGTATATACAGGCAACTCATTTTGATGAGGTTAGTAGTATTTAATATATTGCATTTAGTAAAATTTAACTTGTTACATTAAAATTTTTAATTTTTTTTGTCATTATTGGGTTACGGGGAGGCGCAAGTTAGACACTTGCCACAGGCACTTCATACCCTCGTTATGGCACTGTTATTTACTTAGAAAGCCTGATCGAAAGTTTATTATTAAAAGAAAGATACTTGCAGTTTCATTAAAAATTCTACTATAGTATGTTGTGATTGGATGACCTGCATTTACCAAAATATTTTCATTATATTTTTATGTAAAATGTAATTCATTAAAAGATATGGAGATATATTTTTACCTATAATCTTAACAAACTATACGTGTGGAATCTGAATAACAAGTTTTCCCTGATCTGTTGGGATAACTTAAACATAAAGCTAGATTGGAGAGAAATTGACAAATCATTAGATTTGTATCCTCTTCCTCCCATCCACCTCCCCAACTCTCCTTTACTTGTTTACAGTTTTCAAATAATAATCTAGAATTACATATTCCTTTAAACAAAGTTTAATATAACGTTGTATTTTCCTTATATTGATGTCACAGGTGCTGTCAAAGATAGTGGTGTAGATGACTTCTTGATGTCCAGATACATATATTTGGCGTTCTTTTTGTCCTATCAGTATAAGGTATTTTTATTATACAGCTGATTTTGTAAGGGTGACTCCTCTACAGAAATCTTTGTTACGACATGTGACAGTGTATAGAGAGTTGCTTGAAGTACTTTTAATGAATATCTTGCTGAAAACTCTGGAATAACACTTGAAAATATCCATGTGTAATGGTACATGACCTTAGGCATTGTAAATTTGAAATCCTGTGCCAATTAAAGGCAGCGAAATATATTATGAAGGCATTGGCACCAGTGTGAGCATGTGCATATGGAAAAAAGAAAATAATAATATTAAAAGAAAATATTAATGGATGGTGTAAAAAGATGGCAATAAATTTAATGAGGTGCACAATTATTATAGTGATAAGTTAAAATGAAAGTGAGAGTAAAGGAGTGTGACGATTGGTGCCAACATTGACTCGCATAGTTAGGAAAATGTTTTCATGAGAGAAGTAGTTTGCCGTTTATTATATGAACAAAACAATATTGTGAGCAATTATCGGCTGAAAATTGGGAAGATATTGTTCCGAGATAGTAGTTGTAACAAAAACTTTTAGTGAAGCAACAAAAACAAGTATTGTAATGGAATAATGATTCGTAAAAGGTCACGCCGCTTGGTTATGGGGCCAACTAGTGCGCGCGCGCGCGTGTATGTATGTGCACGCGCACGTGCATGTGCGAGAGGGAGAATCAAGGCCTAAAGAACAGAAATAAAGTGTTGGTTACTGCTGTGGGGACTTTGGGGTCTGTTTTGCATTTAATGTATTTAAAATCTTGGATTTCGTTGTCCATGACGTGTCCGTTACGTAACTAAATATCACTATTACATTAACGACTCGGAACACTAGGTTTTTTATAAGTAAAAGCATAAAGTTTTACCTTACAGTCTGAACCGGTTTTCTCCTTTAAAAGGCTTCTTCAGAGGCTGCCTCTGGTAGCACTGTCCGTCTTGTTGTGGGTGACGGAATCGAATTTCGAAAGATCGATGCTGTGTGTGTGGGGTGAGATATGTTCGAATAATGCGTGCGATTTGAATTGTGTCTGTTCGTTTAGGATGTCGTTTTTACTTGTGGATGTAAAACTGTATTATGCGGGATAACAATTGTGTATTATGGTGTGTATGTTATCAGTGATAATATAAAATCAGTGATGATAGTTTAAGAGTTTTTATTCGTCACCGCAACCCTCACCTAACCTGTGCTCGTGAGTACGCGTAAACGGATTTGGATTTCCCCGTCTTCTGGTAATTATTTTGTTTTAGCGTCTCCGTTGTTTGTGGGCAATTTGATATGGTTCCCACATGCCATCTACCAAGTGTGGGTGGCGACTCTGGCTGTTTGTACCTTCACACATATTTAATTATTTTGATATACCATGACTACTTCCAAATGTTACTATTGTGTGGGAGATCCAAGACTAATTTAACTAATTGTAACCTTTTAAATTATGTAGAAACATCTGGAAACAGTGTTTAGTAACTGTTTGTGTAGGCCCTTATTATACTGGAATCGTCTGACATTTTATTAGACAATTCTAGAAAATCTAATTTTGTATATATGTTCACTATACTAAATATCCACATTTCTATTGAGATGTACTATATCTATTCTAATTCAATGGACAGGATACATAACAGTGACCGTTATTATTCACAATGACACCAATGCAAATGTTTAAGTCTAATACATGTTTAAATCTAAAATATATATTTTGTAGGTGTTATGAAACAGTACTGTCGTGTGTGTGCTGCAGAAACTGATTTGACAAAACTAATCTCTGTTTTTGATGACTGTGGCAGGCAGCTTGATCTTTTAAATAAGATATCTAAACATCTACAGATTGAAGTAAGTTATATACCTTGGTAAATGTTTTTATTATTAATAGGCTATAATATTATATTGTCTTAATGTGTATCATATCTGAGTTTTGTTTTGTTTACAATGATTACTAAGGTTATTATATTAACTGTTAGCATATTTAATATCAACATATACGTTAAAAATTCGTATAACACTTTCATTTAACCATGCTGAAAGAATTTGTTTATACT
This sequence comes from Magicicada septendecula, assembly GCA_034769895.1. NCBI lineage: Eukaryota > Metazoa > Arthropoda > Insecta > Hemiptera > Cicadidae > Magicicada > Magicicada septendecula. The sequence goes on along the minus strand of CM068367.1, from coordinate 912,936,949 downwards.
AGTGAACCTAGGATAGCTTAGCTATTAATAGGGCCACCATGACTAAACAGGGTAAGTTGAAAATCTAGTGTATACTAAATGCTAGTGGTTGTGTGATATTTATTTTTTGCTAAAAATTTGATGCTGAAAGCTTTCAGGTATGCTTTGGAGATGAAAGGGAAATTATAATGAGAAACTGAATAGTACAAGTGCAAAGTGGCTACAAATTGCAGAATGTTTAGGCCTATTTCACATAATATGAAGTAATATCGGTAGTGTAAGTGGCTAGTAACTGGATCTAGAAAAAGAATCAATTGAAAATGAAATTTAAGGTGTTTTTTGGTTAAATAGACATCACTGAAAGTTTCTGATCTGATTTATGGCCAGATAGGTAACCTATACGTTGATGTGTGAAATGAAGCTACAATGGTCATTTGAAAAGTAATATCTGTTCTATTGTTTCCACCTAACTGACAAAGATTTTTGAACAGAACTTTTAACATAAAGTACCACTGTGCTAAACATTAGTACTTAAAATATTAACATACTTGTGCTACTTTTCTGCATAGTCACGTTGTATATTTAAGTATTGTACTGTTTAATTTTTATATTTCTTCATCATATTCCTCTGCTGGCATTGAAATAAGTAGTCAGTTTTCTGTAAGGTTTCATCACTCAGGAAACACTTTCTTCCAAAATGTTGTTCAGTTTGGAAATAAACTGGATGACTGAAAACTTCCCACTTAAATTTTGGAAGTAAATGTGTTGTTTTCACAGCAGCATGAGGCCATGAATTATCATGGAGAAGCAAAATGATGCTAGACAACATCCCCTTTGTCTATTCAAAAGCACCTTTCTGAACCTGCTTTTCCAGAAGCACATACTTGTCATCAAAGAAAACAATTAACCGTGCCTTCAGTATGGATTTGCTTTAATGTGCTTTTTTCAGCCTTGGAGAAGTTGGGGGTTTCCAGTATATTGACTAACATTTCATTTAAGGAATGCTTTGGCAGTCAGGGGTGTATTTATGGGGGGGAGGGAATCAGGACGATCAGGGCTGGAACATTGTTAATCATTATTTTTTCAGCTGTGTTCGTTAATATAGTAGTAACACTTTTTTAAATATGGAAACATTTATTAACAGCATTTGCATATAAGTTTGAAATATGAAGTATAGGAAAATCAATTCAGTCAATAAGTTTCTTGTAAATAATGTTTCAATAACACATATTTTTATTGTGTTATTACCGTTTATTTTAGTGGGATTGATTTCAGAATGCTAGCACATGTTTTTCAACCACTTTGAAGATAGTAATATTCATTAGTCTTAACTTGTTTCTTCTTTTGTATGAAACCGACTCGACTCCCCTACCCAAAGGTCAAATTCTAGATATGGTACTGTTGGCAGTTCCAGGTTTCATCACAAGTAACGATTCATTTGAAAAATTTTTGTCATCTTTGAAGTGCTCTAAGATGTTTTAATGGATATTTATGCGTATTAATTGCATAAATGGGTTAATTATTAAATCTATAAATTTATCAATCTTTCATATGTATCTAGCCCCGAAGTTGGACGCCATTTACTTTTAGTGGTGTAAATGTAATTTACATTTGTGGTAATTAGTTGTGTAAACCATTTACATTTAGTGAATATTAATCTGTGCTAATTATCTGCGTGGATTAATTACTCATCAATTATGAATCATATTAATTAAAGATTTATGTTATACGTTAAATTTGATATATCTAAAATTGTTTCTATTCGTCAGATTTGACTCAACACAGTGACTAATTAAATACGATTTATGAGTCTATTAATCAGACGTTTCAATGGTCGAGTTTATTGTATCCATTGATGTTTAGCATAAGTTGTGAGATTTTTAGTGTAATACTTAGAATGAAATACATCAATAATAAAGGTTAAATTTCAATAATGAACGCATGAATACTGTAAATTAACTACTTATTTATTACACTTGTTACTTAAGTAAGTAACTATATCCTGCAAATTACATACATATTAAAACACATGATATAAAATACAATTTATCAATTTATACGATGTTTCCTGAAACATAAACACATGGTACATTCAAATGCAGTAAATAATGCACATATATAAAAACATATACGAATAATAAACAATCAACAAATATACTTATTCCTACCTAAAATGCGTTCATTATTTCTCAGATAACGAATTACGTTAGTGTTATTTTATAGATTTTATGATTCATATGATTCATATATATTTATTCTCTTGGGGTTAGTTCTTTGAAAAGAGGCAACAGAACAGTAGTATATACTACTAAGATTAAGTAGACACACAGCTTATCTTTTGAGAGTGTTTATCCAATTCCGCCGTCGTGAGAAGATACCTTCTAGATGATTCGTCGAAGATCATAATCACTGTTATGAAGAGCACTGATAACTTCACTTCACTCCACTAAATCTCCACTCCCGTCATGTGTATGGTGTTGTGGTAACCCGCTGATGTCGAGTGTCCGGAGTTCAAATAGTGGGGTGTTAATGTTGTCATTTCACTGAATTGTTCTGAAAGTTTGCCATGTTTGTGTACTTGGTTAACTGTTCCGTCTATCTGGGTATATCGTGTACTGTGTGCTTAATTGTTTGGTATAGTTTATTCAATTAATTGTTCAACATGGTGATACATTGTGGTGTGAGAATGTTTGAAGTGTCACTCACTGTTCTACTTTAAATGTTAATTAGTATGTTACTATGTGCGCGTCAGTTGAGGTTTTAAGTCCCGTGCGCACTGATAGTTTATGTTTCCCGCACAGAATTGTGTATAAGTGTGACTATATCGATGTCTCTGTTCACTTATGAATTTACAAATTTGTGAATCCGGTCGGTCGCACAAACTGTTTCTATCACGAACCGTATTGCTGTACCGACATAATCAATTGTCTGTCTATCGTACGTACTAACTTCTGACTATTAATTGCGACTATCAACTGCTACTATTAACTACATACTCTTGACTACCGACTGACTATTAACTGCGACTATTAACTGACTGACTGCCCGATTGAATGACTGACTGCTTGAATGACTGACTGCCCGCTCCGCGTCTTCGCCAAACAGTTTTATTGGAACATCTTACCCATAAGTCTAAGTTTTGGATTTCTACGCCTTCTCGGATTCTTGATTGGTCGTACAAATTCCTACTCTTCTGCAGATCTCATCCTCTGTTTCACGATTCGTCGTCCGAACCCTTCCTACTCTCTCCACGAGCTCTCTTAGAAGATGCTTGACGCTGGTTGGTCGTCGTCATCCCCGGAGTGTTTCATGTGACGAGCGTAGCACGGATTCTTAGAAACTAGGGCAATTTCATGGCCTTCTGTTATCCTTTGTTTAGACTTTCCCTAAGGTTCTGGCTTGAGCTTTTGTTAACAGACTCCAGAGTCTTGGTTAATTGTTTAAGTCACTCGACGTTCGTTCCGCCGATTATCAACCCTTCGTTGGTGTCATTTCGGTGGAACACTACTTTCCAGTCGTAAATCTCAGTAAACTGTCAAAGGTTTGTTTTCACGCTGTGCAGGATGCACTGGCAGTATTCACTGAGTTACGTCTATTGTCTATCTCTCCGTTAAAATTGCTCTGTACTCCTTTTGTAACATAGTAAAGCCTTTCATAATTGTGCAGTTACGCCTCACCTCCACAGCAGGCGTTCCATCTCGATTCCGTGTAACTCGGCAGCTGTACGAAGTCTTTGTTTCAGATTGTTGGGTGCTGTAAATTGTGACAAACGGCTAGCTGTCAGCGACGCCCTGAAATACTTATTGTGCGCAGTGCTCAGACGTTTTTTCTTTGTCTTCGCACTGTCGTCGGGTTTGACGTGCCCTCGATTCGTCATTATTTACGACCTGGGCTTGTGTCCGTCGACTTGAGTGTGGGAACGTGTCACTTGATCGAGAAATTAAAAATTTTTTTAAAATTTCGATCATTACATTGTCCCCAAATTGGATTGGATGTTGGACTTCTGGAGACATCTGATCCAATTTCTGCGCTCTGTCCCAGTCGTGGATGTCTGCTTCGGAATGGACATGGTTGACTGACATCTATCTCTCATAGGAAGCAATTAATTGTTATTCCCCATCTTAATGTTTTATATGGTCATATGAATTTATTGCCGCACATCTGAGTGAATGAACGCATTTTTTACACTTTGTCTGTCCATATGCGGACTGTACGATACGATTTCGAGTAAATAATTGAATTTAAGACATGGACGTTTGTCCATTTGACAGTTTGTTTCGTTACTGTTTATATACAATGTACTAGATAAGCTGTAGATTAGCTACCCATTATATTAATCGATTTTATGTCGATGACCTTTATAGCAATAAAATACTTTTAAACTTGTTATTACTGTCTCAAGAATACAGTTGATACTAACAAATATATACATATGATCAATTCATAACATATTATAAATGATTACATTGATAAAAGAAACATACATATTAATTAAACAGTTAAGGAATCAGCATACTTCGTGATGCATACTCTTAAAGTTATAAAACAATCGTCCATTTTGAATTATTAATTACATAAACAAATTATTTGATTCTCTACATTTTAACAAGTTATTATTCATAATTATTAACGCCTTTGGTGTCCTGTGTCATAGTATTACACTGTCCTTCTGACACATGGTACACTTCACAAATCACTTTCTGTATATGTTGATATTTACATGTCTAATTAACATAACGAATGACAAATATGTGATGATCACAAACACAGTTAGCATTGAAATACAGACTAAACACAAGTAAAATGCACATCATTATTTGGTTAGCTGGACTGGCCGCGCGAGTAAATAACCTAACCTATGTCTTCTGCTGGTCGCCGGGAGTCTTCGCTACCACTCGTGTTATTTATACTTCCGTTCGCTGGCTCATGATACATTTAATGCACTTTAATTTGCTGTATGTTCTACAAGCTCATACGTGGCTTTGTTTTAATTTCATTCATTAATCTTCTACTCTTCATTCATCAATATTCATCTTTAATTATTTTCTTTGGTTTATGTATTCCCATACAACCAATGTATTTAATGTATTTTATTCAGTACTATCTAATTTCATCATTACATTTTCAAACATTCTTAAAATCGTCTTCTTAATACGTTTTCATTTATTCATTCTTAATTTACATTTTTGATGACATATTTTTATGTCCTGTCACTATAGTGCTGTTACTAACGCACGCGTTTTTGTTTGTAAACAGTAAGGTGTTTGACCTTGGGTTTTGCGTCATATATTTTTCCAATGGCTGGTTGGCCGTCCCCGTTATTCCGGTACAATGTGCTGCACTTGTGCGCCTAAGATTTATGACCATTCTCCGTCTCGTTCTATGTGAGTGAGTGAGAAGTGTGTCCCACTTTCCCTTTTGTCGGTCTTCCTCAGGCCAGCACGCTTTAAACTGCCTTCCTTGGCTTAGACAACCCTTCGCAACCGTACTTCCATTGCTCACATATACAGTGAGTAGTTTTTGCCGCTTTTTCCAGTAACTTTCTCTAAGTAAACACGCGCCGTTCTGCTTTTGCCGCCGTTTCCAAGCCTGTATACAATTCCGTTGTTCGACAGTCAGTTTACTACTCGTGTGCTTACATAATAAAATTTTGTTTCCTAGGTTCCTAAGAGATCTTACCCCGAGTGCTTGGACTCTTCCTCCAGTACTATCACGATCCTTTACAACATTTTTAAGTCGTCTAGTAGAGATTTGTCTTCTCCTCTTCCTCATGACGTTTCTTGTCCATGATGAATATGCATACGGATCTTGTAGGTCCTTCCGTTTCACGTCATCCATGGCTTGCGTAAATTTGCTTTTAGCCTTATAACATGCGGTATTTGTTTCAACTTTAAACTTTCCCTTCATGCTTCTTATTGATGCAGCTCGACTACTTCGCCGACCTATGCTTATTTCACAAGCTGGATACTTCATCATAGAATTCACTGATGCCGTATCTATTCTTGTGTTTCTTAATTTGTACCTTTTATGCATTTTACTTGGTAGTAGTAAATTTTTACTATCTTTATCCATGTCTGGATACTCCTCTTCCCACTTCCTCATATACAAAGGAACAAAGTCATTTTTCTTCTTAATCCATTTGTTTCTTGAACTTACGTTAGATCGAACGGTCGATAATTTTTTAGTATCTGACACATCTGTAAAATCGACAGTGTTATCAGTGTCTTGTACTTTCTTGCGTCTTCGTAATTCTCATTCACCACTTCTTCTTGCTTCTTCTGGGCTTCGTTTCCATCCACGTTCCAGGTATCCTTGTATTCACGTATTTCTGTGCGAAACAGCTTGAACTGCTCATTCATATGTTGCGTAATTTCTTCTTTATAATTATTAAAATTTTCATTAATTTTATCGAATTTCTGATTGATTTCTTCTTTAAGACTTTCATTTTGCATCCGCATGAAGTCCATTAGCGTGCGCAATGTCACTTCTTCCTGTTGTTGGGAGTTCTGTGGTTGCTGTGACTCCTGTGGTCGCTGTGACTCCTGTCCCCGCGCTCTGACCTCTGACGTCTCCTCAGTCATGTTTGGTTCGACGACTGATGAGTTTTCTTCGTTGGTGTCGGGTGCGCCTAACTGGTTGTTAACGCCAAAGTCCATGCTATCAGAACTACCGCTAGCCATTTTTGCCTTGCTTCGCGTTATCATTTACCAGTCAAGCTAACCTTACACTTATTTAATATCTTACGTACTATGTTATTGTTAATTTTATTAATCTAAATACTACTGTCTGCTCTCTTTTGCCATGCGATGGGCGCCATTTACTTTTAGTGGTGTAAATGTAATTTACATTTGTGGTAATTAATTGTGTAAACCATTTACATTTAGTGAATATTAATCTGTGCTAATTATCTGCGTGGATTAATTACTCATCAATTATGAATCATATTAATTAAAGATTTATGTTATACGTTAAATTTGATATATCTAAAATTGTTTCTATTCATCAGATTTGACTCAACACAGTGACTAATTAAATACGATTTATGAGTCTATTAATCAGACGTTTCAATGGTCGAGTTTATTGTATCCATTGATGTTTAGCATAAGTTGTGAGATTTTTAGTGTAATACTTAGAATGAAATACACCAATAATAAAGGTTAAATTTCAATAATGAACGCATGAATACTGTAAATTAACTACTTATTTATTACACTTGTTACTTAAGTAAGTAACTATATCCTGCAAATTACATACATATTAAAACACATGATATAAAATACAATTTATCAATTTATACGATGTTTCCTGAAACATAAACACATGGTACATTCAAATGCAGTAAATAATGCACATATATAAAAACATATACGAATAATAAACAATCAACAAATATACTTATTCCTACCTAAAATGCGTTCATTATTTCTCAGATAACGAATTACGTTAGTGTTATTTTATAGATTTTATGATTCATATGATTCATATATATTTATTCTCTTGGGGTTAGTTCTTTGAAAAGAGGCAACAGAACAGTAGTATATACTACTAAGATTAAGTAGACATACAGCTTATCTTTTGAGAGTGTTTATCCAATTCCGCCGTCGTGAGAAGATACCTTCTAGATGATTCGTCGAAGATCATAATCACTGTTATGAAGAGCACTGATAACTTCACTTCACTCCACTAAATCTCCACTCCCGTCATGTGTATGGTGTTGTGGTAACCCGCTGATGTCGAGTGTCCGGAGTTCAAATAGTGGGGTGTTAATGTTGTCATTTCACTGAATTGTTCTGAAAGTTTGCCATGTTTGTGTACTTGGTTAACTGTTCCGTCTATCTGGGTATATCGTGTACTGTGTGCTTAATTGTTTGGTATAGTTTATTCAATTAATTGTTCAACATGGTGATACATTGTGGTGTGAGAATGTTTGAAGTGTCACTCACTGTTCTACTTTAAATGTTAATTAGTATGTTACTATGTGCGCGTCAGTTGAGGTTTTAAGTCCCGTGCGCACTGATAGTTTATGTTTCCCGCACAGAATTGTGTATAAGTGTGACTATATCGATGTCTCTGTTCAGTTATGAATTTACAAATTTGTGAATCCGGTCGGTCGCACAAACTGTTTCTATCACGAACCGTATTGCTGTTCCGACATAATCAATCGTCTGTCTATCGTACGTACTAACTTCTGACTATTAATTGCGACTATCAACTGCTACTATTAACTACATACTCTTGACTACCAACTGACTATTAACTGCGACTATTAACTGACTGACTGCCCGATTGAATGACTGACTGCTTGAATGACTGACTGCCCGCTCCGCGTCTTCGCCAAACAGTTTTATTGGAACATCTTACCCATAAGTCTAAGTTTTGGATTTCTACGCCTTCTCGGATTCTTGATTGGTCGTACAAATTCCTACTCTTCTGCAGATCTCATCCTCTGTTTCACGATTCGTCGTCCGAACCCTTCCTACTCTCTCCACGAGCTCTCTTAGAAGATGCTTGACGCTGGTTGGTCGTCGTCATCCCCGGAGTGTTTCATGTGACGAGCGTAGCACGGATTCTTAGAAACTAGGGCAATTTCATGGCCTTCTGTTATCCTTTGTTTAGACTTTCCCTAAGGTTCTGGCTTGAGCTTTTGTTAACAGACTCCAGAGTCTTGGTTAATTGTTTAAGTCACTCGATGTTCGTTCCGCCGATTATCAACCCTTCGTTGGCGTCATTTCGGTGGAACACTACTTTCCAGTCGTAAATCTCAGTAAACTGTCAAAGGTTTGTTTTCACGCTGTGCAGGATGCACTGGCAGTATTCACTGAGTTACGTCTATTGTCTATCTCTCCGTTAAAATTGCTCTGTACTCCTTTTGTAACATAGTAAAGCCTTTCATAATTGTGCAGTTACGCCTCACCTCCACAGCAGGCGTTCCATCTCGATTCCGTGTAACTCGGCAGCTGTACGAAGTCTTTGTTTCAGATTGTTGGGTGCTGTAAATTGTGACAAACGGCTAGCTGTCAGCGACGCCCTGAAATACTTATTGTGCGCAGTGCTCAGACGTTTTTTCTTTGTCTTCGCACTGTCGTCGGGTTTGACGTGCCCTCGATTCGTCATTATTTACGACCTGGGCTTGTGTCCGTCGACTTGAGTGTGGGAACGTGTCACTTGATCGAGAAATTAAAAATTTTTTTAAAATTTCGATCATTACATTGTCCCCAAATTGGATTGGATGTTGGACTTCTGGAGACATCTGATCCAATTTCTGCGCTCTGTCCCAGTCGTGGATGTCTGCTTCGGAATGGACATGGTTGACTGACATCTATCTCTCATAGGAAGCAATTAATTGTTATTCCCCATCTTAATGTTTTATATGGTCATATGAATTTATTGCCGCACATCTGAGTGAATGAACGCATTTTTTACACTTTGTCTGTCCATATGCGGACTGTACGATACGATTTCGAGTAAATAATTGAATTTAAGACATGGACGTTTGTCCATTTGACAGTTTGTTTCGTTACTGTTTATATACAATGTACTAGATAAGCTGTAGATTAGCTACCCATTATATTAATCGATTTTATGTCGATGACCTTTATAGCAATAAAATACTTTTAAACTTGTTATTACTGTCTCAAGAATACAGTTGATACTAACAAATATATACATATGATCAATTCATAACATATTATAAATGATTACATTGATAAAAGAAACATACATATTAATTAAACAGTTAAGGAGTCAGCATACTTCGTGATGCATACTCTTAAAGTTATAAAACAATCGTCCATTTTGAATTATTAATTACATAAACAAATTATTTGATTCTCTACATTTTAACAAGTTATTATTCATAATTATTAACGCCTTTGGTGTCCTGTGTCATAGTATTACACTGTCCTTCTGACACATGGTACACTTCACAAATCACTTTCTGTATATGTTGATATTTACATGTCTAATTAACATAACGAATGACAAATATGTGATGATCACAAACACAGTTAGCATTGAAATACAGACTAAACACAACAAGTAAAATGCACATCATTATTTGGTTAGCTGGACTGGCCGCGCGAGTAAATAACCTAACCTATGTCTTCTGCTGGTCGCCGGGAGTCTTCGCTACCACTCGTGTTATTTATACTTCCGTTCGCTGGCTCATGATACATTTAATGCACTTTAATTTGCTGTATGTTCTACAAGCTCATACGTGGCTTTGTTTTAATTTCATTCATTAATCTTCTACTCTTCATTCATCAATATTCATCTTTAATTATTTTCTTTGGTTTATGTATTCCCATACAACCAATGTATTTAATGTATTTTATTCAGTACTATCTAATTTCATCATTACATTTTCAAACATTCTTAAAATCGTCTTCTTAATACGTTTTCATTTATTCATTCTTAATTTACATTTTTGATGACATATTTTTATGTCCTGTCACTATAGTGCTGTTACTAACGCACGCGTTTTTGTTTGTAAACAGTAAGGTGTTTGACCTTGGGTTTTGCGTCATATATTTTTCCAATGGCTGGTTGGCCGTCCCCGTTATTCCGGTACAATGTGCTGCACTTGTGCGCCTAAGATTTATGACCATTCTCCGTCTCGTTCTATGTGAGTGAGTGAGAAGTGTGTCCCACTTTCCCTTTTGTCGGTCTTCCTCAGGCCAGCACGCTTTAAACTGCCTTCCTTGGCTTAGACAACCCTTCGCAACCGTACTTCCATTGCTCACATATACAGTGAGTAGTTTTTGCCGCTTTTTCCAGTAACTTTCTCTAAGTAAACACGCGCCGTTCTGCTTTTGCCGCCGTTTCCAAGCCTGTATACAATTCCGTTGTTCGACAGTCAGTTTACTACTCGTGTGCTTACATAATAAAATTTTGTTTCCTAGGTTCCTAAGAGATCTTACCCCGAGTGCTTGGACTCTTCCTCCAGTACTATCACGATCCTTTACAACATTTTTAAGTCGTCTAGTAGAGATTTGTCTTCTCCTCTTCCTCATGACGTTTCTTGTCCATGATGAATATGCATACGGATCTTGTAGGTCCTTCCGTTTCACGTCATCCATGGCTTGCGTAAATTTGCTTTTAGCCTTATAACATGCGGTATTTGTTTCAACTTTAAACTTTCCCTTCATGCTTCTTATTGATGCAGCTCGACTACTTCGCCGACCTATGCTTATTTCACAAGCTGGATACTTCATCATAGAATTCACTGATGCCGTATCTATTCTTGTGTTTCTTAATTTGTACCTTTTATGCATTTTACTTGGTAGTAGTAAATTTTTACTATCTTTATCCATGTCTGGATACTCCTCTTCCCACTTCCTCATATACAAAGGAACAAAGTCATTTTTCTTCTTAATCCATTTGTTTCTTGAACTTACGTTAGATCGAACGGTCGATAATTTTTTAGTATCTGACACATCTGTAAAATCGACAGTGTTATCAGTGTCTTGTACTTTCTTGCGTCTTCGTAATTCTCATTCACCACTTCTTCTTGCTTCTTCTGGGCTTCGTTTCCATCCACGTTCCAGGTATCCTTGTATTCACGTATTTCTGTGCGAAACAGCTTGAACTGCTCATTCATATGTTGCGTAATTTCTTCTTTATAATTATTAAAATTTTCATTAATTTTATCGAATTTCTGATTGATTTCTTCTTTAAGACTTTCATTTTGCATCCGCATGAAGTCCATTAGCGTGCGCAATGTCACTTCTTCCTGTTGTTGGGAGTTCTGTGGTTGCTGTGACTCCTGTGGTCGCTGTGACTCCTGTCCCCGCGCTCTGACCTCTGACGTCTCCTCAGTCATGTTTGGTTCGACGACTGATGAGTTTTCTTCGTTGGTGTCGGGTGCGCCTAACTGGTTGTTAACGCCAAAGTCCATGCTATCAGAACTACCGCTAGCCATTTTTGCCTTGCTTCGCGTTATCATTTACCAGTCAAGCTAACCTTACACTTATTTAATATCTTACGTACTATGTTATTGTTAATTTTATTAATCTAAATACTACTGTCTGCTCTCTTTTGCCATGCGATGGGCGCCATTTACTTTTAGTGGTGTAAATGTAATTTACATTTGTGGTAATTAATTGTGTAAACCATTTACATTTAGTGAATATTAATCTGTGCTAATTATCTGCGTGGATTAATTACTCATCAATTATGAATCATATTAATTAAAGATTTATGTTATACGTTAAATTTGATATATCTAAAATTGTTTCTATTCATCAGATTTGACTCAACACAGTGACTAATTAAATACGATTTATGAGTCTATTAATCAGACGTTTCAATGGTCGAGTTTATTGTATCCATTGATGTTTAGCATAAGTTGTGAGATTTTTAGTGTAATACTTAGAATGAAATACACCAATAATAAAGGTTAAATTTCAATAATGAACGCATGAATACTGTAAATTAACTACTTATTTATTACACTTGTTACTTAAGTAAGTAACTATATCCTGCAAATTACATACATATTAAAACACATGATATAAAATACAATTTATCAATTTATACGATGTTTCCTGAAACATAAACACATGGTACATTCAAATGCAGTAAATAATGCACATATATAAAAACATATACGAATAATAAACAATCAACAAATATACTTATTCCTACCTAAAATGCGTTCATTATTTCTCAGATAACGAATTACGTTAGTGTTATTTTATAGATTTTATGATTCATATGATTCATATATATTTATTCTCTTGGGGTTAGTTCTTTGAAAAGAGGCAACAGAACAGTAGTATATACTACTAAGATTAAGTAGACATACAGCTTATCTTTTGAGAGTGTTTATCCAATTCCGCCGTCGTGAGAAGATACCTTCTAGATGATTCGTCGAAGATCATAATCACTGTTATGAAGAGCACTGATAACTTCACTTCACTCCACTAAATCTCCACTCCCGTCATGTGTATGGTGTTGTGGTAACCCGCTGATGTCGAGTGTCCGGAGTTCAAATAGTGGGGTGTTAATGTTGTCATTTCACTGAATTGTTCTGAAAGTTTGCCATGTTTGTGTACTTGGTTAACTGTTCCGTCTATCTGGGTATATCGTGTACTGTGTGCTTAATTGTTTGGTATAGTTTATTCAATTAATTGTTCAACATGGTGATACATTGTGGTGTGAGAATGTTTGAAGTGTCACTCACTGTTCTACTTTAAATGTTAATTAGTATGTTACTATGTGCGCGTCAGTTGAGGTTTTAAGTCCCGTGCGCACTGATAGTTTATGTTTCCCGCACAGAATTGTGTATAAGTGTGACTATATCGATGTCTCTGTTCAGTTATGAATTTACAAATTTGTGAATCCGGTCGGTCGCACAAACTGTTTCTATCACGAACCGTATTGCTGTTCCGACATAATCAATCGTCTGTCTATCGTACGTACTAACTTCTGACTATTAATTGCGACTATCAACTGCTACTATTAACTACATACTCTTGACTACCAACTGACTATTAACTGCGACTATTAACTGACTGACTGCCCGATTGAATGACTGACTGCTTGAATGACTGACTGCCCGCTCCGCGTCTTCGCCAAACAGTTTTATTGGAACATCTTACCCATAAGTCTAAGTTTTGGATTTCTACGCCTTCTCGGATTCTTGATTGGTCGTACAAATTCCTACTCTTCTGCAGATCTCATCCTCTGTTTCACGATTCGTCGTCCGAACCCTTCCTACTCTCTCCACGAGCTCTCTTAGAAGATGCTTGACGCTGGTTGGTCGTCGTCATCCCCGGAGTGTTTCATGTGACGAGCGTAGCACGGATTCTTAGAAACTAGGGCAATTTCATGGCCTTCTGTTATCCTTTGTTTAGACTTTCCCTAAGGTTCTGGCTTGAGCTTTTGTTAACAGACTCCAGAGTCTTGGTTAATTGTTTAAGTCACTCGATGTTCGTTCCGCCGATTATCAACCCTTCGTTGGCGTCATTTCGGTGGAACACTACTTTCCAGTCGTAAATCTCAGTAAACTGTCAAAGGTTTGTTTTCACGCTGTGCAGGATGCACTGGCAGTATTCACTGAGTTACGTCTATTGTCTATCTCTCCGTTAAAATTGCTCTGTACTCCTTTTGTAACATAGTAAAGCCTTTCATAATTGTGCAGTTACGCCTCACCTCCACAGCAGGCGTTCCATCTCGATTCCGTGTAACTCGGCAGCTGTACGAAGTCTTTGTTTCAGATTGTTGGGTGCTGTAAATTGTGACAAACGGCTAGCTGTCAGCGACGCCCTGAAATACTTATTGTGCGCAGTGCTCAGACGTTTTTTCTTTGTCTTCGCACTGTCGTCGGGTTTGACGTGCCCTCGATTCGTCATTATTTACGACCTGGGCTTGTGTCCGTCGACTTGAGTGTGGGAACGTGTCACTTGATCGAGAAATTAAAAATTTTTTTAAAATTTCGATCATTACATTGTCCCCAAATTGGATTGGATGTTGGACTTCTGGAGACATCTGATCCAATTTCTGCGCTCTGTCCCAGTCGTGGATGTCTGCTTCGGAATGGACATGGTTGACTGACATCTATCTCTCATAGGAAGCAATTAATTGTTATTCCCCATCTTAATGTTTTATATGGTCATATGAATTTATTGCCGCACATCTGAGTGAATGAACGCATTTTTTACACTTTGTCTGTCCATATGCGGACTGTACGATACGATTTCGAGTAAATAATTGAATTTAAGACATGGACGTTTGTCCATTTGACAGTTTGTTTCGTTACTGTTTATATACAATGTACTAGATAAGCTGTAGATTAGCTACCCATTATATTAATCGATTTTATGTCGATGACCTTTATAGCAATAAAATACTTTTAAACTTGTTATTACTGTCTCAAGAATACAGTTGATACTAACAAATATATACATATGATCAATTCATAACATATTATAAATGATTACATTGATAAAAGAAACATACATATTAATTAAACAGTTAAGGAGTCAGCATACTTCGTGATGCATACTCTTAAAGTTATAAAACAATCGTCCATTTTGAATTATTAATTACATAAACAAATTATTTGATTCTCTACATTTTAACAAGTTATTATTCATAATTATTAACGCCTTTGGTGTCCTGTGTCATAGTATTACACTGTCCTTCTGACACATGGTACACTTCACAAATCACTTTCTGTATATGTTGATATTTACATGTCTAATTAACATAACGAATGACAAATATGTGATGATCACAAACACAGTTAGCATTGAAATACAGACTAAACACAACAAGTAAAATGCACATCATTATTTGGTTAGCTGGACTGGCCGCGCGAGTAAATAACCTAACCTATGTCTTCTGCTGGTCGCCGGGAGTCTTCGCTACCACTCGTGTTATTTATACTTCCGTTCGCTGGCTCATGATACATTTAATGCACTTTAATTTGCTGTATGTTCTACAAGCTCATACGTGGCTTTGTTTTAATTTCATTCATTAATCTTCTACTCTTCATTCATCAATATTCATCTTTAATTATTTTCTTTGGTTTATGTATTCCCATACAACCAATGTATTTAATGTATTTTATTCAGTACTATCTAATTTCATCATTACATTTTCAAACATTCTTAAAATCGTCTTCTTAATACGTTTTCATTTATTCATTCTTAATTTACATTTTTGATGACATATTTTTATGTCCTGTCACTATAGTGCTGTTACTAACGCACGCGTTTTTGTTTGTAAACAGTAAGGTGTTTGACCTTGGGTTTTGCGTCATATATTTTTCCAATGGCTGGTTGGCCGTCCCCGTTATTCCGGTACAATGTGCTGCACTTGTGCGCCTAAGATTTATGACCATTCTCCGTCTCGTTCTATGTGAGTGAGTGAGAAGTGTGTCCCACTTTCCCTTTTGTCGGTCTTCCTCAGGCCAGCACGCTTTAAACTGCCTTCCTTGGCTTAGACAACCCTTCGCAACCGTACTTCCATTGCTCACATATACAGTGAGTAGTTTTTGCCGCTTTTTCCAGTAACTTTCTCTAAGTAAACACGCGCCGTTCTGCTTTTGCCGCCGTTTCCAAGCCTGTATACAATTCCGTTGTTCGACAGTCAGTTTACTACTCGTGTGCTTACATAATAAAATTTTGTTTCCTAGGTTCCTAAGAGATCTTACCCCGAGTGCTTGGACTCTTCCTCCAGTACTATCACGATCCTTTACAACATTTTTAAGTCGTCTAGTAGAGATTTGTCTTCTCCTCTTCCTCATGACGTTTCTTGTCCATGATGAATATGCATACGGATCTTGTAGGTCCTTCCGTTTCACGTCATCCATGGCTTGCGTAAATTTGCTTTTAGCCTTATAACATGCGGTATTTGTTTCAACTTTAAACTTTCCCTTCATGCTTCTTATTGATGCAGCTCGACTACTTCGCCGACCTATGCTTATTTCACAAGCTGGATACTTCATCATAGAATTCACTGATGCCGTATCTATTCTTGTGTTTCTTAATTTGTACCTTTTATGCATTTTACTTGGTAGTAGTAAATTTTTACTATCTTTATCCATGTCTGGATACTCCTCTTCCCACTTCCTCATATACAAAGGAACAAAGTCATTTTTCTTCTTAATCCATTTGTTTCTTGAACTTACGTTAGATCGAACGGTCGATAATTTTTTAGTATCTGACACATCTGTAAAATCGACAGTGTTATCAGTGTCTTGTACTTTCTTGCGTCTTCGTAATTCTCATTCACCACTTCTTCTTGCTTCTTCTGGGCTTCGTTTCCATCCACGTTCCAGGTATCCTTGTATTCACGTATTTCTGTGCGAAACAGCTTGAACTGCTCATTCATATGTTGCGTAATTTCTTCTTTATAATTATTAAAATTTTCATTAATTTTATCGAATTTCTGATTGATTTCTTCTTTAAGACTTTCATTTTGCATCCGCATGAAGTCCATTAGCGTGCGCAATGTCACTTCTTCCTGTTGTTGGGAGTTCTGTGGTTGCTGTGACTCCTGTGGTCGCTGTGACTCCTGTCCCCGCGCTCTGACCTCTGACGTCTCCTCAGTCATGTTTGGTTCGACGACTGATGAGTTTTCTTCGTTGGTGTCGGGTGCGCCTAACTGGTTGTTAACGCCAAAGTCCATGCTATCAGAACTACCGCTAGCCATTTTTGCCTTGCTTCGCGTTATCATTTACCAGTCAAGCTAACCTTACACTTATTTAATATCTTACGTACTATGTTATTGTTAATTTTATTAATCTAAATACTACTGTCTGCTCTCTTTTGCCATGCGATGGGCGCCATTTACTTTTAGTGGTGTAAATGTAATTTACATTTGTGGTAATTAATTGTGTAAACCATTTACATTTAGTGAATATTAATCTGTGCTAATTATCTGCGTGGATTAATTACTCATCAATTATGAATCATATTAATTAAAGATTTATGTTATACGTTAAATTTGATATATCTAAAATTGTTTCTATTCATCAGATTTGACTCAACACAGTGACTAATTAAATACGATTTATGAGTCTATTAATCAGACGTTTCAATGGTCGAGTTTATTGTATCCATTGATGTTTAGCATAAGTTGTGAGATTTTTAGTGTAATACTTAGAATGAAATACACCAATAATAAAGGTTAAATTTCAATAATGAACGCATGAATACTGTAAATTAACTACTTATTTATTACACTTGTTACTTAAGTAAGTAACTATATCCTGCAAATTACATACATATTAAAACACATGATATAAAATACAATTTATCAATTTATACGATGTTTCCTGAAACATAAACACATGGTACATTCAAATGCAGTAAATAATGCACATATATAAAAACATATACGAATAATAAACAATCAACAAATATACTTATTCCTACCTAAAATGCGTTCATTATTTCTCAGATAACGAATTACGTTAGTGTTATTTTATAGATTTTATGATTCATATGATTCATATATATTTATTCTCTTGGGGTTAGTTCTTTGAAAAGAGGCAACAGAACAGTAGTATATACTACTAAGATTAAGTAGACATACAGCTTATCTTTTGAGAGTGTTTATCCAATTCCGCCGTCGTGAGAAGATACCTTCTAGATGATTCGTCGAAGATCATAATCACTGTTATGAAGAGCACTGATAACTTCACTTCACTCCACTAAATCTCCACTCCCGTCATGTGTATGGTGTTGTGGTAACCCGCTGATGTCGAGTGTCCGGAGTTCAAATAGTGGGGTGTTAATGTTGTCATTTCACTGAATTGTTCTGAAAGTTTGCCATGTTTGTGTACTTGGTTAACTGTTCCGTCTATCTGGGTATATCGTGTACTGTGTGCTTAATTGTTTGGTATAGTTTATTCAATTAATTGTTCAACATGGTGATACATTGTGGTGTGAGAATGTTTGAAGTGTCACTCACTGTTCTACTTTAAATGTTAATTAGTATGTTACTATGTGCGCGTCAGTTGAGGTTTTAAGTCCCGTGCGCACTGATAGTTTATGTTTCCCGCACAGAATTGTGTATAAGTGTGACTATATCGATGTCTCTGTTCAGTTATGAATTTACAAATTTGTGAATCCGGTCGGTCGCACAAACTGTTTCTATCACGAACCGTATTGCTGTTCCGACATAATCAATCGTCTGTCTATCGTACGTACTAACTTCTGACTATTAATTGCGACTATCAACTGCTACTATTAACTACATACTCTTGACTACCAACTGACTATTAACTGCGACTATTAACTGACTGACTGCCCGATTGAATGACTGACTGCTTGAATGACTGACTGCCCGCTCCGCGTCTTCGCCAAACAGTTTTATTGGAACATCTTACCCATAAGTCTAAGTTTTGGATTTCTACGCCTTCTCGGATTCTTGATTGGTCGTACAAATTCCTACTCTTCTGCAGATCTCATCCTCTGTTTCACGATTCGTCGTCCGAACCCTTCCTACTCTCTCCACGAGCTCTCTTAGAAGATGCTTGACGCTGGTTGGTCGTCGTCATCCCCGGAGTGTTTCATGTGACGAGCGTAGCACGGATTCTTAGAAACTAGGGCAATTTCATGGCCTTCTGTTATCCTTTGTTTAGACTTTCCCTAAGGTTCTGGCTTGAGCTTTTGTTAACAGACTCCAGAGTCTTGGTTAATTGTTTAAGTCACTCGATGTTCATTCCGCCGATTATCAACCCTTCGTTGGCGTCATTTCGGTGGAACACTACTTTCCAGTCGTAAATCTCAGTAAACTGTCAAAGGTTTGTTTTCACGCTGTGCAGGATGCACTGGCAGTATTCACTGAGTTACGTCTATTGTCTATCTCTCCGTTAAAATTGCTCTGTACTCCTTTTGTAACATAGTAAAGCCTTTCATAATTGTGCAGTTACGCCTCACCTCCACAGCAGGCGTTCCATCTCGATTCCGTGTAACTCGGCAGCTGTACGAAGTCTTTGTTTCAGATTGTTGGGTGCTGTAAATTGTGACAAACGGCTAGCTGTCAGCGACGCCCTGAAATACTTATTGTGCGCAGTGCTCAGACGTTTTTTCTTTGTCTTCGCACTGTCATCGGGTTTGACGTGCCCTCGATTCGTCATTATTTACGACCTGGGCTTGTGTCCGTCGACTTGAGTGTGGGAACGTGTCACTTGATCGAGGAATTAAAAATTTTTTAAAATTTCGATCATTACAATGTCTCAACAAATTTGTTTTCGGTTTGCTTTGTGGTCTAACTTTGTGGAACCACTCTGGAACACTTTTATCATGGTAAGAACAGTTTTCAAAATTTGTCTAATATTCACGTATGCCACCACTTAGATATCAATTGTGCAGTCATTTGAATAAAATAAAGTTTTTAATGATTTAATGAAATGGCCTGTCATTGTCTTGAACATCGTCTTTGGACCTTCCTTAAATTTTTTGTGCCACTCATACACATATGGGTGTGATGTCGAATTTTCACCATAACCCTAAGTTAATAACTAAATAAAAATATTCAAATGCCATCTTATTCAGTTTCACTAAAAATTTCAGATTAACACGACACTAGTGTGTGAATTATGAATTTTTATAACACACACATATACCTCAGGGATCTGTCCTTGGCCCCGACCTGTACCTAGTGTACACGAACGACCTGCCTGTTATGCCCGGAGTCATGTTGTCTTTGTTCGCTGACGATGCAATGTATCACTACAGCTCCCTGTTCCCGCATTTTGTGAGCACAAAACTGCAGCGTCAGTTGAACCTGCTTCCGGACTGGCTACGGAAATGGTGGGTGACGATCAATACGGAGAAATCCAAAGCGATCTGTTTCACACGTAAGTCCATCTCCTGATGCCAGCCCCTCTCTCTGGAAGGGAGGCCCATTGCCTACAAAGAGTCGGTGAAGTATCTATCTAGGCGTTCGGCTCGACCGGCGCCTTTGCTTCAATGCCCACTTGACAGAAACCCTTGCCAAGGCTCGTGGTGTCTGAGTAAAATTATCTCCTTTTCTCTCGTGTCGCAGCCGCCTGGCATTGTGCATGAAATTAACGATATATCTTATTTCTCAGGTCAGCACTGACCTATGCGGCTCCCGCATGGTGGTCTCTTTTGTCCACCACCAACAAGTGTAGGTTGGACGTTTTCCGATCCCAAACCCTCCGCTCCTTGTCGGGGTCCCCTTGGTTTGTGAGGAACGACATGATTCAAAGGGGTCTCCACGGCTACCTTATCTGCCTTTGTCCATTCACTGGCTGTAACTCTCTTTGCTGTAGCCTCGATCTCCACCTTCCCTTACCTGTGAACTATCAGCGCATCAGAACCACCACCAGTGTCACAAACAAAGTTTTCTTTCTCCCCTGGTTTCTGCATTAACGCGTTGGTGGTTTCCTTTTCCAGATTTAGGCTACCTGTTGACTGATCCAGACTAAAGTTTATCCACTGGCAGTCATTGGACACGATCCAGTTGCTGCAGTCAAGCCACGGGTGCAAAGACATCCCTCACACATAATGCAATGCACACACGTAAAAATCATTTTCATCTGATGTCTGACATTAGAATAACTGATGGAGGGGATGGAAATTTGTAGGGGCGTCCATTGTATGCTATTTAAACTTGAACAGCACTGTTTTGCTTCTAGAAGTAGTCTCATCAGACCTTGTATAAGTTCAGAAATGTCTTCCTGCTTCTTAGTCAAATACAGTAGACTTATGTCTATCTGGACTGTTGTGGCAGTCAGGTGAGCTAAATAACAAAAACGCCTAGATAATATTATGGTTAAATCTGATTATTTTATGAGAAGCTTTAATGCCTCTGTAGAGTTCTTGGGTAGCTTTTTATGATTTCCCTGGTCTTGTGTCTGCATCCTGAAGCTGTATGATTCTGTAGTTACTCTGTATTGCCTTTTTGTTACTGCAGAAAATATTATTCTCTGATTGGTTGAAACAGTACTAGAAAAATCACAGCTAACTCCCAACTTTGTAGTTGTCTTTTAGTAGGTTGGGAAATTACCTGCTCATTTCATCTGTAACGTCAAAGAGTCTAATTTTTATCATCTGTAATTTCTGTCAGATTGTTAGTGATATAAGGACAGTTTATGTTAACATGAATAACATTTTTTATTTTTTGTTTTCTTTTATATAGCCTAAAGGTACCATATGTATTTATTGTAACATGACATAAGATAGCACAAAAAATCACTAATAATTAACGAAAGAAAAGCTGAAAGTAGAAGGAAAAATAAAAACTTATAACCTGAAGATTGATAGCCCAACACTACTAAATAAAAATTGACTAAGACACTGACAAAGACTTAACCCAATAGATTGGATAAGGTGAGAGAACAAGAAACCATGATACAACCCAAAACATGACTACAATCAATATAGCCTAAAATGTAACTAAAATAAAAATGTAAAACAAATGTACAAAATCAGATAGGGCATAATTGAGATGTAAACTATATGAAAAATCAATGTAAAATAGATATATTATGTAATTTAAAAGAAAAGAAAAGAAAAATAAATGTATAAACCCAAGATAGGAAGATAGGAATAAAAATACCCTATTAAGTAATAAGTTAGCCAAAAGCAAGTAGAATAAAATCAAGCTTAGCAATTGTAATAATGAATACAAAGGTGACAAATGAAAAATAATAATAAATTCTTGGATTTCGTTGTCCATGACGTGTCCGTTACTTAACTAAATATCACTATAATATTGACGACTCGGAACACAAAGTTTTTTATAAGTAAAAACGTAAAGTTTTACCTTACAGCCTAACCGGCTTTCACCTATAGAAGGCTTCATCAGAGGCTGTCGTTAGTAGCGCTGCTCGTCTTGTTGTTGGCGACGAGATAGTGTTTCGAAAGATTGAAGCTGTGTGTGTGTGGTGAGATGTGTTCGAATAATGCGTGCGATTTGAATTGTGTCTGTTCGTTTAGGATGTCGTTTTTATTTGTTTTTGTGTGTTTGTATATTTCTAATTGTTCTAGAGTGTCTAGTTTTCGGCCTTTTGTGTGTACGTGTAGTATGTTCATGTTATTGTCGATGTTTTTATATGTGTGGTTTGCTTCAATGAGGTGGTTTGCGAAGGTAGATTCTGTAGTGGTGTGGAGTGCTTTTGTGTGTTCAATGTATCTCTGTTTGAAGCTACGTCCTGTCTGGCCTATGTAGAATTTACTGCAATTTGAACAATTTAGTTTATATACACCGGGTAGATCGAATTGGTTTTGTGCTTTGGGCATGCGTTTTGATAGTGTGTGTTCTGTTTTGTTAGTAGTTTTGTAAGCGATTCTGTATCCTGCTTGTTTGAATTTGTGGGCAATTTTTTCTGTTCGTTTGTTGATGTATGTTAGTGTTATGAATTTGTTGTTTTCTGTCTTTGTCTGTTGTTTGTTTTGTGTTTTGTGTAGGAGTTTACTGACTATTGTTCTGTCATAACCGTTAGATTCTGCTAGATATTTTATCGTGTTTAGTTCGTCTTTGTAGTCTATTTCATCTAAGGGGATGTTGTTAAGTCTGTGTATCATGGTTCTAAAAGCAGCTAGTTTGTGTTGTATTGGGTGATTGGAGGTGTTGTGTATTAGTGTGTCAGTTGTAGTTGGTTTTCTGTATATACTGAATTTGTGCCTGTGTTCTAGTTTTGTGATGGAGAGGTCTAAGAAGTTTATGGTATTGTTGTGTTCGTATTCGGCAGTGAAGGTTATGTTTTTATGTATTTTGTTTATGTGCGTTAGTAACTGTTCACATTGTCTTTTGTTTTCCCTGTATAGTATTAGAATGTCATCAACGTATCTGTGCCAATATAGTATTTTATGTGAGTGTCTGTCATTGTTTGTGAGTATTTTTGTTTTTTCTAAGTGTTGGAGGAAGACTTCTGCTAGAATGCTGGATATGGGGGAGCCCATGGGTAGGCCATCGTTCTGTGTGTAGTATTTATTGTTATAAGTAAAGTAGTTTTGTTTTGTGATATAAAATGTAACGCCCCATAACGCCACATTAGCCTCCTTTGACATTAAAAACCTGTACACAAACATCCCCATCTCTGAAACAATCACCATCCTACAAAACAAACTCAAACAGAACAACACACCAGACGAACTTATCAATGAAATAACAGAAACTCTGAACATTATCACAAAACAAAACTACTTTACTTATAACAATAAATACTACACAGCTTAAATTAGCAGCCATCCTTACTATTTCTTTTATGAATTTGCTAACTGCTATAATTTTTTATTGTTCGACTAAGCTTTTCGTCATTACTGACATCTTCAGGTCTTAAACAACGTCTATCAACTGTACGTTGTAGGCTTTTATACTTTAGGCCCCTCCCCTTATGTCATCGCCCCTCCATAAAAGAAATAGTAAGGATGGCTGCTAATTTAAACAATACGAAGAATGAAATATGCGAATTGCAAGCAGATAAATATAAAAATGTAAGGGAATTTTTTAAGTATTTAAAAATTAAAGCAAAATTGAAAAAAACGCTAGGGAAAATTTGGTTTAATAAACAGTGTTTAATTAATAAAATAACTCCAAAATACGCAAAAATTAAAATTAATAACAAAAGCAAAGTAGCAAACCAAGTGAAAAACATGGCGGAAAAAATATGGATAAAACTTGAAATTAAGAACTTATACAGTAAAATAAATAAACATAACAAAGAAATGTATCAATTACATCAAAAATTATATACAAGTGACAATTATATAGAAATAGAAGAAATGAGAAAAGAGTTTGGTGAAAATACATAGAAAAGAAAATAAGAAAAATGGAAGAGAGATTAAATAAGAAACTCAAGGAATTAATAGAAGGAACAAGAAATAAAAATAAAGAAAAAGATAAAGAAATAAAATTTGCTGAAAAAGTATTAAATTTAACAGAAACAAAGTTTACAGAAAATGAACATAAATTATTAGGGAAAAGTTTAAAATATGCAACAAAAACAAACATAGATAAAGAAAATACAATAATAGAATGTGAAGAAATAATCGATAAAATAAAAAATGAAGAAACTAAAAAACAATTAAGAAGTGAAGTAAAAGAAATAGTAGAAAAAATATGTAAGAAAAACAAAAATGTAAGAAATAAAAACGAAACACAAATAAAAAGAAATATAAGAGAATTAAAAAAGAAAATCACGGAGAACAATTTGATAGTTATAAAAGCCGATAAAGGTAATACAGCAGTGGTAATGAACAAAAGAGATTATATCGAAAAAGCAGAACAATTTATACAAAAAGGACCATATAAAGAAATAAAATATGATTACACAAGTAAATTTCAAGCACAAACAAAGAAATTGATAAAAAAGACAACATATTTAACAGAATGGCAAAAGAAACAAAAAATAGAACATAATCCTGAAGCTCCAAAATTTAGATGTCAAATTAAGTTACATAAAAAAGAAATGCCATTAAGACCTATAGTATCATTTATAAATTCGCCAACATACAAAATATCAAAAGAAATAAGTAAAAGAATCAAAATGGCATGTGAAAAAGAAGAAATCCACAGCATAGAAAATAGTAAAAAGGTAATAGAAAGATTAAAAGAAATTACCATAACAAATAAGACAAAATTAATGTCATTAGATATAAAAGATATGTACACCAACATACCAATAGCAAAAACAGTAGAAATAATAAAGAAAAACAAATTAAGTAATGTAGAATGGAAAAACGAAATAATAGAAGGATTAGAATTATGCCTAAGCCAGAACTACTTCAGATTTAATAACAAATTTTACATACAAGAAAATGGATTACCAATGGGATCACTGCTTTCACCATTAATGGCAGAGATATTCATGAATAGCTTTGAAATCAAAATTTTAAAAGATATAGATAAAGAAAGAAGAATTAAAGAATGGATCAGGTATGTAGATGACATACTAATAGTTTGGGAAGGTGAAGTAAATGAATTTAAAAAATTTACGGAACAACTAAATAACATAGAAAAAACAATAAAATTTCAAGAAGAAATTGGAGGATTAGAAATTAATTTCCTGGATATCAATATAAAAATTGAAGATAACAAACTCAAATTCGATATATATAGGAAAGAAACATACTCAGATTTAATAATTCCACAAGAATCATATCATCCAGTCAATTATAAAATGGCAGCATTAAATTCATTTTGCTATAGAGCTATAAATTATCTAGAAAATGAAGAACTCAAACAAAAAGAATTAAAGAAAGTACAACAAATAGCAAAAAATAATAATTACAACCCTAAAATAATTAATAGAATAGTTAAGAAAATAGAGGAAAATAAAGAAATAGAAAATAACAAAAAAGAAAAAACAAATGAAGAAAAGAAATATAAAGGAGCAATAACATACATAGGATATCAAACAAAAATGTTACAAAAATGTTTCGAAAAATATGAAATACAGATAGGAATAAAGAAAACGAAAAATGTATTCGAATATATAAAAAGTGATAAAACAGAAGAAATTCCATTAACAGAAAAAAGCGGCGTATACAAATTAAAATGTGGGGAATGTAATAAGATATATCTGGGCGAAACTGGAAGAAAATTTAAAATTAGAATGAATGAACACGCAAAAGGAGAAGGGGTTAAAGTAACGAACTCACTATATGCAAGACATTTCAACGAATCAGGCCATAAATTCATAAATCCCAATGAAAATATGGAAATAATCAAAATAGAAAACAATCCGCAAAAAAGAAAATTAATAGAAGAACTAGAAATATTTAAGTTAAAAAAGAAGATAAAAATAAATTAATGAATATAAAAGTGGATTTTACAAATGAAGAAATATTTTATTATATATTAAACAATAAACAAAAATAAATTAAAATAATAAGAATAACACTAAAAAATGACGAATGTAAAAGGTTACAAAAAAAATTATAAGTCAAGAATGAAGAAATTAACGGGAGATTCTTAAAACAATTTGACGGACGTTAGAAAAATGCCTAACGGAAAAAGGTAGACAAAGTTCCCGTGAAGAGCGGTAGCAGCTAGAACCAATAGGAGGGGCGATGACATAAGGGGAGGGGCCTAAAGTATAAAAGCCTACAACGTACAGTTGATAGACGTTGTTTAAGACCTGAAGATGTCAGTAATGACGAAAAGCTTAGTCGAACAATAAAAAATTATAGCAGTTAGCAAATTCATAAAAGAAATACGTTATAATATTGTTTGGTTTTTTAACTTAATTTTCTTTACCTGACCTACTGTACAATTAATTATTGGTTAATGGTTATTTACATTAATTTTAATTTCCTGGTTTTTACTTTTATTACATTAATTAACTCGTCCTGGAACCCTTCATTAGTTTACAACATAATTATCAGAACTACTGTTCAACTTTTAAACACTTATTGCCCTCCTGGCCAAGTTTACAAACATTAATTAAAACAACTTCGTCATCCAATTTTAGTCACTACATATAACATAGTATAATGCCTAACACAGGTAACTATACTTGATTGTCTAAAGACAAATTTAACATAAATACAAACATTATCACTGATTAAGTATTCCTATTAAACAACATTAGTTCACTCTTACCATACTCAAAACATAACATAAATATTCTGTGAACACTAACATGCTACAGTATAAAACACAAGTACAATTTATTATATTAACCATTAATTGGTTTAGTATTTTATATTCAACGTTAATTATTGCATCTTTTGACTTGAGGTACTTCTCAGATGCATGAATTACTGAGCAACCTTAATTCGGGGTATGGTCCTTGACCATAGTTAATTCAATTTTTTATGTAACGTTGGGGACCTCAACTCTGTTACGTTACAATATATATATTACAATAATATAATATATATTATATATTACAATATATATGTACCTTTTATATATGGTACCTTTAGGCTATATAAAAGAATAAAAAAAATAAAAAAAGAATTATAGGTACCATTAATAAAAAACAATAAGTGTAAGTATAAAATACATCACATTATCATTATGAATAACATGTTTTATCATAATATTAATTTTACAAGACCTAAATTAATTACTGCCTTGTATGGAAGGAGATTAGTTTCCTGAAGGCTAGGACATGGACACTATGATTTTTAAGCTAAGGGCAGGGCAGCTAAAAGTGTGCAAATATCGTAGAAGATAAACAACATGCAGTGGTAGGTGTTGCATTCATAATTAAGTAAGATGGAAGAACAAGATTGTAGCGGGCCGATTTTTGGGTGTTTTATTTTAACCGTTTGGGACATTTTTATATTTTTATTTATTTCGTTTTCGGGCGGACTGGTATAAAGTATGGTAAAGCTGCATTATTGTGCAACATAACAGAACAGTGAAACAACGCAATAGGACGCAGTTGTTGAGGAATGCAGTGGAGCATTTGCACCTCCACAAAATTCTGAGAACTTTGTACCTGTGTGTGGCAGCGCACATACGCAACTGCTCAATCACGCTCAAAGGACGCTCTAACAAAAAACCAAGATGGCTAGAGAGAATAATATTTGTCGTCTTCTTCAAGATCCCCCGGAAATGCTGTTTTAAGTCCGGCCCACTTAAATGACATCAGCAGAGCAGAAGCCAATATTGTCCTCTGGTCACACACATATACCAGCTCTATGCCGCGCATAAAATGGTTACACGACAGCAGAGGAACAAGGAGCGGCGACGAAATAATAGTGGCAGTGACCAACAGCTTCTCTCCAAAGCAACATGTACCTGTTACGTTCTACGTGACAGTCGACATTAGTCAGAGACGCCATACAGTCAACTAGAACCCGACCCCAACTACAGACGCTTACCGTTTCGTTTAGGCCCCGGTCGGTGGTGTTATAAAATGTAATTAACCCAGTAAGACCGACCGGGACCCAAGAAGTTAATAACCATATTACCGTGATTGGCGGGCAGTTGGTGCAGTGACATAGAGTGATTAACTAAATACGTAATCTTTAAA
The DNA here is from genome assembly GCA_034769895.1 of Magicicada septendecula. Lineage (NCBI taxonomy): Eukaryota > Metazoa > Arthropoda > Insecta > Hemiptera > Cicadidae > Magicicada > Magicicada septendecula. The sequence continues at coordinate 912,908,553 of CM068367.1, read as the reverse complement.
AGAGGAATCGGATAACAGAAACACGTGTTCGGTCGGCAGTGAAAAGTGAATTAAACATGAATTAAATACTATTACCGGGAATTCAATATGAAACATCAATGGGTAAAGTGTAAAAAATGGCATGTGTGTGTGTGTGATGCAGAATGGGCTACCTTAATTACTATAATACTTGATAAGTTAGAGGATATTTTATGTTAGTTAAGTCTGAGGGATCAATGTATATTTTAAACCCTATTTTTTCAGTGTCTTTTAACATTCATTAAAATCAGTTGGTTTACCTTGAATATGTGTTAGTTTAAGTTATTTCGTCATTGCCATTTCCTCATTTCTGTGTTAAAAATTCGTCTAACGTTCCGGAATCTTTCTGAGTTATTAATTGGGTGGGTCAGATTGCTAAATTGTCCGTTTTATTAAGGTGGAGTGTAAAGGTTTTCGATATTTTAGCCTATAAAAAATAATCGTGGCGACCTTGGTCTTCTGGTGCAATTTGGATATGGTAAGTAATTGATTGCGTACAGGTAAGTTCTGGCAGTGGATCTTATTTATTTTATATTTCGGCCTATTTTTTAACGTCACAAGATAGAGTCCTATGCTTAAATATAAGTGACAGAATTTTAATAAGGTTTAAGATTGGTTTGTGTAATAAGTATATACTTACTGGAAGAAGGCAAAGATGATGTAGCAGGGTAGCTTTTATGAAAAACTTCAGAAAATAGTCAGCCAGTATAACAAAGTGATCACTTTATTAATAATGGGTGACCTGAATGGCAGAATAGAAAATATGCCAATTACAAAAGTAGTTGGAAGTTTTGGAAGAGTTGTGTAAATAGTAATGGCTAGAAACTTAAAGACTCCTCTTCTGTAATGTACTCAAAATAACTATTACCTTCTTTAAGAAGAAAAGAAATTAACAACTATACCTGGAGTGCAAGAGAATTAATACTATTGGAGTGCAATAGATTAAGTGCACGATCTCTCAGATTTTTTTATTGCTAGTCTGGAAGTGGCTTCTGAAGTTATTGATTCACATGTTTTAGAAGCTACAATATAGGTTCGGATCACTTTTTAGTATGCTACAAAATTCAGGTGTTGGCAAGATGGAGGAAATCGAATCAAAGAGTATTAAAACAAGAACAGAGGTACAAAGTCTTATGTGCTTTGAGAGGAAAGTGAACGATCACTGTATCAGAGAAGGCTAGCTGAGGAATTACATGCACATGCAGTCATAGAACAAGAATGGAGAAATATCAAAGACAGAATTTTAAGAAGTTTAATGAAGAAAGTTGTATTAGTGGTTATAATCACAAACAGAATTATCACTATGATTAACTAAAACTTCCGGGCTGAAAGGCCGTGGTCGAGTGCTCGATCTACTGTAGCTAAACGTTTAGGCCACACCACCGGTGGCCATCTTCAGTAGCAAAAAATGTGTTCGAATAGATGACACGCCGAACACATCTCCCAGTGAACTGGGAACAAGCAACAGTGAGTAACGGCTACGTTGCTTCTATTTATAACTTTTTGGCCGCTTAAGGTGTATCACGCGGACCAATGAGAAGCCAGCTCGTCATTCTCGATTCTGATTGGCCATGGAAAATGAACCATGCCAGACACTATTTAAGGAGATGCTTTCACCTTGGCGGTTCATAGCGGTGTCGCAGTTCGGCCCCCGGGTACCCGCTGGACAAAGAGCCGAGTTAGTCGGCATTAGCCCAGCTCCTAGTGCCCCTAAAGCACTGTGCGGCAGCAACGAGCCCCCCGGCCAGCCACTTGGGCCAGCCGGGAACCCTACGACTCGCGCGGGAAGCCCTGCTGAACCCGCGCAAGTTCGTGAGCAAAATCGGTCCTTATTAGGGCCGACCAAGCCTGCTAAGGCCGGACCTTCCGGCTGCACGGCCGCTAGTAGGCCAAGCAGCCCAAATCCTCTGCCGGAGTCTGACTCCCCAGACATGGAGACCTCGGCTTCCACCGACTGGGTGGTAGTAGGGCACGGCGGCAAGCCGAGAAAGTCTCCTTCCCTGACCTCCCTGAGTTCGGCCACGGACTCGGCGGTATTCAAAGCCTCCGCTGAGGTTGCGCCTAGTCGCACCTCCGAAGGAAGGATCCCGCTGGTGTTCGTTACGAACATCAGGGACGTGATCGGCTTTGTTCGCCGACTCCGTAAGACCATTGCGCTGGCAGATAACGCATCTGTCAAAGCTCCTTGCGAGCGAGACTGTGCGCGTTACCTGCCGCAGCGCATCGGAACACTTCGGAGTGGTCCAGTGGCTGGAACGTGAATCGTTCCAGTTCCACACTTACACGTTAAACCGAACCAAGCCTGTAGCCCTCGTCCTTCGGGGCCTGGACATACAGGCGGATCCGCAGGTCGTCGCAGACGAACTGCGCGACGCGGGTTATAAGGTTGTGGGAGCCTCTCGGCTGTACACCACTTATGGCTCGCGTCGCCCACTCCCCCTAATAAGACTCCTGGCAGAGAAGGGCGAATCCTCCCAGGCCTTATTAGATTTAAAATGGCTTTTCGGGCTCTGCGTGAGCGTAGAGCCCTGCCGCCAGACCGGGCGACTTTCCCAGTGTCACAGGTGCCAGCGGTTCGGCCACAGCAGCTTCGGCTGTCGGAACGCGCCGACCTGCGTCCGCTGTGGAAATGACCACTTGACGCAGGCCTGCGCTGTCCCGGCCAACCACCGATATTGTATAAACTGTGGCGGCGCCCATGCTGCTAATAACAGGCGCTGCCCAGTCTATAGCGAGCAGCTGGACAAGTTGAAGAAACCCGTCCAGCCTAAGCCTCGACATGATGTCAAACAACCAGTCAAACCGGCCAAAGCCGCTGAACCTGTGGTCCGGAAACCAGCCCCTAGGTCTGCTCCGGTTCCGAAACCCAGCAGTGCAGTGAGCCCGAGCGAAGCTCCAAAGGCCAAACCAACCATCGCGCCCCCGGAACCGGAACGCGAAGTCCCCCACTATACACAAGTCCCGCTGCCGGACGACGAGGAAATTGATCCTCCACTGCCGCCGCCACCCAAGCCTAGATTCCCCAGATCGGGCAAGAAAGTTAGGAACCAGGCCAAGCACACGGGCCAGCCTAAACCACCTGCCACTGGACCCAAGCCCGTCCACCAAAAGCCAGAGCGGCCACCCGCTCCAGTACCAGCCCCCAAGGCTTCCACCGTCTCGCCCCGCCGCAGCTATGCAGCTGCTGCCAAGCGTTCTCCCCCGGCCTCATCTTCCGATGATGTCGCCGTAGTATCAGACTTTCTGGCAAGCTATGACTTGCAGAAAGTAGCCCAGACTTTCCTTAAAATCAAGGAACGCTTGGCCACAGCCTCGCCCCAAGATAAGTTCCTCCTCTTGGTGGAAGCATGCCGTGTTACAGGTCTGTTATGAACGGACAACCACGGCAATCCCTCAAGCGAGACCTCAAGCTCGTGGCGTGGAACGCCAACGGCCTCGCTTCCCGGCATTCTGAGCTCTTAGAGTTCGTTGCCCGTCACAAGCCCGACGTGCTTCTTCTTGGCGAGACGCACCTGACCCCGCATCGTCGTTTCCGACTACCCAACTACGTGTGCCACCGGGACGACCGGTCGGGTCGCGCAGGAGGGGGCACAGCCATCGCAGTGAAGGCGAGTCTTCGCCATCACCGCGTTGTCCTGCCTCAGCGGCGGGACCTCGAGTGCACCGCGGTCGAGCTCCATGGTGCTCTCGGCGGTCTACTCGTAGTTTCCGCCTACAAGCCTCCACACACGGAGCTCCTGTCGAACGATCTGGAGGCCGTCTTTGGAGCACACAGGAGGGTAGTCCTGGCGGGCGACCTGAACTGTAAGCACCCCGATTGGGGGAGCCGCTTGGCGAACCCAAACGGGACCCGCTTACGCAGGTATGCTGATGCGGCTCGGGTCACAGTCATGGGTCCTACCGGGCCTACGTACTATCCCTCTAGGGCTAACTCCCGCCCTGACGTACTGGACATTGCCGCGGTCAGGGGCGTTTTTTGCCCGGTCCACGTCTCCGTCATTTCGGAACTGTCCTCGGACCATTGCCCTATCAGTGTGCATATAGCTACCCAGCACGCCACCGTCCGCGACGAGCGGCGGGTAATCGAGTGGGACCGCTTTGGCCCGGCGTTCAGTCGCCGCCTACCAGAGCATATCCCGCTCGACACTACCCAGCATGTCGATGAGGCAGTTGCTGTATTCGACACAGCCGTAGTCTCGGCGGTTGACGTGTCCTCCCGGATGAAGCCGGGGCTCACGCCCGACTATCAGCGGATCCCCGACGAGGTGTCTCAGCTCGCTTGCGAGAGGAATCGCCTCCGGAGACGCTGGCAGAGGACTCGTGACCCGGCTGACAAGGCTGCGTTCAACAGAGCGTCCGGCAAGTTGCGTCGCGACATGCTGGCGTTCCGTAGACGCAACTGGGAGCTAGCTGTAACACGGATGGCCCTGCCGAGGACCGTAATGTCTGGCGGATTCCCAGTGCCCTAACGGGAAAGCGCAAACGCGCGCCTCTCCCCGCACTGGCCGGACCCGGCGGTCAAACCCTTGGCCGCCCCCTCGAGAAGGCAGAGTTCTTGGCTGACAGTTTAGAGAGTCAGTTCGCTCCCAACCCATCCAAGAACCCGGCCTTCACTGAGCAAATCTGCCGCGAGGTAGAGCGCTTTCTATCGGCCGATATCACAGTCCAGCCGGAGCCCATCTCCCCGGAGGAGGTCTCTGAGAGGATTGTTCAGCTCAAGCCCCGGAAGGCGCCTGGCCCGGACGGAGTCATGAATTCCGCCCTCCATCGCCTTCCGGAGCGAGGAACCCAGTTCCTCACTGACCTGTTCAATTCATGCCTCAGACTGGCCTATTTTCCGGTGAAATTGAAAACGGCTACCGTCATCGTGATACCCAAGCCGGGAAAGAATTCTTCTCGCGTGGAAAACCTCAGGCCCATCAGCCTCTTGTCCGCGACGTCCAAGGTTTTTGAGCGTCTGATCCAGCGTAGGATCCGCGACCATCTAGAAAGACTAGACGTGCTGATCCCCGAACAGTTCGGCTTTCGTGAGCTGCACTCCTCGACTCATCAGCTGATGAGACTCGTGGAATGCATAACCGAGGCTGGCTGCCAGGGCAAACAGACGGCTGCGATCTTCCTAGACGTAGAGAAAGCCTTTGACCGCATGTGGCACGAGGGTGTCCTTTACAAACTAACGGAAGTCCTTCTCCCAGACTGCTACGTTCACTTGATCGGCAGCTTTCTGCGAGACCGTAGCTTCCGAGTGAGAGTAGACCACGCTCTCTCTTCGGAGAGGCGTATTACCGCTGGTGTCCCTCAGGGAAGTGTCCTTGGGCCTCTCCTGTTCTCGTTGTTTGTCAACGACACGCCCCGAGTTCCTGGAGTGAAACTGTCGCTGTTCGCGAACGACACTGCGGCTTTTGCCTCAGAGCCGAACGCGAGTTATGCGGCAGTTAAGCTCCAGCGCCAACTCGACGCGTATGTCGGGTGGACCGATGACTGGAAAGTTGCCGTTAACGCTTCCAAGAGCGCCGCGGTAATATTCTCGCGAAAACGCAAGCGGCCTCGGCCGCTTAAAGTAGGCCCCGTCGAGGTGTCCTGGACCAACAGCGTCAAGTACCTCAGGCTCCACGTGGATTCCCGACTCACCTGGCGAACCCATGCAAATTACATCAGACAACGCGCTTCGGCGCAACTCAGTAGGTTCTGGCCCGTGCTATCTAATCCGGCAATGACCCCCCGGCTAGGTAAGCTCATAGTCAACACGTACGTGTTGCCGGTGATTACCTACGCCTGTCCTGTTTGGGGATACCTGGGCTCGTGGTCATAGAATCACGCTCCAGCGCGTACTCGACCGGGGACTGAAGCTCGCGTGCAAAGTCCCCCGGAGGTACTCTTCTCGTCTTTTGAGGAGAGGACTCGGTGTCCGCTCTCTTGATGACACCGTGAGACGCCTGGCGCGACGATTCTATGTTCGTTCCGACAGAGTGACCCACAATTCCCTCATTGCCGGACTTGGTAAATACACCCCGCGGCCAGGTGAGTCCTGGAAGCGACCTCGTTTGCTAGTCCCGGTGGTATAATCCACCAATCGCAGGTCGCTTCAGACCCCCCCCATAAGTAGATAAAAAGTATATATTGAACTCCAACAGACCCAGTGGCAGGAGTCCTTTCTGAGACTACTCGCGACCCGCGCTTCGCGCGGGCCGCGCAACCCCCAGTTGTGTGTTGGCGGTTCATAGCGACGGACGCATTCTTATGAATATGGATGGACTCCAGATGCAGGCGAGTGAAGTAACCCCGGACAGAAGACAACACGCGGGCTTCATCAAACATCACCCGGTGATCGTCGTGGGAAAGAGCGTGTTCAGCAACTGCGGACTTTTCCGGCTGGCCCAGGCGGCAGTATCTCCGATGTTCAGAGAGGCGCGTCCGGACACTACGCTTCGTGGTGCCTATGTAGACCTGGCCACACGTACAAGGAATACTGTACACCCCGCACGACGAGAGCGGATCCCTGGCGTCTTTCACCAGTCGCAGGAACTGTTGGATCTTTTTGGTTGGCTTAAAGATCGTCCTGACACCCCGTTTACTCAGCAACTTGCCGATGCGGTCAGTCACGCCACGGATGTAGGGCAAGACAGCAGAGCCAACAACCTCAGGCGACACCGACTTGTCCAGCCTACCAGATCTTCTCGGCTGGGCAGCTCTCCTAACCTCCACAGCAGAATAGCCGTTGGACTGCAGTGCTTCCTCGAGATTCCGAAACTCATCTTCGAGATACCGGGGCTCACAGATTCTTTTTGCCCGGTCTACCAGAGTCTTCAGCACCGCCCTCTTCTGCCTAGGATGATGATTGGAGGACTTGTGCAGCTATCTGTCGGTGTGCGTTGGCTTCCTATAAACTTTATATCCCAAGCTGCCATCGGTCCTTTTCAGGACCAACACATCCAGAAAAGCCAATTGATCATCACTCTCACGCTCCATCGTAAACTGTATGCGCGGGTGCACAGCATTTAGATGTCCAAGGAAGCGTTCCAACTCTTCATCCCCATGGCTCCAGACCACGAAAGTGTCGTCCACATACCGCAACCAACACTTCGGCTTCAGAGGCGCAGATGAAATTGCCAACTCTTCAAATTTCTCCATGTAGAAGTTTGCAACCACAGGGCTAAGAGGACTTCCCATTGCGACGCCATCCAACTGTTCATAGAAGCCACCATTCCACTGGAAGTAGATCGTTGTTAGAACCTGCCGGAACAAAGCAGTGATGTCCGCCGAGAACAGGTCACCTACATACCCCAAGACCTCCTGAACAGGGACCATGGTGAAAAGAGAGACCACATCAAAACTCACCAGCACGTCGCCAGGCTCCAGCACCAACTCCCGGATCCTCCGGAGGAAATCAGAAGAGTCCCTGACGAAAGAATCCGTCTGCCCGATGTGCAGCTTGAGCAATCCAGTGAGGTGCTTTGCCAAGTTGTACGTAGGCGAGCCAATAGCACTGACGATGGGCCTCAGCGGAATGTCTTCCTTATGGATCTTCGGTAAACCATAGAGCCGAGGGGGAAGGGCCTCCGAACACCGGACGGCCGTCTTCACATCAGGCGCCAGAGAAGATTGCTTAACCAAAGAATCCGTTTTTCTTAGAACAGTAGTAGTCGGATCTTTGTTCAGCCTCCGATAAGTGGCCGGCTCTAATAAACCTTCAATCTTCCGCTGGTAGTCTTCGGTGTTCAAGACCACAGTAGCGCTCCCCTTATCCGCCGGCACAATGACAATGGAGTCATCCCTTCTCAATTCCCTCAAGGCTCGCAACTCCGCCGACAGAAGATTGCATTTTGGCGGAGCGGCCCTTCTAAGGGCCCTAGAAGCTTCCAATCGTATTTCATCTGCCTGGTCTCGGGGTAGTCCTCGGATGCCTGCCTCCACGCTCGCAACTATTTCCTCCACCGGTACTGTCTTCGGGGTAACCGCAAACTTCTCACCTTTGGCTAACACCGAGGTCTCGTGTGGTGTTAGTTGACGGTTCGAGAAACCATCCCATGACTTAGGCAGCTAAGGATACATCAAGAATAAATGTAAATAACAGATGAACTGTGGAAGGAATGCTGTACATATTATAAAGTACTAAAATTCTAAATAAAATTAAATGAAATATTCTTGTTTTATTGCTTTGCAATATTATTTCTAATAATATTTTATTTAGTATTGTACAAATAATGATTACAACAGAGTTACTCAGGGTAGCAGATTCTTTTATATAATCACGCTTGAATCGTGTTCAGAACCAACAATAAATAACAGTTAATATTTCTTAAAAACTAACAAATTAACTTACAAATATTAATTAATAAATAAATATTTTTGTCTGTACAAAAATAATTTCAAATGTTTAATCTGTTATGCTTTAAGCTAGTTCACTTTACCGCCACCAGGAGCTGGGTTCGCTGTGGTTTGTTTACAATAATTCCTAATTAGATGTTTTTTTGGTTAAGGTTGCAAATATTTTCAATATTTAGTCTATATACAGTGAAAACAATGTGTCTTTTGAATAATATTAAGTGTTCACTTTATTATGTTTGAAAACTACATTTTACATCACTTTTATGGTTCCATTTAGCCTATAGACTACAAGTTATTTGTTTTCCAACATAGTTTAATTTTACAGGTTATATTCTTCACCATAGGCCTAAAGTTACCATTCTAGCTAATTTACAATATGTTTGCTTATTACTTAATTTGTATACAATTTATTTAGTCCTACTTTATGTCCTAACAGTTTTACTATCTAGTACAACATACAAAACAATATTACATAACTATTGACATTTGTTGTCTAGTTTTACAAGACTCTGTTTTATAATTTACCGGTATTTAACATCAAAACCCAGTGTATTGCTCAATGACATATTACTATTTATATTCCAATAGTTTAAATGCTCAGTGTTATTAGGTAAGTTATACAATTACATAACACTGTTATTATTTTGGATACTTAATTCAACCCAACCTTCTAGTTGTTTAGTTAAATTAATACTTTTTACACTGTATAATGTTGATAAATTATATCACATCAATTATGTTTACTATATTTTAATATGTCCTCTATGATATAATATTTTTTACATGATTAGTTTCTTATATTGAGGAGAAAAAATTCCCTTTTTAATTTAATCTACTCTGGCTTTCATATGCAATGTTATGTTACATTACAATATTTGTGGTGTGATCCTTTGTGTGATGAGTGATATGATGAGCATTTGGAAAATAAATATATGGGTTGTCATAATTCATTTAGAGGAATTAGACGTGCACTACAGAAAGCTAAAAATAGGAAAGCTACAGGAGTGGATGTTGTTATTTTGAGCCTTTGAAATATTGTGGTTCTACATTTAAACTCAGATTCCTTAACTGTATTAATATGTGTTGGTTAAAATATTATGTCCCAATCAAGTTATTTTGCTTTCCAAAAAAGATAATAGAAATAATGTGAACAATCATCAGGGAATTAGTCTGGTTAATGCTGTCTACAAAATATACAGTAGCATATTAAATAATAGATTGCAGTATATGTTTAATACAATTTTGCTAGAAGAACAATCCAGATTTAGATGCGGTCAGTTGTGCACAGATGATATATTCGTGTTAAAGCAATTTGTATAAAAAAAGCTTTGAACTTAATTTGTAAGCTCATGTCACCTTCATAGACTACATGGAGGCATTGAACAAAGTGCAAACACTTTTCCTGTGGCAGATTGTGGACACAAATTGAATCCCAAACATCTTACAGATTGTATAAAAAGATTATATAAACATACTAAAGTTATTATTGACACTGGAACCTCTTTCTTGAAGGAGATTGTGAATACTCGGGGCATCAGGCAAGGATGTAGTTTGTTCTCAAAATTATTTAATTTATGTATTGATGATCTCACAAGACTGGGGAAAAACATGACAGCATTTGGGATAGTCAAACGTACCTAAATACTGTTCTGTATTTTGATGATCAGATTATTATTCAGTAGACTGAAGATGACCTTAGAAGATCTGTCTACCTTTTTTGGTAAACTTGCATCAGAACATATCATCGAAATTTTCACAGTTAAAACTGAGGTGATGGTTTTTAGAGGGACTGGTCCTGTCCGATCAAAGATAATAATAAATGTGCAATAGTTGAACAAATGTCCCACTTCTGCTATCTGGGGTATGACATCACCTATGGCAACAGCAGTGACATAAACGTTAAACTTGCCAAGTTTAATTCAATCTGTGATATAATACAAAGGATTGTAGCTAGGAAAACAAGAAAGAAGACTCAGATAAAGTTTTGTGGAGTCATGGCAGTCCCTACTATGTGTTATGGAAGAGGTAAGAGCAGTATTCAAGCTTCTAAGATTGTTTCTGCATTCTGTGAACAAGTGCACACGAACAGATAGGAAACATACTAAGGGTATATACTGGAAACTAAATATTGCCTCACTGAGTGAAAAGATCAGGCAGTATCTGAATCTATGATTGCATCATATTGACTGAATGACAGCTAACAGGTGCCCAGGCAAGTCCCTCATTTAGTACAAGGGAAGCAGCCTCTTTGAAGACTGAGGAAGAGTTAGCTCAACTTCGCTGACCAGAACAGGCTAATGGTAGTAGGGAGAAGATGTGTTAATTACAAGTAACACAGGAAATGGTGTTATGTAGTAATTTTTATTACTCTGTCCAAGAGTTGTTTCAGTACTCCCATTTGTAATTATTATTGCTTGTAAGTAGCTTTTCATTACCCATGTTTGCTCATTCTCTAGAAGTGAGTACGTAGACTATCACTTAGGGTAATGATAGCACAGTTCTAGCAACATTGCTTTACTTGTGTGCCATGTGGTTCTCCTAACCATCTGTTGTACTAAAAAGAGTCCTTTATAATATAATGATAATAATAATATTAATAATGTATTATTATTGTTATTATTACTGTGTGATTTTATCTCCAATACAAAGATAACAATTAATAGTTTAATTTTCCAAACACTACTCAGAGATGTACAAAAATATTTCACTACTTAAAACCTTTTTCACTGCATAGTCTAGTCTAATAACTTAATTAACTTAATTAAAGCACTGATTTTATTAAACTTTATATCACTGAACAGTCGATGTAAGAGTGGTCAATTTTATGAAAATATATGTAAATAATAAAATGTCTACCATAAATATATGTATTATTATTTAAGAATATCATTTTTGTCAGTATATAATTAAAATCCACGTGCAGAAGTAATGTATTTATGAACAATAACATATAAATACTGCAAAAAACTGTAATAAGAGTTACTTGAAGAGACCATATATATTGTAACGACAAGACTCGTATCATCCTGTAAAAGCCACATGTTTGTGCGTTAATTTATAACAATTCTACTCTGTACGGTCTGAAAGTCTCGTGTAATTGTAGTTAATTTGTAACGATCAAAGTATTTTGTTTCGTTAAAGTTCACATTGCGTCGTAATTATGTAACGACTTTCTTGCGTCGTATTTGACCTCAGCAATACCTGTTTTAATTCTTGTGGTGATTTTCCTGTTTATAGGCGCCAAATTGTTTGTCCAAAACAATTAAAAAGTTGTTGTCTAGCGCAACCGTATCTCTCACTGTTGGTCGTCGGAGAAATTCAAATCTGTTTACCAGCGAAGTCTTACCAACCTGTATTTCTTGTTGAAAGAATTGTTACGGTGCTATGTTAATGAATTAAACACAAAAATTAATTTGTGAAATAATGAACAGGTATTAAAATAAGTATTGGTTTATTAATGGTCAATTCTGCTGTTAATAATTACGCTAACATGAAATTATAAAATTATATTACTTTTGTACTTGTTATGCTCTGGCTATAAATAATTTACCACTCAGCGGTTGGCTGTTCTTGACTTTGGGTCGATTGATGACACGCTAAAATACCTCCTCTATTTATTCAGACATGTGGTCATTCAATAAGTTCTTTTGATTACGGCAAAAAAGTTTACAAAATGATTTTTGAAAGTACAATCCTTGACATCAAGTTAATTAAATATAATAATCTTCCTTTACGACAGTTTACTTATGATTTAAAACAATAGTGAGTTCACTTTACAACATAGGTGAAGTTCGAATTGTGCATAAATCGTTTCTTAGTTCTCAAAGAGTTAATAGTGAATTTGAACAATATTTTAATACTAGTTATTAAATATTTGAATAATTATTCAGTGTTTATTAAGTTTGAACCAAGTTTGGAATTGTGCAGAAATACGTTAAGTGTTGTGAAAAATCTTGTGGGTGTAGTTAAGTAATTTAGTATTATACTTTACATTTCATTGATGTTTGGTGGATTAATTTCATCAGTTCTGGTGTTTGAGTCGTCCTTCTCTAATATGGGTGTTATTTCTTGTAATTCGGATTTAATTTGGTTTAATTTTGTTGAAATGTTCTATCAATCTTGTCTCTTCATTGTTATTGAGTACCTTCTTTCATCTACTTGGTTTATTTTTACTAATTTCTGTGGATCGACAGTTTTATCGTCTGCCCTCTTCTGATGCTAAAAATGGACTCTTAATTCATTTTTTAACGGTTTTTATATAGTAATGTTTTGTTGTCATAGCAACCAGACTACTCTCTATTGGTTGAAAGTATTTCGTACTCATTGTTATAAAGCTTGAGTTTTTGTTCAAAATGAATAAATATTTTCTAAGATATTTTCCTTGTCTTATTACCAGTCTGATTATTATTCTTATCATTGCATAGCTTTTTTGATGTAGTTTATTTAGACATCAAACATGATTATGTTTTGTTATCTCTGGCCTATTTTAACATTTGGCTATTATCATTCTTTTTACTTAATTTTGTTCTTATGTTGTTTTATGCAATTATTTTGTATTTATATTGTTTCTTGTTTTGTTATTTTGTGTTTCCTTATCTTTTCTCTCACTGTTTACTGTTATTTGTGGATATTTTACAAATTTGGTTCACATAGTTTGAGGACTACCCTTACCTATTCTTATTATAATGTTTTTATTTTAATTTTACTCTTAATACTAGTTTTTTTATCGTTTTGTTTTGGGTATTTTACATTAATCATTGATTTACATTCTTTAGTTTATGGCTATTACAGCTTCTCTGCATTTTACTGCTTTCTGTAACTAATTTTATAATTTTAACATGATTTGTTCCTTATGCTTTTATCATAATTAATACCACTTATTCTTAATACTAATTCAACAATTATAACATTTGAACAATTCAATCATCTTCTCTGCATCTCCTTATAACATCATTACAATAACTTTAAACATTTAACATATAACTTTTGCATTTAAACATTCATTTCTCTTTTTTTATCTACCCTTCCTTTATACCATGTTATTGGTGTAAAGTTTGGCTTAGTTCTTTTTAATCCTTGGATTTTTTTGTCCATGATGTGTCCGTTACTTAACTAAATACCACTATTATATTAACAACTCGGAACACAAAGTTTTTTATAAGTAAAAACATAAAGTTTTACCTTACAGTCTGAACCGGTTTTCGCCTTAAAAAGGCATCTTCAGAGGTTGCCGCTGGTGTCTGTCCTGTCGTGGGCGACAGAATCGAATTTCGAAAGATCGATGCTGTGTGTGTGGGGTGAGATATGTTCGAATAATGCGTGCGATTTGAATTGTGTCTTCGTTTAGGATGTCGTTTTTATTTGTTTTTGTGTGTTTGTATATTTCCAATTGTTCTAGAGTGTCTAGTTTTTGGCCTTTTGTGTGTATGTGTAGAATGTTCATGTTATTGTCGATGTTTTTATATGTGTGGTTTGCTTCAATGCGGTGGTTTGCAAAGGTGGATTCTGTAGTGGAGTGGAGTGCCTTTGTGTGTTCACTGTATCTCTGTTTGAAGCTACGTTCTGTCTGGCCTATATAGAATTTGTTGCAATTTGAGCAATTTAGCTTGTAAACACCGGGTAGATCGAATTTGTTTTGTGCTTTGTGTGTGTGTTTTGATAGTGTGTGTTCTGTTTTGTTAGTAGTTTTGTAAGCGATTCTGTATCCTGCTTTTTTGAATTTGTGGGCTATTTTTTCAGTTTGTTTGTTGATGTATGTTAGTGTTATGAATTTGTTGTTTTCTGTCTTTGTCTGTTTGTTTTGTGTTTTGTGTAGGAGTTTACTGACTATTGTTCTGTCATATCCGTTAGATTCTGCTAGATATTTTATCGTGTTTAGTTCGTCTTTGTAGTCTTTTTCACCTAAGGGGATGTTGTTAAGTCTATGTATCATGGTTCTGAAGGCAGCTAGTTTGTGTTGTATTGGGTGATTGGAGGAGTTGTGTATTAGTATGTCAGTTGTAGTTGGTTTTCTGTATATACTGAATTTGTGCCTGTGTTCTAGTTTTGTGATGGAGAGGTCTAAGAAGTTTATGGTATTGTTGTGTTCGTATTCGGCAGTAAAGGTTATGTTTTTATGTATTTTGTTTATGTGCGTTAGTAACTGTTCACATTGTCTTTTGTTTCTCCTGTATAGTATTAGAATGTCATCAACGTATCTGTGCCAATATAGTATTTTATGTGAGTGTCTGTCATTGTTTGTGAGTATTTTTGTTTTTTCTAAGTGTTGGAGGAAGACTTCTGCTAGAATGCTGGATATGGGGGAGCCCATGGGTAGACCATCGTTCTGTGTGTAATATTTATTGTTGTAAGTAAAGTAGTTTTGTTTTGTGATAATGTTCAGAGTTTCTGTTATTTCATTGATAAGTTCGTCTGGTGTGTTGTTCTGTTTGAGTTTGTTTTGTAGGATGGTGATTGTTTCAGAGATGGGGATGTTTGTGTACAGGTTTTTAATATCAAAGGAGGCTAATGTGGCATTATGGGGGATGTGTATGTCTTTTATTTTTGTTACTAGGTCTGTGTTGTTTTTTACTACAATGTTGTTGACTAGTTGTGTATGTTGTCTGATAATTTTGTCTAGATATTTTGCGAGTTTGTGTGCAGGGACATTATGGTAGTTGATAATGGGGCGGATCGGAATATCTTCTTTATGGATTTTGGGAAGCGCTTGGAGGGTAGGGGCTGATGGTCGGATTTGTTTCATGTAGGGCTTTTGTTTGTGTGTCATTATGTATTTGTTTTTGTTGACTAGTTGTTTTACTGTGTTTTGGTATCTGTCGGTGGAGTCGTGTTTTAGTTCTGTGATGTTGTTCTGTTCCATGAAGTTTTGTACTTTTTTTGTGTAGGTTGTCTGTAGAGATGATTACAGTTGTGTTGCCTTTGTCTGCTTTTACAAATGTGATGTTGTGTTTGTGTGCCTTTTCCCTCAGTTTGATGGCTGTGTGTATTTCTGAGTTGTGGTTCTTGTTGTGTGGTGTCTTATGTGCTCCTATTATATTGTTTATATTATGTCTTAGTGTGTCTTGATGTTCTGGTGCTGTGTTGTGTATATTTGTTTCAGTGTCAACTATGAGTTTTGTTAGTGTTTGGTTGTTTTGTTTGTAATGTATGTTATGTTTTAGGCCTTTATCAAGGAGTGTTTGTTCGTTTTTAGTGAGTGTGACGTTCGTGAGGTTTAATCTTTTTAATCCTTACTTCTAACTAAAAAACAATATTATTTGGACTAACATTTAACTGAATGACATTAGTTCCTTTTTATCACTAAACTTATTTAATTATTCACTTCTTTGAGTGTTTTTACATATATTTTTGTGGTTTATAATTTTACTTATCCACTTTCTTTAGGCACTCTCACTTCTAGATGAGTTCTTGCTTATAAGTTGTAGCATAACAGAAATTTTGCCTTATTTACAATTTAATACCACCTAGAAAATGGAAGGAAGAAGCAATCTGGAATGAGTAAAATAAACGTAAATAAAAGTAACATAAAAGAAATAATTACTATAATAAATAAAATGCCTTAACAGTACGATAAAAACTCTCGATCCAAAGAAATTAAACACATTCAATTCAAAACAATATGTGTTAAACCATGTAGGATGATTATTATCCCAGTAACATCATCAGTATACCCAGTAAGATAAGGAGCCGTAAGGAAATACAACCATGGACGAATTAATTAAATAAAAATATCAAAAGGTCAAAACCTATGTTAAAGCCAGAACACTCTATCAGAATCAGTGTACATCAGTTAGATTAATTATAAGATCAGTTAATTTGATTTAATTATAAGAAGTAATTTATTTGTTTAATTATTATATTGGTAGTCACTACCTACAATGTTGATATTAGGATATACTAAATATTAGGGAATAAGTGTTTGTTGTATTTAAAGAATGTTAGTTTATGTCAGAATTTTGTTAATGAAGGAAAGGCAATATATTAATTCAAATGTCATATAAATAGTAACGCAGAAAAGATAATAATAATAATAATGTGAAATAATTATAATATTGGTAGTAAAACTGAAAATTGATAATCAAGCCAAATTTAACTTTGACTCTGTAATCAAATCAGAGGAGATAAATTAGTGAAAACCTGGACCAAATTAATATAAATTATTCCTTTTAGCATGCAATTACTTTATTATAATTATCACAACAACCTGTAGTAGTAATTAAAAAAGTCAGAGGATAACATTGACTTAAATAGTGATTGTACAAGATAATGCCTAGGCAGTAAACCAAGTATAAGTAAAATGTAAATAAATCAGTAAATGTTTAGTATAATAACAAAGTAGTAAAGGCAAATTATAGTGATTTAATTAGTAATCTTATTTGAGGACAATGGTAACATAAAACATACTGTAAACCATTTAATGGGTAATTATGTGAATCATGATAAGGCATAGAAGTAAATTTCAAGGAATGTAATTTTTGAGTTTAATTCAAACCAAAATAGGTCATGTTTAATATTAATTTGTATAAAATCAAAGCAGGGATATAGTTATATAATTAAAATTTCATAAAAATACTAAATAACTAAATTATAGCCAGTAAAATATAATAAAATGTCATTTATTTCCATAAAATCGAATCGGGGCAAACAGCTGATTGTGAACAATGGGAAATGAGACCAAAATCGTACAGGATTTTCTATATGAAGGAACAAATTAAAATTAGTTGATTGTTAAACACCAAGCAGAACGGACGTGTCAAAGTATCGAGAAGAAATCTGAAATAAATTTTAACTAAAACCAAGATGTCCTATGGAAATATGAAGGAATGAAGTATCTACAGTAAATCAATGAATCCAATTTAAATAATCGGTGGAATAATAAAACAAATTAAAAAAAACACTAAAACTAACTACCAGAACGAACGGCCATGATGGAATTATAAATCTAACACAATTTATGAACAGCGAACTGATTTGAAGACGACACTCAACACTACCGAACGAACACTGCCGACACGCATTACCGAACGAAATCCAGTGGAGGACGAAAACTAAACACAATAACTTGAAAATCTTTCAATAACTACATCACAGAAGAGGAATTACTACTGCATTTTATTGAAGAAAAATCCCAGAAACAGATTATCAGCATGGTACAACGCATGAAGGCAGCCATCTTTTAATTTCAATGAGGAGCAGCTAGCCCAAGAAGAAGACTGCGTGACATCAGAATAGTCTGCATGCGGTTCGAATTTCTTTTTACTAATAAATACTATATTTTTAATTATTATGTGTTAATGAATAAGTTTTTTTCTAATTGTAAGTATTGAATTCTCTAACTTGCCTTTCCTGACTATTTCAACAGTTAAAAGAATCCATGTTAATGAATAATTTAATTTAATGTAACAACCCAAATGTGTTAATCGATCTGAGATCCAGTCTCGACTCCGAGAGCAATAGTCGACGCAAGTAGAATAATCGCATTACTCATAATAAATATAATTATTTGTTTTAACTTGGCGTTTTATTGAATAGTTAAGTAGCTAAATTAAAATACATCAATTCTCAATTTAAAAACAGGACTTCAAAAAGGAAAAAGACGAGCAGAAGAAGAAATAAAGACGCTGAATTGACAGCTACCATCATCGATTTGTATATAACATAATCTATTTAACACGGTGAAACAAATATTTCTTTACCAATTCTAATTTAAAAAAAAAATTCATACATAATTACTATTTATTATTTTAATTAATTAAATAAGAATAAAATAATAAAACCACATAACAATTAAATAATTAAATTAAATTAATATAAAAAATATATAAAAATAACATTTTATTAAACAGTTTATTATACTCATTAATATTTGTTTTATTACAAATTGACACTACCAAAGTGTGGCTTATTAAACCACCCTAAGTATCGTTTTATTACAAAGTAACTATGTTTGTCTATCTTTGGGTCACACTGGCACTTTGTAAGGTTTTCACAGTACTATTTAGTGTTTACAGTGGTTATTCTATATTATTTTATTCCTTTACCTCAATTCACTTTGGTGTTATCACCCTTATTATATTGTTAATTAGTAAATCACTTCCTACTCCTATCATGCACTCTTGGTTCATTCTAGTTTGGTTAGTATTATTTTATGTATTAAATTTCACATTTGTTCTTTGTATCATGGTTAGTGTGTGGTATTGTTTGTTCATTTTTTTTTTGTTATCATTCAATATTTACTTAATTGCTAATACAATATCTTTCTTTGGGCTTGTACTTTCCCTGATTAATGGTACTTTTAATAATCTTTACTTGGAATTCATATGTTCATTTCATTATTTCTTTTTGTCATTGGGCCAATCACTTGGGTTGGGTCATTGTCATTTGTCTCGTATTAGTTATAGTCTTTTTATTTTTCTTGATTTAAAATTGTTAATTCTTATTTTCATCCCTTTTTATTTTATATTTCTTCTCTGGTATTGGGGCTGCTTTTGGTATCGTAACAATATATACCGTATATTGTAATATAAAGTAATTTTAGTATTGGTTGTCCCATGTTGTGTGAGCCAACTATATAATATAAAGTAATCTGTGTGTGTGTGTGTGTGTGTGTGTGTGTGTGTGTTATTGACACCTTGCGTTGTAAGTGCCTATTGTGTAATATAAAGTATGAGATTGGTAAATAATATTTTTGGTAAATAAATTAGTTTATCGCTTTTTCTTATTTAAATGATTAATTAGCCTAACTCTTAAGTAGTTCTATGTTGTTGGTCAATATTTTTATTATTATGTAATTTTCAGGTATTTATTTATTAAATTATTCCATTTGTTGATCTTATTAGCCGCACCTTAGATGTGCCGAATGATTAATTTCTTGGATTTCGTTGTCCATGACGTGTCCGTTACTTAACTAAATATAATTATTTCACTACCGACTCGGAACACAAAGTTCTTCAGAAGAAGCTTCTTAAAAGCGAAAACCGGTTCAGGTTATAAGGTAAAACTTTTATGTTTTTACCCATAAAAAACTTTGTGTTCTGAGTCGGTAGTGAAATAATTATATTTAGAATGATTAATCTTGAGAATTTTTAATGTGTAACTATTAAATATAAAATTATAAACAAGGGTTTCTGACTATAATTTTCGGTTAATTCAGTATGGGTTTTTTATTTCAAGGATGGCTTATAGTTAAGAATGTTTCATTATTTCTTACCTTTGGTACACTAAGTATGTACCAGATGCCGCATTAATCATCAACAGGGTTGATTCACGTAGTTTAGTTGGTAATTCAGTAACCGCTCAAAATAATTAAACAATGTCTTTTTACAGTAAAATGACAAAATTCTTTTATTGATTTCTTGATTTTAAAAAAATATAAAATAATGAAATAATGTTCACTCAACAAATACCACGGCTCTATACAAAATTAATTTCGCTCAAATACAGTATAGTCCAGTTGCCAGAGTAAAAATAACGGTAAAATTTCTTAAAAAATTGAGGCAAAGTGATATTTGGTATAGTTATTGAAAAAGGTCTAAATATCAGTTTAAAATCATCTTTGCATGTTTATAAGGTCAGGCTTTTTAAAAAAATCCCTTATTTAAGGGCAGCGCGCGGTAAAATCGATAAAAGCGTTTACATTCCGTGAATTTCTTTCCTTACTACTAAATAAACCATTTTCTCATGATAAAGTCTTCATTCTTTTTGTTTAAAACAGTTCCAATTTTAATAGTAATAAAATTAAAATAACAATTTTGTTATTATTTCATCGTTAGGAGTATTAAATCGATAGACGGAATGGTCGATTTTAACAAATCTTCCTCTGTTGAATAATATTATTAAATATGTGTATCTTAATATACATAAAAGTCATTGTGTGTATTTATATTCCACATCTCCTACTAAACCACTGGACCAATTTCAACAAAACTTAGCACAAATATTTTATGCAATGGGAGAACCAACATAAGATAGGTGTTTTGGGCCCTGGTGGATGTCAAAAATGGAAAATATGAAAATACCGCATGTAGGGTATCAAATTAAAGGGGATTTCAATGCAAGTAACAATTTTTCATGCATATAAGCACTATTGAAAATTCTTGGGCCCTGGGGCTTAATAAATGGGTGGTTTTGGGGGAGGTCAAAAATGGAAAATATGAAAAACCACTGGACCGATTTCCACCAAACTTGGCACAAATGTTTTACGCAACGGGAGAACCAACATAAGATAGGTGTTTTGGGCCCGGGGGGATGTCAAAAATGAAAAATATGAAATATGAAAATACTGTGGGGTATCAAATTAAAGGGAATTTCAATGCAAGTAACAATTTTACATGCATGTACGTACTATTGAATATGTTTGGGCCCTGGGGCTCAATAAATGGGTTGTAATGGAGGGGTGTCAACAATGGAAAATATGAAATACCGTATGTGACATGCATATACGCACTATTCAAATTTTTTGGTCTCCGGGGCTCAATAAATTGGTGGAATTGGAGGAGGGGTGATGTCAAAAATGGAAAATATGAAAATACCGCACGTGGGGTATCAAATTAAAGGGAATTTCAATGTAAGTAACAATTTGACGTGCATATTAATTTGGATTATTATAAATATCCCCCCCTGCTTGGTGGATGTGAAAAAAACAGCATAAATGATATCAAATTAAAGTGAATTTCCTAGCAAGTAAGAATATGGCACCACTTTCTCCCAAGCAAAGCCGGGCAAATCCTCCAGTAATAAATAAAATATTTCAAAGAAAAGCTCTCTTTTTAATAAAAGGTAAGACGAATACAAACAAAATAACATTATACAAGAATATATACATTTTTTAAATTTGGAATTTTAAAAATTATTTATGTTGAGAATTTAGTTAGTGATTTCTTCTTCTTCTTCTTCTTCTTCTTCTTCTTCTTCTTCTTCTTCTTCTTCTTCTTCTTCTTCTTCTTCTTCTTCTTCTTCTTCTCCTCCTCCTCCTCCTCCTCCTCCTCCTCCTCCTCCTCCTCCTCCTCCTTCTTCTTCTTCTTCTTCTTCTTCTTCTTCTTCTTCTTCTTCTTCTTCTTCTTCTTCTTCTTCTTCTTCTTCGAGGATTTTTTCCTCACTATCATCAAAGTCATTATCATCAAAATCAATCTCGTCAACAATTGGAAAGTTTTTGCAAGTTTCAGTTGAGCATGTACCACAAACCGATGAACATAAAAGAC
Source organism: Magicicada septendecula (assembly GCA_034769895.1). Classification (NCBI taxonomy): domain Eukaryota; kingdom Metazoa; phylum Arthropoda; class Insecta; order Hemiptera; family Cicadidae; genus Magicicada; species Magicicada septendecula. The sequence continues at coordinate 912,887,008 of CM068367.1, read as the reverse complement.
CAGCGCTTCTGCATGTACACGATCCTTTTTTGCAGCCAGTTTTGTAATTACAAAAGATCATTTTTAATAAAGATTTTGGGGCAGCTGGCTGTGTCATTTTTATAGGCGTTAAAATTTCTCCAACATTCCAACCCCAGTCTTTAGTATTAGATCATTGCCGAGCCATTGCTGGACTTGTAACATTATGACATTATGTATATCATCATCAGGTGAGGATTGGACCATTTCAAACGCTTTCTGATACAAAGGTTGATCGAAAGTAACAAAACAATTAAATAGATTTAAGTTTTTCACTAGTTTTACAGCGTATTTTAAAACGGTGTATATTGTATTTTTGTCAGTTGGAGGAGAGTGTACAAAAGGCAAGCAAACAATTCTAGATAATGTATAAGTCATATTTTCCAAAAGCTTGGACATAAAGGCATTCCAGCCAGTAATGCCTGGTTTGGTCACTCCATAAATCCAAAGCAAGTCAGCATTAGAAAAATCTATATTATTAAAACTCGGATTATCTACTTTTTCAAAAACAATGTTTTGGAGTGCATGTGTATTAATATTTTCAAAAATTTGGAATGGTATTTTGTAAATTTTGCTGATTTATTTTGCAGTAGGCTTAACTGTCAATCGTTTTAAGGGAACTTTGTTATAATAACAATCTCTGGGACTTACAATCATAATACCTCCCATACTGTGAAAAGTATTTTTCCCGTCTATAGTATTGATGTTAATATCTGAATTGTCAAATGCCAATTGTGCAAAACAACCAGATCTAAATGGAGAACGTGGACTAAGCAATACACTATCCTCATAAAGTGTTGCTTCTTTGTATGATGAACACACTCCCAGATGCGACAATATATCTGTAATTCGTTTTGAAGTAAATTTCCTATGCAACATTACAGACAGACCAAATTGCAATGGTGATAGGAAGGTTCTAGGTCTTATGCAACTCATAATTGAATGAGTAATTGCTGTGCATTTTGTTTCATATGAACTAATATCACCTTTTTAATTTTTTAAAATTATTTCTTCTATCAGAAACTGAAGGGATTCTGGGATATTCTCATTAATATTTTGGAATATATTATCACTTGGAGGATAAAATTCTGTATTACTTTTCTTCAGATTAACATCGTTTCGAATAATTGCTGCTGCAGATTTTAAGATTTTTCTTTTTTCTTCATTTTCATCTTTTTTTGAGGCTATCCACACTTGACGCATGACATTGTATTCACGATCTACAAGACATATGAGGGTTGAGCCACCTTTTCTGGATTTAATTCTTATACAATCGCCATAATTTTCTTTTAATTTAGCAATAATGGTATTTGGATGACAAGCATCATGGCCTGTTTAAGAAAATTAGATATTAAATAAAATAAACATGAAAATTTAATTTAAAAAGTAGTATAATTATAATTTATAATTAAGCAATATATTTACCTATTAATGCAATTAATTCTGTGAGCGTAAACTGGGTATCATCACTGTCACTTAAATAATCAAAAATCAATTCCATTTGACGTGAGGTTTTTACATCCTTGGGTCGACCTTTAGCATCACTTGTGTCACTAGTGTAACTGTTTAACACTTTTTTGTGACAACTGCGGTGATATCTCGCTTGTACAGCTACCAAATCATCACAAGAAATTCGTCGTAGAATTGCTTTTCCTAATTCGTCATTATGTTCTGCAATCATTTCTAATAATTTTTCTTTAAAAGTAGGACTTTGAATTATGGAAATATTTTTGCGTTGATTAATACTTAATCTCGTATTACTTTTATCAGCATCTAATCCACAAATTATACAAAGTTTTTTGAAATCAAACAATTCTTTACTCTTTCTGACTTTACTCTTGACTGGGCTATATTTACTTTTTTTCGACGAAGTGCCTAAATCCTTATAACACAAAACATCATTCCTTTTTAACGTATATTTTTCTCGACATTTCCTGTGTACTAAAATTGAATCAACTTTTTTTAACATTTCATATTTTCCATCGTTTCTCTCAGAGCTAACTCTTATTAAATTCGGTAGTCCTCAAGTCACTTTTTCTGTATCTTCAATACAAAGATCGGCATTACAAATAAAACATATTTCAGTATCACACTGGTCCATATTTAATACCTAAAAATCAAAAAACCTTATGTAGCACTTGTGTTCAGTAAAAGTATTCTTTAAAACTTCACCACTAGTGAAGTCACAATATCTCTTTTGAACATTTTTTTTCATTTTCAATTTTAAATCCACCGTTTTTACCAAATTTGTTTTTTTAAATATGTGCCTTTTATAAACTTTTAATGTATGTAAAAAATGATCGTTACAAATAATTTTTTTTTTTTAGAAAAAATGCAGTTCTTTACGTTTAATTTTTTTAAATGGTCAAAAAATGGTGTCAGAAAGGCCAAAAATTTTGTTAATTAACCACCCGAAAGTATTTTTAATAAGCTTTAATTTAAGCCGTCGTACACCTTTGTGCCACAATCTTGCCATACTTTATTAGCACTCAAAGTTGTTTTGTGAATTGCAATTTTTTTGAGGTTATATTTAACATTTCAATATGAAATTTGTGGGGTTTATAGTACTCCACAGAGGTTACCTTTCCCTCAAGTTTTATCAACTTTCATTAATTTGTGTTAAAACCAGGGGCGTATATAAGGGGGGGGCCCGGGCCCTCCCCGAAATAATGAATATAAAGAAAAAATAAGTACCGTAATCTGAATTATTTTAATGAATCATGCGCGAAGGCATCGCCGCGGCAGACAGTGATAATTCCCCGTATAGGTGAGGGGAGTGGGGTGGTAGTGGTGTGAAGTTCGTGCCAATTCGGGTTGATTCGGTCTGACTCGGGCTCCCGCCCGGCCATCTACGCGTGCCGACAACTGAACAGTTCAGTGGGAGCCATTGTTTGTTGTTTACGTTTGTTTGACATCTGTTGTACTGAAGTTTGGTGGTGTTTTAAGTGTTAATGTTTATGTACTTTATCAGTATATTGAAGTTGGCCGTAAGTGAACCACAATTGTAATGAAGAGGCAAGCTTCTATTCAAAACTTTTTCGCCAAAAAACCAAGTGTCAATAAGCCTGTTGGTGACAGTCCTGAAGTCGGTAGTGTTACGAAAGGACAAAGTGCAAATAGGCCTGACGGTGACAATGCTGAAGTCGGCTGCATTGGTAGAATTGCTTCTTGTGATGTCGCTACTTCGAGCTCAATTAATGTAGTTCCGGTTATGGAGGATAGTAGGCCTAATCAAGTAAGGAAAAATATCTATGATATTGGAAACTATTGTCAAAACAATTCCGTTCAGTCTTTCACAAACGAAAAACAAATTTTTTTATTAGAAAATGTTTGGAAACCTCAGCCTGGATACAAATTTCCCTCCATTACTAGTTCAAACCATACTAGATCTTTTCAAATGAAGTGGCTAGAAGAGTTTACGTGGTTAGCTTATTCAGAGGAAAAATCTGGATCTTTTTGCAAGTACTGCGTGTTATTTTCCCATACCGAAAATGTAGGGAAAGGAGATCACCAAGTAGCAGGGGCGTTGGTTACTCAGGCTTTTACCAATTTAAAAAAAGCCAGGGAAATGTTTAGCAAACATGAAAACTTATCCTATCACAAGAAATATGTTTTGATCGCTGAAAACACAAAAGCTATAGTTAAGAAAAAGGCTGAAAGTGTTATCAATCAAGTAAATGCCAAAAGAAGACTGGATATTGAGAATAATAGAAAACGGCTAATCCCTATAATACAAACAATACGATTTTGCGGGAGGCAGCAAATAGCTCTAAGGGGTCATCGTGACTCTGGACGAATAAGCCCTGAAGAACCGTACCAAAATGATGGGAATTTTCGATCGTTGTTGAGATACCGAGCCAACAGTGGAGATAATATTCTTAAAGACCAATTAACGACCAGTGGTGGGAAGACGATGTACACAAGTTCTTTCATTCAAACCGAACTTATTAACATATTCGGTCACTTAATACAATCAAAAATTGTAGAAAATGTCAGAAAGTCTGTTTTTTATTCTGTTTTAGCAGATGAAACCACTGACATCAGCCAAATCGAACAGTTTTCTCTCTGTGTACGTTACGTAGAGTACCAAACTTTCAAAATCAGAGAAGATTTTCTGACATTCGTCCCCGTTTATGACGTCACTGGAGCAGGTTTGGCTAACACAATATTGGAGACCTTGTCAACATTAGGGCTTGATCTAAACAAAATGAGAGGTCAAGGGTACGATGGCGCTGCCACGATGAGTGGGCAATTCAGAGGAGTACAAGCTTCCATCAGAGAAAAGCTACCATTGGCCCTGTATACACATTGTTCTTCACACACTCTAAATTTTTGTTTGTCAGATGCGAGCAGAATACCTTCTATAAGAAACTGTATGGGTGTCATAAAAGAAGTCTGTGGATTCTTTCATATGTCAGCCAAAAGAACAGAAATATTGAAATCAATGATTTCTGAATGTTGTCCAGAACAAAAGAAAAAGAAACTTATTTCACTGTGCGAAACCCGATGGGTAGAAAGGCACGACTCAGTAATTTTATTTAAAGACATTTTGGAACCTATCTTTCTCTCCCTTTGCAAAATAGAAGAAGAGGAATTAAGTGACTCAGCTTCTAAGGCTCACACTCTAAGTAGTGCTATTAGTCAATTTGCATTTCTTATTAATCTTTTTGTTTTGAGCCTGATGCTATCAACCACGCATAACTTATCTGAGCAGCTTCAAAACAAAAATATAGATCTTCCACAGGCCTTGACTAACGTTACGAGTGTCTTACATCTTCTGTCGAAGGAGAGGGCAAATGCTGATGACTCATTTAAAGCCTTGTATAATCAAGTAAAGTCATTCGCTGCCAAACTTGGCATTAAGGAAGAGATTCCAAGAATTTGCCGCCTTCATACAGCACGTAGCAACGTCCCTTACACCACAGAAGAAGAATACTATCGACGAGCTGTTTATGTGCCATACCTGGACGATTTTTGTAACTCGCTGAAAGAACGCTTTGAATCTCACAAGGAAACAGTTGCATCCTTACAAAACATCCTTCCACAATTGTGTATCATAACAGATTTCGGTTCATTGGAGGCTGCTTTTGGTTTCTATGAAGAAGATTTGTCACATAAAGAGATTGTGCAGAGTGAGTTTATGTTGTGGAAAGAAAAGTGGAGTCAGGAAAATCCTTCAAATCTTCCAAAAACGGTTATAAGTTCTTTAGAAAAATGTGACAAGACTTTCTTCCCCAACATTTATACCCTTCTGAAATTACTCGCAGTTCTTCCTGTTTCTGTCGCAACCGTAGAGAGAACTTTCTCCAGCCTGAGAAGACTGAAGACTTACCTAAGGAACAGCACATCTGAAAGTAGGCTTAACGGGCTTGCTTTACTTTCTATCCACAGAGACATTATAGTTAGTGACGATGAAGTTCTTGATAAGTTTGCAAGTGTACCAAGAAACCTGGATTTTGTTTCGTAACCATTGGTCTATATAAAAAGTGGAGTTCCTTTTTATGTATTCTTTTTATTGTCAGTTGGATAAACGATTAATAAAACAAATTTTGTTGCATTGTCAAACAGTCACTTTATTAAACCTTCTTTTAAGGTCTCTCCAAAACAATACTCAAAACAGTCTTTTGAATGATAGTTCATAAAACACACATATGCGTGTATACACAAAAAGAAAAAAATATGGGTCTTGGCAATTTATACATACATGACAGAACAAAACAATATTTATAGCTAGAACCTCTCCAAACACGATAATCACAATCGCGTATTTCACTCTTTTAGTTCAGATAAGTGTTTACAGATGAGACATTGTTAAAATCTTGACCAATGTTTGAAATATAGTAACAGATCTTTTCATCATTTGGTTTGTTTAAAAATAGATATATTTTTTATGATTTAATGTCAACAATAAAGAAGCGTGATCTCGGTAAAGTAAAAGGGGCATTCAGCGCAAATTACCCTCTGAATATGAGCAGTAAAACTGATATAAAGTATCATGGGGTGTCTACTTAAAATTACTTAACCTAACCTTACATTAATCTTGGCCCCCCCCCAAAATATATTCTATATTCGCCACTGCTTAAAACAACAGCAATTTGTTTATAAACGCCATCGCCACTTAATTTATTTATTAACAATAATAATAATATCGACTTCCGTATTAAGGCTAGAAATGTTCTTAATTTTTATAGAATACTGAAAAAAATTCACATTAAAATCGCCTTGTTAGGTCCAAAGGTATTTATAAAAACGCTATTTTGCAACTTAAATTGTTAATAAAAAAATAAACGGGTTGTTTTTACACAAAACTTAACTATTAGCACATTAACAACAAAACATTAACCAATTTAGCATACAAAAAATCGACTCCCAAAACAATTCACATTTGATTTTTATTTTGACTCCACTACACGTGTTCACAAATAAATAAATATTAGCATGTATAAAAAGTGTAAACAAAAACTTTAAACTGCAATTTTTTTTACCTGTTTTATATGATAAAAACAAAAATATTTGTAATGTTTTGATTATAACCTTTGAAGAAATATCAACTGCGTTGCTGCTCCGTTCTTGTATAGCAGATGTTTGTATGGCACACCACAACAATGGGTGTTGCGCGCGCAGCTACATTTACAGTTGCACACTCGAGAGGAATAGAACGCTGCGCCGTTTAAAAATGTTACCTGTTTTCTAGGGTCTTGTTTTTAGAGTATAGGTATAATCAGGTAAGAGAAATAACATGAATAGATAGATTTAGCATTGTAGTAGCTGTAACGTTAATTTCAAGTACTCAAATAAACCCACTTAAAAGATACATGTATGTAACGCAAAGGAGGCACCTTTTTTTAGTATACACAATTTTTATTTATTTTTTTTAATTTTGAAAATGATTTTAATTTTCATGAGTGTAGTTTGTGATGCAGAACACTTGCAGCTTTCAAATACAATTTTTTGTATTTCGATATCTCTATTTTTAAGATTAATAAAGGCAGATAAAATCTGAATTTTAGAGTAAAGTTAAAATACGTCAAAATACTCACTTTTGAAAAGGTTATTTTTTTAAATAACAACTTCAAAAGTAGTTTTCATTATTATGAAATAAAAAGTTTATCTCTTTTAAAGGTAAATTAGTAAAGAACTACTATTTTTTTAAATTTTATTGTATAGTACTTGTAATTTTGTGGTTTCACTTCTTTTTGTATCTACAGTAAATATTTATACACTATATTCTTTATGTTCAAATTAAATATTTATGTAAAAATCAACAAATTTTGAAAGCTATACTGTTCCTCTTCAAAACTAGTCTTTATTTAACTGGCTACGCTTAGATTAAAGAAAGTTATGATATTTTTGAATAGACGCGCCTGGCTAATTTAGCGAATTACGCAAGATCGGGGGCAAACGCTCTTTGTAAAACGCAGCGCTCATCATTACCAATTTTCAGGAAAACAGTTCCATTAACGTAAAAATATGTAAGGAGACTTTCTGAAGGAAATTGTTTGCTCTTCAATATACACCTTTTTATTTCTTCCAACTGTACATATTTACGGAGTGCTTTAAGAAAATCTGTCTTTACGATTTTTCCAGACCATTTTCAGAAAACCCTAGAAAGGTAAACATGCAAAGATTTTTTTATATTAATTATTAACGTTTATTCAACACGTGCACCAAATATTGCTTTGCCCCAATTTTTTATCAAGTCAAAATCTCTGGCGACTGGACTAGTAGTACATTGACCTTTATTTCCGGGACAATAATTATTAAGTTTTGGATTAATAAAATTTAAATAACTGAACATGAGTTCTTGTGACTACAATTGAATTTATGAGAATGCCCTTTATGAAGTACGAAATAATTACAATTCTCTGATATCTTAGAGTAAAATGACAAATTATTTATAACTCGACAACGTAACGTTGTTTTGTGCATGCGCCAATATCAAGATAACCACAAACTGATTCTTAGTTTAATACATAACAACAAAATTCTTCTGGCTAAACACAAATAAATAATTGTATTTCAACTAATGGATAATAGTGATATTGTGATTAAAATGATAGTGTTCAGTGTGTTATAGTGTGTACATTAAAAAATCAAATAGTCTAAGTTCATGTGTCACAGTTAGGTTAATTTCGAAAATGTTAAATTGGATTTATCTCACCGATTATTATACTCTCCTGGTTAGTGTATATGTCACTTTTTAACATTAATTATTCTTCGTGTTTTACTTGGCTATTTATTATAGAATTAACTCTCATTGTTTTATGTTTGTGAAAGTATAGCAGAGCTTTCTTCTTTACACTTCTAGATCCAACAATAGAATGTGTTGTTTTTGTGAATTTTATTAGCTTCTTGGTGCAAAATTAGCAAAATTCCGATTGGTCCAAATCATTTGTATTGTTTAGAATTGTGTCGGCATATCTTAGACCGAATAAAGATTTGATTACTAGTTACAAAACTCTCAACTTATACTAAATACAATTTCAGTGAAATTATTATAAATGAAATTTTTATACTGATTAATTTGATACCTCACAAGCTAGGTTTTTGCTAAGTATTTCTATATGTTACATTTCTGAATTCTTACCCAAACTGATTATTAATGCTACAAAACATTTGCTATTATCATTATATATAACACTGATAGTTTAACCAATTTATATATTAGTATTAGTAAGGAGAAATGATAATATTCCTTTTGTCTTAAACTCCTACTGAATGTAATATAATTACAATAGATTGCGTTAAGTAACCCCTTAACTCTATTAGTTTGTTAAGACACATTGCCAGATTACATAATGTAATAATCATAATACTGACATATTCTCTAAAATAATAATCCTAATCCTGACATTCTCTGTCACATTAAATATAGTTAGTTTAAGATTTAACATAACAAAATAATATAAGTCGTATATAACAACATTCAACCATTCCATCTAAACATTTTGGCATTAACTTTCCACATTGAGCTAAATTATAGAAAATCTAGTTTATCGTTTTCATTTTTACCATAGTTATTCCTTTAGAATATATAAGCACAGAAAACATAATAATAACAGAAGGTCAATCCACAACTTCTGATTACTGTTTTACACATTCTTCTATATCACACCTACACTTCTTCATAAATTATTATTTAGCATACATTTAACAAATCTTATTTTTTAACAAATAAACAAGTAATAGGTAAGTATTATTTGTCTAACTGTCTTATTCCTGAACTAATACAATTTTCCCCTAATATTATATATCATTACTTAGTTATCCCTTAGGTGATATTGCTCTTGCATATAATTTCTAAAACATAACACAAAGTATTAAATTAAAACAAGTATAACAAGGTTTTAACTTGATTTGTATGCCCATTCTTAAAGGCCTTATAACAGTTTATAACATCCACAAAACATGGTATTGCAAACACCTTACAAAATACATCTAATATTTTATTTTTATTTTGTACTTCAGGGCTTTAGTCCCAAGTAGTTAAGGGATGCATTCTTTCACAATTCTATACTTTCAAAATGTGTAAGTTTCTAAGGTTTATTTAAAAGAAACCGTCATGTTACATAATATATTTAATATTTGTAATGACTTTACCTCAAGATGTTTTTTCCTTATTTGGAAAATGTTTTGGGACTCTTTGTGTTCCCATCCTGTTCCAAAACATGTTCCAAGTAAGGAAAAAAACATCTTGAGGTAAATAAAGTCATTATAAATATGAAATATATTATATACATCAAGAAATAGACTGTAGCAAAAAGTGTTGAATATATATAATGCAACGTTACAAGTATTTCAAAAATTACACAAATACATTACCATGTACTCAACACAACTATGAAGTGTATTACACCGGTCAGGTCGCAGGATTTTTTTATTCTCGTTGCGTCAAGTATATGTAGTTGCACAATAATTAAATAATTTTCAAAGAGGAGTGAGATGTTGTTGACATGAAATAATTAATTAAAACCGTTTCAAAATAATCATACTAAGATTTATTAATATTAATTGAAAGTATTCAAATATTAAAATTTCAAATCTTTGATAAATAAAATATTCTCTTTTATAAGTTTACGTTAAGTACCATATAACCTTCTCTGCTGTTCATGACATATTAAAATAAATAACCATATAATCTTACTAGCTAAACAGACATGTTAAACAAATTATCTTAACCCTTTTTATTTCAATGTGTCTGACTTTTACTCCAATTTTTAAATAATAATAGCAACTCATATACAAACAAAAATAATATTAAACTCAAGAATAAAATTGCTTGTTGCTATAAACAAAAATAAAATAATAACATTTACTTTCACCCTATTATTTAATTGTACTGACACACCCAGATTTTAACATATAACAGAAGATTAGTATTTTTTTAAATTTTCTTATTCAATTAAATTATTTACTTTAACTACTACAGTCGACTCCCTCTAATCCGGACACCTCGGGACCGGATCCCTGTCCGGATTAAAAAATTTCTGGACCATCCGGCGGTTTTTTACTTATGTAAATTACAACCTGTAATAGCGTATCTATATTTATAAATCACATTTTAAGACAATTTTCAAGTGTACGGAACACAATTTTAGGTTCATAAAATTGTCCCAAACGAATAAACTTAAACCTAAAACTAATGAAAAACTTGGCTTTGCAATATTAAAAGAAATCTGTTATTTTCTTCTGCTTCTTTACTTCAACTGTTTTCTTGAAGGCATAATCACGCCACTTCCTTAGAAACATAACATCCACAGCTGATGCGCCAGGCTGTTGTTCGACGTAGGTAGTTGCCAGTTCCAGTGCTGCCCTACCCTCTGCATGAGTCAAAATTCCCACGCCATTTCCCGCTTCACTATCACCTTCGTCGCCGTCTTCTTCTTTTTCTTCCTCTTGACGAAGGACTACATCGACGATTTCGTCATCATTCAGGATTTCATTAGCCAGTTCATCATCAGCTCGCGAAATCCATTCCACAACGTCATTCTCATTAATACTAGCAGAATCAGGCAGCCGTTGTAAATCCTTTAAAATTGAGTGGTTGTCATCAGGTTCAGTTGCATGAATATTTAACCCTATTGTATTTGGGTTGTCTTCTTGTCTCTTCTCAACGAGAGTTTCAACATCTGGCCACAATTTTCTCCAGGATTTGGTAAACGTAGATGATGGGATTTCATCATACGATTTAGCAGCGATATAAATGACGTCGTTAATGTTAATTGTCTTGAGCGTCTGGATGAGACCTGCATTGTCATTACCATCCATCTTATCCAAAATTTCTGAAAGAAGCTTCCTCCGGTATTTTCTCTTAAAGCATTCGATTACACCCTGGTCCATGGGCTGTGCGATACTTGTTACATTTGGAGGCATATATAAAAGCTTGATGTCACTGTAACTATCACATTCGAGACCTTCCTCTGGATGCGTAGGGGCATTATCAAGCACAAGAACTGCTTTTACTGGCAATTTCAAGGATGTCAAATGTTCTTTTACAGACGGAACAAATTGAGCCACGAACCACTCCTTAAACAAATAAGAATCCATCCAGGCAGACTTTTGTGACCTGTAATACACTGGAAGGGAAGACATGTTTAAGTTTTTGAATACTCTGGGTTTGGCCGACTTTCCAATCACAAATAGCGGCATCTTGTGTGTCCCAGTTGCGTTTGAGCATAGTGCAACAGTGATCCTTTCTTTATTTACTTTAAAGCCCGAAGCAGACTTTTCTTGAGGAGTGGCAAAGGTTTTATTAGGCAAAAGTTTATAGTTAAGCCCGGTCTCATCGATATTGTACACTTGTTCTGGGGGTTAGTTTTTCACACTCAATGATACGCTTCAATTTTTCAGAAAAATCATTAGCTGCCGGTTGGTCTGCTGAAAGCTTCTCCCCGCAAACTCCAAGGAAATGCACTCCATGCCGTTTTTTCCATCTCGTTAGCCACCCATCGCTTGCCGAGAAGTTTCCTTTTTCCCCAAGTTTTGAATGAAGAATGACGGCTTTTTCTTTCAAAATCGGCCCATTTATAGGAGTCCCTCTTCTACGTTCCTGCATGAACCACAACCATAATGCGTCATCAACAAGTTCATGGTGTGGTTTTTTCAAGGTAGATCGAGTAGAAAGGACGGATTCGACTTCAATTTGCATACAAAAATCCTCGATCGATTTTCTGTTTTTCCGCCAATCATAAACTGTGCTTTTCCCTACATTAAACTCCATACAAATACTTTGCACTGATTCACCCTTATCTAAACGTTGTAAAATATTAAGTCTGTCTTGCATTTTAACCGTATTATGCTTCCGTTTTTCACTCATTTTTGAGAATTTTACTGTCAAATAATCAGAGTTACTGAAACTACAATTTCACCTAACAAATAAACTCACTTATAATAACATATGTAACTCACATTGAAAATTATTAAAACACACAACAATATCAGTAGTAATTAGTAAAAACAGCTACAGTACACTGTATGATGATCCGGAGCAAACGCAATCGTAAGCCGAACTGAGGATCTTTGTTTACATGTAGGCCGGAAATAAACAGACACGCTCAATCCTGTCGTTTTCGGCCGTGAGAAACCCGGCACGCGCTGATGACTCATTTCCAAGAAGTAGTCCGGACCATCCGGCGTTCGAACCATCGGAGTCCGAACGAGAGGGAGTCGACTGTATTTAAATTTAAAACGTTAAATTTAAATTTAAGTCTTTATTGTTCATGTATAATTTTCTTTTTGAAAGTTCTTTTCACCAACAAAAAATATAATTGTTTATTCATCACCTGCGTACATCTGCTGTTACTGTTGCGCGTGCACGCTGTAATATAATAAAAATAAACGATCAATAATTCTTATGTTGCTGCCATTTATGTTACTATTTTTTATTAGTTTTAATTAAAAAAAATTTATTAATCAATTAAATTCTTTTTATATTATTTTAATATTCAGTTTTATTAAATTGTATTATATTTCTTATTAAATTCTTTATATTTCTGGTTAATTATTATTAATTACTTAGTATTTATCATTATTTGTTCTTATTCAACCTGGTCGGTTTGGTACAAATTAATTCAAAATAATGTTTTGGTGAAGACCCAGTTCGACGTGGTTGTCGACTCGGCTCATATAGGTTATCACCTCTTTTGGTTCCTTCTGACGATATTCAGCAATTAACTCCCCTTTCTCCACCTGAAATTCCTTAACTAAGTATAATTTTTTATAAATAAAGCTCTGGTTTAATTCAATTCATAAATTGTTTATTAATTTTTTTTATTCTTTATAAAACGTATGACGACTCACAGGGCGACTGAGTCGTTTGGCCCGCACTCGACACTCTGATTCAGTTCGTCAGTTACAGATTTCGGTTTTATAATTTATGTCAATTTTTCAAGAGTCCTTTTATACTGCTATTGAAAAGTCAGAAATGCTTAAGAAGTACAATAGCTCACAAATATTAAGAAAGAATCTTACTTACTATTACAAATAATGTCAAACGGTTTGAATATAAACTATAATTATTTTTACTTGAAGACCGAAAGCTTCACCCACAATGGCGTCACTTTCAGATTGAACTCGTGATGACGACAAAATGGCCGCTTGCTCACCACCTCAAATATATGAAATTAATCTTTCCAGTTTTCTTTTAAAATATTTAAGTTTATGTGTATTTATAGTGTTCACTGAAATTATGCCGGATTCTGTGTTTTCCTTCACCGTGTTGGTGGGCTCAAGTCGCCTGTGCAGTTTCCTTGGTGTTTGTGAATTCGTAAATTATGTGTACAGTTTGGTTAAAACTTACCAACTTCAAACAGAGATTTTTTCGTTTCTCTTACGTTTATTAGTGTATGGAGTGCCTCTTACATGTATTTTCGGTTCTTGATAGGATATTTTCTGTTAATTTGTATTTTAAAATACAAATTGGTTTAAAAATTTTTCTTGTTAAAAAATATTTGGTTTGCTTTTGGTCAACTCAGAATTGATTCCAAATATACTTTTTCACTCGGTTATACGGAGTTAATGTTTTCACTTTCTGATGTAACAATTGAGTCATTCGTTCTCCCTTCAATGAATTTTTTACTTATTTCTCTAATTTCTGATTGGTTGATTCTGCTACACTTGGTATTATGGGATTTTGTATTATTTCAAATAACTGATTTTTTTACCTTCCAGTACAAGTTACGCCCTAATTATTAACTAATTTCACTTAATTTGATTTACATAGTTGTATTCCTTACTTAATTACAAACAGTTTGATATCCCTTTTGCCATATTTATGTTACTTAATAGGTAAACTTTTACATTTACAAAACTCGGTTTATAGACCCTTTAGGTATCTGTTTTTCACAAAATCATGTCAAACTTCTTTAAGTTTCTTATTATCAAATCATGACTTGTTTTTGTTAATTAACATTGATTTGTTTTTTGTCAATTGACTTTACTACTATGTTTACAGTCCTGAAAGATAGCTTATTTGTTAAAGCTGTTGTTTGATACTAATTTACATTATTTGGTTTTTCTATTATTAATTTTGACAATAGTTGGTTGAATTTAGCAGTGGCCTATGTCATGGTTTCACATTAATTACTATGTTACATTTTAGTTCATTAATCTCTTTTTTTTTGTTAGGCCCTTGTTACATACTACTAATGCTTAACTGTTTTATTACATTTGAATTATATCTTTTCTCATCCTCTTATCACTCTAAGACAAATTATAAACATTTTAACGTGGTATCATGGTTCCATGACTTGTATACTACTTAATACCTAACATAAAATTCAACTTTTAAACTAACTTTGCATTAGTTAACCCACAACATTGGGAACTCTATATAATTAATTAACATAATAACAAAACAAACTCCTTTCAACTCCTTCTACCTTTCTAATGTTTAGTTATTTCTAATTAGGTTCATTTATCATTCTTTTATGAATGTTTTTATTCACTTTTGTGATTACCATGAAATGACAATTGTTCTTCACTTTCATAGTAATATTCTCATGTGTTCAGGGATGTGGGGAAAAATTAATTATCATTGTTAAAGTTTAGCTCTATTAAATAGTTTAGCTACTATTATCACTTAATTTGTGATAGTAGGTTTTGAATATATTTGTGTTATCATGTGTTTTGTCCATGTTTATGCATGTTCACACTTACACTGGTACTGTTAACCTGATTATTGTTGATTATATTTTGGTTTGTTTACTCACCATTTCCCTTTTATAATTAAACTCACTATTATTCCATTTTAATGTAATTGGTTATTATCAATTACATTCGTTTGTATACACTACACCTTGTAGTGCATCTTCACATGTCACTTCCACTGATTTTTACACTATGTTTGTTGTCATGAGAAGAATTTAACTAGACCATCTAGTTGTTCTTGTCTGACTATTGACAATTACCCTTCCGTCATCACATCACTTTTACAACTTAATGTTATTAACAATGTTTACTTAAAACTATTGTACAATGGTTTTTTTTTGTTTGGTTTCTGTATTGTACTTCAGGGGTTCTAGATTGTAATGTAATTATATTTATTCTGGCTTTTATGTACTATAGGTTCCTATTTTGTGGGTCCCCTTGGTTTGTCGCATTACAGATATCTCCCCACCAAAACATGATTATTTTTGTTAAACAGGGTTTGGGAAAAACAATCTGTTAAGCCCCTTACCTTTTTAGGTTTAGTCATAGAACTTTTTTATTTCTGCTGATTGTAAGTGCCCTTAATTCTGCTATTGTTTATGTACCCAACCACATGAGTGTTGTTACCTTTGTTTTTCCTGATTATGAAGGGTCCTATGTATAGTAAAAGTAGCTTTTTTGCTATTCCCTCGGTACTGCTCGGTTGTTGTCTATTTTTTATCAAGATCTTTTCACCGTTCTCGTAAGTTATTGCGGGAATACCCTTCTTGTTTTGCCTCCTTTTTCTCAATTCTGCCTGATGATGTATCCTGTTGTAAACTTGTGCAATATTTATCCCTTCTTGGGGTTCATCAGGGAATTCTATAAATTCAGTGATCTCTCTTGGTGGTGGTTTATTGAACATCAGTTGGTATGGACAGATGCCCAATGTTTCATGGTAGGACAGGTTTAAGAATATTTCTGTTTTGGTTAAATGATCACTCCACTTTTTGTGGTCGTCGTGGCAGTAAGTGCGAAGAATACGACCTACTTCTCTCGGGGTTACTGCTGGGATGATAAATAGAGGTCTTGTAGGCTTTTATTCCTTTGCTGATCATTTCTTCACGCCATCTCCTACCTCTAAATTGAGTGCCGTGGTCTGTTATTATACGTTCAAGTTTCCCTATCTCTACTAAGTATTTATTTATAATTATGTTGATTATCACCCTGGTGGATGATCTACTAATTGGGTACAGCTTTGTGTATTTAGTAAAATGGTCCCAAATGATTACAATATATCTGTGCCTATCCCTTCCCCCGCTCCTGGGAAAAGGTCCACAAATATCCAAGAATACTTTTTGTAGCTTTTTGTTGGACGTTATAGTAATTATTGCTCCTTCCTTTCTCTCGTTATTAATTTTTACTCTTTGGCATAGTCCACATTTTCTCAACGTTATTCTCAGCTTCCTATTTATTCCTTTTATATAAACATGTTCTTCTAAGGATTTGATGACTTTTGTAGGTCCCATGTGCCCATAAAGTTGATGATATATGGTTATTGTTTGGGCTTCCATTGCTTTCGGTATATATAATTTCCATCTATTGTCCCTATTAGTGGATTTGGTAAACATTGTGTTGTTAAAAATTTTGTAGTAAGGTATTAATTTTAAATCATTGTCTTGTATTCTTCTTCTGATGTGTGTCAATTTAGGGTCCTTCACTTGTTCTTCTTTAATATTGTTCAATAACGTTGATAGTTCTTCCCTTCCTACGCAAATGTGGTACACTTTTCCAGTATCTTCCTTGTCGATCTCATAGGTTCCTTTGTCTAGGTTAACTCGGGATAAAGCATCAGCAACTGTGTTTTGTTTTCCGGGGATATACTCCCAAGTGATGTGGTATTCTTGTAGAGCCAGAATCCATCGAGTCAGTCTACCATGATACAATTTACATTTCTGTAAGGTGGATATAGATTTATGGTCCGACCTTACTGTTATCTGGAACCCTAATATATAAGTGCGGAACTTGTTGCACGCAAACATTACACTGAGAAGTTCTTTTTCAGTTACATTATAGTTGTGTTCACTACTGTTTAATGTCCGACTTGCAAAACTCAATACTAGGTGGTTTATTTCGCTATCTTCCTGATAAAGTTCGGCTCCAAGGCTCACGTCACTGGCATCACAATTGATGTAAAACCTTTTACTGAAATCAGGGTGGTGAAGTATAATGTTGTCCAAAAATTTGCGTTTAATTACCTTAAATGTTTCATCGTCTTCCTTGCCCCATTTCTATTTCTGTTTGGATGATAAAAGGTGTTTGAATTTGGTTGTCAAGTATGAATAATTTTTTTGAAACTTTCGATAGTAGTTACAGACTCCTAAGAATGATTGGAACTGCCTAATGTTTTTCGGAGTTGGGAACTTGTGTATGGCCTCTACCTTCTCTGGGGATGTGGTAATTCCGTTTTCTGTTAATATGAAGCCTAGAAATTGCAGCTTATTTGTGATTAATTTGGACTTGTCCAACTTCAGCGTGATGTTGTTTTCAATCAGTCTACTGAGTACTATCTCAATTCTTTGACAATGCTCCTCCCACGTGGTAGATGTTATAAGGAGGTCATCCACATACACTGTTGTGAATTCAAGTGCTTCTCTTCCCAAGATTTGATCCATGCACTTTACAGTGATCGCCACTGAGTGCACCAGACCAAACGGAAATCGTTTAAACTGGTAATTTCGGCCTTCAAAGATAAAAGCCACATACTTCCTGCTGTTTGGGCGTAGCTCCACTTGCCAGTAACCACATACTGCGTCCCATATACTCATGTATCTACAACCCTTAAACTTCTTCATTATTTCATCTATCTCTCCTGGTGAGGTTCTGTCATTAATAATGTTTGTGTTTATTTCTCTGGCATCAAGACACAGGCGTACCGCCCCATCCTTCTTCTGAATTGCCACTATTGGGCTGGTGTAGGGTGAAGAACTATATTCTATTTGTAATGTAGTCGTGTGTACTGCTACCGTTTTATTCTGTAAAATGTGAATCATGCACAATTTGTGTATAATGGGTGTAACGTTGTATAAAAACACACTTATTTTATACATTTAATTCACTTATTGTACTTACCGTTATTCCTAAGGGTCCCCCCAGAGTTCTCCTATAAGCGAGATCAGAAACAGTGTGAGGTTACGAAATAAATATGAATACACATTTTGAATGAAGAGAATGAATGATTTTAATTATTCAGAATTATTTAAAATTTTGTTCCACAATTTTTACTCATTGTTTTATAGATTCAACTACCGTTTTCTTTGTTCGGTTTATCAGCTACTACATATTACTTATACTAACATCTTACCTTACTGATCACATTTTAATACATATATATATACAGACAGAGCCCAGCCTGCAAAATTTCACACTCTCACAAACACACAGAAAATTACCCCGCCCTTAACATTTTATAAGAATACCCCTTACGGCCGGCACGCGGTGATGATTCGAACTTGTTTCATTTATGTTAATAATTTCATAACGGTAGAATATAACTGATGGGATTACTCTCCCATGTTCACTATTAACACTGACCCCTGTTGATTACTTTGAAACTATTTTTTGATTAAAAAAGTTATAAAATTTGGCCAAGCTCGCTTGGCTCCGTGTCGGCGCCGACACAATCAGTGACGAACTGGGCAATGTGTTTCGTTGAGTCGCGGGAAATGAGCAGTCACGGCCATCAGGTTTTAGGCGCCGTTCATGCTTAATTGTTGTGTGGTAACCACTCTATACATGGAATGGAGCTGATATATGTGTGTGACCAGAGGACAATATTGGACTTGGCTCCGCTGACGTCATTAGTAGTAGGCGGGGTTTTAACGCTGTTTCCGGTATTGAGCTGGTAGCTGCGACAAACGGTTTGCTACATCGCCATGTTTCACAGCTTGGGTTGTGTTTTCCAAGCGTCACTCCGGCGCACCGCCCATCAATGTTGCATACGGGCGTGATCACACACACACAAAGTTCTGCGAAAAATTGGGGTGGTAAATTCTTCGCCGCATTACTCAACACTGATTGCGTTTCGCTTTGTTTCCAACTGTTTCTCAACACTGGTCTGTTACACAATGGAAATAACGTTGCCATGCGTTCTGTTATAATGGAATGAATTTCGTTACACAATAATTTTCCCAACTTTTAGACAAACCCGCCCAAAAATGAAATAAATAAAAAATATAATTATCCCATACTGTGGAAAATAAAAACACCCAAAAATGACCCGCTACAATACCCCCTCGATGAGAATTCTGCTGTTCATAACAGAAGAAATCTCATCGACAAACCCCGAAGAGGACCGGTGAGGAACTGGTGCCAACAACCCCCTTGTTCTTAATCTGCATGGGTACACGACCCCCCTGGCTCAGCGACCATGGACTCATCTGAACGAGATCACTGGACTTCTCCGTAAGAGATCCCAACACCGAGAAATCGAGCAGACTCGTACCACGGCGCACCTCACCTTCTAACATGCTACCCCCAAAATCCTCAATCCCTGGCTTAAATTATTCCAGATCCTCTACCGATATGTTTCCCCTTGTATGCAAGCTGGGCTGCCTTTAGCAGATACTGGGCTCACACACATTAACATTACATGTTACCATAACACATTGAAAATAAAAGATTTCTTTTCAAATTTATTAAAAATTTAAAAAATCCGAAATTCAAAAAAAAATATTTTATCAAAAAATTCTCTTCCTTGTTTTTCTAAATTTTTGTTTCAAATGACTTAACCTAGACATTTCTACTAATCTAAACACATCCTTACTCTAACATGAGAACCACTTATAGTCTACCAATACAATGCAATACAATAAAATAAACATGGTTAATGCACACTTAATAAAATAATCATTACTCAAAAATATTCACTCGCTGGCAGGCGAAAAATCAAGTTTTTTTTTCAAAAAAAATTAAAATTTTCAAAAATTTTAAAATTCAAAAAAAAAAATTTAAATTTATTCATTAAAAAATGTTATTAAATTTATTTATTAAATAACATATTTATTAAAATTATTCAAATATTGGTTTGACTTAATTAAACAAACAAATTAAAATTGACTTCCTACTATACAAGCTTAGTAGGTGTATGACCTCATCAGCTGATCGAAACTAGGTCAAGTCCCAGACCCCTTGACCTACATATGTTATGCACAATTTCTATCTAAAACACATTTGACATCTGTAACAATCTAACTCAAAGCACAAAACATAATAAAATAAAATATTTAAAATGAACAAAATATTAATATAAACAATAAACAAATTGACATTTAAATTATTATGAAAATTAAATTATGAAAATAAACACCTTAATTTTATATTATTCTCAAATTTTATCACAATTCTGTCACTGGCTTTACAAAATGAAAATTGTATATCTTTATCATAAATCACTCTCTCTGACAATTTCAATCTACTTTAGTGTGGGTGATTTAAATTATTTATCTCGTTTAATGTACTACTTGATCTGGATATCTATATAATTAACATTGCTATTCTTACATTAAAATAACCTAATTACATTTAACCTTGGTAAAAATCTACATACCCTACATCTTGATAAAATTATAAACATTACCTTTAATTTCAATTGAACTGTTATTAATTAACCATCAATTATTTATCACTTGATTTTATGCAATCCAAATTTATTATTGCCCTTCATGTTACATTATATTTCTGAGTACCTTTCTACTATGAATTTTCTATCTAACTCTTCACATTTCAATCATTGCTTAATCTGGGTGACACCTGTATTCTCTATACTTTCACTTGAATAGACATTTTAATATTACTCCCTTTCTTACTAACAACCACTATCAACCACTTATGACACCAATCTCTCATTTATAAATACCTTTCACTAATTCCACTTACCTCTGGCACCGCTCATCGTTGTACTAGGATGTGTGTTCCCTACCTGGCTATACCTATTCGAGCCAATGCCCCTCCAAAATATCGGCAAACACTCACGCAAACTACTCTATTCCTGCCACAACGCCGCACGTTGGTCACACCTTACCACCTCATCCTTACTACAAAATATCATCAACAAATATGTTTAAATCTCATTCACATTACGCCTCGCTACATATACTCTCTACCACTGTGTCCCTAAATATCTAACACTATCTCTGTGTGTTACCTGTATTTCAAATTCTTATTCTCTTTCACTCCCATTAACTTTAATTCTACTTAACTCACCTGTCTTATTTCATTATCACCCAAAATCTATTTTCCACATTTTACCTTGATATAACACTAGAAAATTCATCACTTCTCTCCTTACAATAATATACCTCAATTTGAACGTATTATCTGTTTAATCATCTACCAATCATCATAGAATCTTAATTTCATAAAATCATTTAACTTAATTAAGTAATTACTTTTCAATTATTTAATTCAATTATTTAACAGTTCACAATTATTTTCATCACTTAATTAGTCTGTCGAATTTTGTAATTATTATTAATTTATACTGGTTAATTGCAAATTCAATTTAATTGATAATTAATGTTATCACTTTCTACTGTACATACACATTGTTTACATAACCTATAGTACACTATAATGTAGTACACAAATACACTTAACATAATGACATTAACACATAAAAGAATATACAGTCCAACTGATTGTTTTTTTATCATTAACCACAAATCGTTCCATAAGACAATGCACTTCAAAACCACATTATTCATATCAATAAATGTTCATGAACAATAAACAATACACAATTACCCCATATCGTCAAATAATAGTCTAATCTTATGATTATACCAGTCATTTACAGTTACATACATAATCTCATGATTATGAACATAATGATTACCTGTCTTGTCATATTCTTCTACAATATCGTCATATACCTGGTCGCGCTCGAGTATGGTCCTGTCGCCGTTATTATATTCTGTTAACATTAGGTAGGTTATATTATCATCATCTACTGCCATCTCAGTTTCACTATACTGTAAGTACTCATTCTTTTTATTATTTCTCTCTATGTCTAACTTTTCTACGAATTCTTCATAATTTCTCTTTACTTTAAAAATCTCTAGTTCTCTCTTTCTCTCTCTCTCAAAACATTTCTCACCATCATACCAAACTACACTCTCTCTGTCAAAATATTCAGGGGACATTAATTCATCATTATGGCACCAACTATGAAGTGCACAAAAAACCAAGGGAACTTTATCTGTAGACCTATACTTTTCCAAATACTCACGTGAAGCTATTTCTTCACCCCCCACTACAACATTACGGGAAAAATCTACCCCCTGCATCCACTCTACCTGTAAATTCTTTCTACTCTCTTTCTCTGATTCATCACACACAAACATCTTATTAACTTCTACTCTTTCTACAATTACGTTATCACTCTCAACATCTACACAATCATTTCCTAATACCGTATTTTTATTTGTATTGTCGTTTTTATTACTCGTAAACTCATTACTTAAATTATCATTTCCCCTACTACTTACCCTGTCATCTTTGTTCGATTTTAATTTGTTTATTACTTTCTCATTTTCCAATTCTATTTCGCCTAACCGCGTCTCTAGATCACTCAATTTCTTATCATAAATACAGCCTTGTTCTTGAATTTCTTTTTTCAATTCATTCCAATCATTTTTCTGTTCATTAAAAAGTGCTTGCATCATTTTTATTATTTCGTTTTCGTCAGCCCTGTTAGTCGGGACTGGCGTTGAGTGAATAATTTCTCCACTCATAATTTGTGATTCAGTTGCGCTTGTCTGGCTTTCATTGGTATTGTCAGCTACACTGACGTTCTCATTATCTGCCATTTTAAAATTTTGTTTAAATATTTCTTTCAAAAAAAATTATTTCGTGTACTAAATATTACACCATCATATTATACATAAAATTATTGTACTATTTTTTACCATGTGTAGTTACAACATAACCTTATTTTACGCATTTTGTATTCTTTCGCTACCCACTCTGTTTCTGACTTCTGGCTTATTTATATAACTATTTTATATAATGTCATTGTTCGGGCCACCATTTGTATAAAAACACACTTATTTTATACATTTAATTCACTTATTGTACTTACCGTTATTCCTAAGGGTCCCCCCAGAGTTCTCCTATAAGCGAGATCAGAAACAGTGTGAGGTTACGAAATAAATATGAATACACATTTTGAATGAAGAGAATGAATGATTTTAATTATTCAGAATTATTTAAAATTTTGTTCCACAATTTTTACTCATTGTTTTATAGATTCAACTACCGTTTTCTTTGTTCGGTTTATCAGCTACTACATATTACTTATACTAACATCTTACCTTACTGATCACATTTTAATACATATATATACAGACAGAGCCCAGCCTGCAAAATTTCACACTCTCGCAAACACACAGAAAATTACCCCGCCCTTAACATTTTATAAGAATACCCCTTACGGCCGGCACGCGGTGATGATTCGAACTTGTTTCATTTATGTTAATAATTTCATAACGGTAGAATATAACTGATGGGATTACTCTCCCATGTTCACTATTAACACTGACTCCTGTTGATTACTTTGAAACTATTTTTTGATTAAAAAAGTTATAAAATTTGGCCAAGCTCGCTTGGCTCCGTGTCGGCGCCGACACAATCAGTGACGAACTGGGCAATGTGTTTCGTTGAGTCGCGGGAAATGAGCAGTCACGGCCATCAGGTTTTAGGCGCCGTTCATGCTTAATTGTTGTGTGGTAACCACTCTATACATGGAATGGAGCTGATATATGTGTGTGACCAGAGGACAATATTGGACTTGGCTCCGCTGACGTCATTAGTAGTAGGCGGGGTTTTAACGCTGTTTCCGGTATTGAGCTGGTAGCTGCGACAAACGGTTTGCTACATCGCCATGTTTCACAGCTTGGGTTGTGTTTTCCAAGCGTCACTCCGGCGCACCGCCCATCAATGTTGCATACGGGCGTGATCACACACACACAAAGTTCTGCAAAAAATTGGGGTGGTAAATTCTTCGCCGCATTACTCAACACTGATTGCGTTTCGCTTTGTTTCCAACTGTTTCTCAACACTGGTCTGTTACACAATGGAAATAACGTTGCCATGCGTTCTGTTATAATGGAATGAATTTCGTTACACAATAATTTTCCCAACTTTTAGACAAACCCGCCCAAAAATGAAATAAATAAAAAATATAATTATCCCATACTGTGGAAAATAAAAACACCCAAAAATGACCCGCTACAACGTGTCTTCTCTATCCGTCGTTCAAATGAATGCAACTTCCGCAGATTTTGTCCGTTGCGAACGTACGAATAACCAGGTCTCGATGTTCTTACCTGTTGTTCACTTTATTTTCTTTGTAGTTGGTTTGTTCCATTTTTAAATTCATTTTTCTTCTCCTTCCCTTCCATCTTGTTTCGCTTTATTTTGGTTATTATCTGGCCAATCTCTGGGGTTGGGTCAATGTCATATGTCTGTCAGTCTAGTTTGTATTTCTTATTTAATAATCACCTTTGGTTTACTATTCTTCCTCCTTCACTCTTAATTATATTTACTATTTTCGTTCTCTTTATTATTTGTGTATTAAAATATATTATTTCTTAGCATTTTTTACATACTTATTGATATCAAATATGATCTGGGTTTGGCAATGTTATATAATGCCCTTCCACCAAAATTTATCATTTTATAAAACGTGATTCTAAGTTTGATGAAATTATCAATTGTATTGTATCATTTTTTTCCTTTTTTTTTCAAATTCTCCCGCTTCTCATTCATTTTTTTATGATTAATTCTGTATCTTTTATTTCCATTCTTCTTAGTCTTTTCTTCATTATTTTCTCATATTGCGAACTGGCTTATTGATTTTTTATTATAAATTATTCCCTATAAATCTTAATTTCCCTAACTATCTCTACCTTGTAGTTGCAATCGATTCGGATTGGCTCTATTGGTTTACCTAACTCCATCGTTCAAAACTACTCTTATCCTGAGATCAGGGGAACATCATCCCTGCTCAGTTAAATGATTGCTGGATTCATTCAACAGACAATCTCAATTAATTATTCTTAAATACAGTCATCTCGTGACTCAGAATAATAATAATAATCATCATAATATTTGTTGGGAATCTTTTACTTTTATATTTCATTATTGCTCAGTTCGAGTCATATATTTTTTCATCTTTCTTTATAGATACTACTTGATAATACTTGAAGCATTGTTTTTCATTGATACAATTCATATTTTTATTCATTTTTAATTACTTTTTGTTTCATCTCATTTCACATTATAACTCTTAGAATGTTTATTTTATTTATTTCGTTTTTTGATCATTGGTGGACGGTAGCGCAATGATTTTATTTTCTAGGTTGGCTAATCTGATTTATATCGCGCATCAATTTTCGCGTGGTTGAACTTTGCGCAGTGCACATTCAGTTTTCTCGGCGTTCGGTTCGCCGAACTCTTCTCTGTCAATTAGTGTCGACATTAAATGTAGGCTTTAGGCCCTTACATTCTCGCTTATGGCCAACTAGCGCCATAATTAACTTCTTATTCTCGGTTATGGCCGACTAGGCTCTCTTCATGTTTAACTAAATTCGTATTAACTTGCAACATGCAGTATTAGCCAGCCTCATTCAAATTTACATCTGTAATGTGATTATTAAAATATTAAACTTATTCGTATACAGTCCATTTCTCGTTATTTCTTAATTCAGAATAATTCATTTACACATTATCTCAATTACTATGGAAGACCAGCCAGCAGAATATTTAAACCAAGAAGAATACATTTAGCCCCCTCGGGCTCAATTAACTAACACTTCCTGTCCACGCTTGTGGAACATTAGTTTATTCAACAGTTTCGGTCCACTTGGACCGGGACTAATCATTTTTGGTCCACCGTGCCTGGATGCCAATTAACATTTTAGTCCTCACGGTGCGCATCATCCATATTTTTGGTCCACGCGGACCGGATTCTAACTATTTTTGGTCACTCCGGACCTGGATTTCCACTTAATATCTTTACATCTGTTTCTGGCCATCACGGGCGAATTAGCACGTCAGCTAATGCGACCGTGGCGTGATTTGCGTCGCCATTTCGTCCGTCATCTTCGGACAACGCAATAGCAAGTTCCTGCCGGCTGCAGTGCTTCAAAGTGGTCATCTCTGCCAGCTGTTCACCATCGTCACCAAGGAGCCGACGCTGTGGGACGTCGCCAACCAGGTACCACCAGCAACAGTAAAAAGGTGCGTAAAAAATGTCTGAAGAAGGCCTCAAGGTGCTGACCAGAAAGAGAGGCGGATTGAAATCCGCGATAGTGCGGATACAATCCGCGGTAAATTCGTTTGACATTCATCTAAGCACAAAACATTTTTTGACTGTAAGATTAGAAAGTCTTAAGAGCTTGGCCTCGAAGTACGACGAGGTACAGTCTGAGATAGAACTTATCAGTAAGGATACGAGCGCTGCTCAGGCAGACCGAGTCGAGGTTGAGGAAATGATATACTCAACTGAGGCAAACATTTTACAACTTCTTGACACTTTTAATACTCAGACAGTGCCTCCTGTACTATCGATGCCTATGCATTTAAAGCCGATAAGTTTGCCCTGCTTCTCAGGCAACATACTTGAGTGGCAACACTTCTATTCAATTTTCAATGATCTAGTGCATTCAAGATCCGACTTAACACCAGTACAGAAACTGCATTATTTGCATTCCTCGGTGAAGTGTGAACCATTAGACTTAATTAAATCATTACCCATTTGCCAAGAAAATTATGTAATAGCGTTGAACTTGCTGTCCGAGAGGTATAATAATCCATTTATATTAGCCAAATATTACGTACAAAACCTACTTCAGGTTAAGTCCACAATAAAGGACTCAGTCCAAAGCTTGGCGGAGTTTACGAATGCAATAACGTCTTCCGTTAATTCACTGGCGGCAATGAAGCTGTCCGTAAATACATTTGAGTTTATTACCATACAGTTGCTCTCCACCAAACTTGACCCTATTACTTTAAAACTTTGGAAGGAGTCAATAGACCCTGACAACTTGCCCAGTTTTCAAGACTTTACGCATTTTTTAAACTTGCGCCGACAGCTTTTAGAAAATACAATGCCAATTGAATCCGGACAGCAATTCAACAAACCTAGCGTAAAACCAAACAATAAATTTGAGAAATATAGCTTAAGAAATACTGCTGGCAGCAATACCTTTAAAAATTATCACGCAGCGGCAAGGCATTTGTGCGTGTGTTGTAAATCTGACCACCCGCTTTACATGTGTAACAATTTTCGTACATTAAGTGCCGCTGAGCGGGGGCAATTGGTTGCAAATCATAAATGCTGTATTAACTGCCTTAGAGCAGGTCATTTGATAACAAATTGTAAAAGTAAACGAGTCTGTAAAATTTGTTCAAAGGGTCATCACACCTTGCTGCACGCTAATTACGTGCCTCAATCACCAGCTGCCAGCAGCAATTATTGTTCATTTAAATTACAGTGTAAAAACAATATTCTTCTATCCACAGCGGTTGTATATGTCGTTGATCAGGCTGGCAATAGGCATAAAGCTCGGGCACTCCTAGATGCCGGGTCCCAGATCAATTTTTGTACGAAATCATTTGCGAAAAGGTTGCACCTTAAACTAACCCGATCTAATATTCCAATTACAGGAATAAACAACACAGCGTGTTGCGCTACTGACATTGTTTCTATGCGTATTATTTCTCGCTATCAGAGACATAGTTTTGAGGCCAAATGTGCCGTCCTATCTAACTTAACTCATAATCTACCTTCAATTTCGTTTGACATCAACCGGTTTCACATTCCAAATAAAATTTTTCTTGCCGACCCAGATTTTAATATATCTTCACAGATCGACATACTATTAGGGGCACAATTTTATCTGGATTTAATATTAGCCAATAAATACACACGCGGACCCAACTTCCCTATCATTCAGGAAACAAAACTGGGTTACATTCTGGCCGGCAATCTGCCCAAACACTGCCACACACAGGGTCCTGCGGTTTCGTTCCTGGCAAGGAACAATGACAGTCAAATTCTACAATCTCTCGAGAGATTTTGGGAGGCAGAAACAATCCCTGGCGATACCCCTGACGGCGAGTCGGCTTGCGAAGAGCATTTTGTGCGCTCTACTCAGCGCAACCACGAGGGTAGATTTATAGTGTCGCTCCCATTCAAATCTGATAATCCCCACTTGGGGGAATCTTACACAAGTGCCGAATCAAGATTTTTAAGCTTTGAGTGTCGATTCAGGCGCGATCCCAAGCTCGCTCACGACTACGCGGACTTTATCAGGGAATATATGGATCTTGGGCACATGACACTCATCGATCATGGCGCTATCAATTCAGGAGCGTCAAATATTTACTACTTGCCTCACCATGCAGTGTTTAAACATTCTAGCTTGACCACAAAACTGCGCGTTGTTTTTGATGGTTCGTCCAAGACTACTAATGGTCTTTCGTTAAATGACATATTATTAGTAGGTCCCAATGTTCAGCAGGATCTCTTCTCTATTCTGTTGCGTTTTCGCATACATAAGTATGTCCTGATTGCCGACATCGAGAAAATGTATCGTCAGATTCGCGTAGCTGAAGGAGATTGTCACTATCAACACATTTTGTGGCGTGACTCTCCCCTCGAACCACTTAAGCATTTCGCGCTGCAAACAGTAACCTACGGCACGGCTAGCGCCTCTTTTTTGGCCACTCGGTGCCTTCTACAAATTGCTAGAGACAATCAAACTTCCTTTCCTCAAGCGGCTTTAGCCATAACTAACGATTTTTATGTCGACGATCTACTTACTGGTTCGGACACTATCCCCGATCTAACCAAGCTGAAATCTGACCTAGGTGCGTTACTTGCTCAATATGGTTTCACGTTGCACAAATGGGCATCAAATGAACCCACAGCGGTCGCAAATCATCACAACTTTTCACGACCCCTAAATAAACAGGACAACGTGCGTACCCTGGGCATTCTTTGGAACAACACTGCCGATTCATTTTTGTTTGATGTCAAACTATCTCCGGTCGATCATAGCATATCCAAGAGAACGATTCTCTCAATTATCGCCGGAATATATGATCCGCTGGGTTTAATCGGACCAGTTGTCTTTTTGTATAAACACTTTATGCAGCGACTTTGGCTTTGTAAGCTTGGTTGGGATGAACTGATTTCCGGTCAGTCACTTTCGGATTGGCATTCTTTGTGTAACAAATTGAGTTTGATTGGTAAAATAATAGTCTCGCGATCTATTCGTTTCAACCGTGAGGCGGTTACGGTTCAGTTGCATGGGTTTTCGGATGCTTCGGAGAAAGGGTTCGGCTGTTGTATATATATTCGAGTCATTTATCAGGATTCTACTGCTTCCTGTCGTCTCCTGTGTTCCAAATCTCGCGTGGCTCCCCTACGCCAAGTGTCATTACCTCGCATCGAGCTCTGCGCTTGTTTGTTATTATCGCGACTTGTATCCAAGGTTATTCCTGCTCTTCATTCGTTTATTGATGGTGTACATTTGTATTCTGATTCTATGGTGGCTCTTTTCTGGATTCATGCGCAGTCTACGCGTTGGAAGACATACGTCGCTAATCGGGTTGCTGAAATTCAGCGTCGCACGCAAGCTTATACCTGGCATCACATTGATTCGCGACGCAATCCTGCTGATATTATATCTAGGGGGTGTTTCCCTGACGTTTTGCGCGATTGCTCGCTTTGGTGGCATGGTCCTAGCTGTCTGTCTCAATCGTCAGATTCTAATCCTGTCCCATCCTTCGTACCGGCCACTCCATCGTCTTCGGAGGTCACCGCGGAAGAGAAAACTGCACACAACCGGTCGCTAATGTCTACCCTGGCTGTTGACTTATCGTTGGACTTTTCCTCGTTGCACCGGCTGACACGTGTATACGCTTACTGTTTTCGTTTCATCAGAAATATTAGGCACCCATGTGCGGACAAACTTTCGGGCGATCTGACCCCTGTAGAAATTCATCAGTCTCTCAATTTTTCTTCATAAAACAATCTCAGTCGATCCACTTCGCAACCGAAATTAGTTGTCTTCGTAACGGATCTTCTGTTTCCATTAGGAGCAAGTTGTCTTCTCTCGACCCGTTTCTTGACACTTCTGGAGTGATACGCGTGGGTGGACGTTTGCAGCATTCCCAATTACCCTACGATTCGAAACATCCTATCGTATTACCCCCTTCGGCGCATATTACACGCCTTATCATCGAACGTGAACACATTCGTTTACTTCACGCTGGTGCTCAGCTCGTGCATCATTCACTGCGTCAACGTTGGTGGATTGTCAATGCCCGGCTAGTCATCCGTTCCATTATTCGTAAGTGTATCAGGTTTAGTGCCACACAGCAGGTCCAGAGACTTGGCATTTTGCCATCCCCTAGAGTCACTCCTTCTAGGCCGTTTCTATTTTGCGCGGTTGACTATGGTGGTCCCTTCATGATTCGTCATGGCGGGCAGAAGTCTAGAACACTTACTAAGGCTTACGTATCTCTGTTTGTTTGCTTAGCAACTAGGGCTATTCACCTGGAATTGGTGTCCGACCTTACTGCAAGCGCATTTATAGCTGCTTTACGTCGTTTTATGGCACGTCGGGGTATACCTAGTCAGCTGTACTCCGACAACGGCACGAACTTCAGGAAGGCACGTACCATCCTACATGACATTTACAACTTTTGGCGCAACAAGAGTGCCATCACCTCGATTAGGTCATTCACATCCTCTCAGGGGATATCATGGTCATTTATTCCGCCCTCCTCACCTCACTTCGGTGGCCTTTGGGAGAGCGGCATAAAGAGTTTGAAATTTCATCTGCGGCGCGTGGTAGGCAAATCTATATTAAACTTCGAAGAGTTCACGACCGTTTTGTCTCAGATAGAGGCATGTCTGAACTCTCGACCCTTATTTGCTATTTCCTCGGATGTTAACGACCTGGTGCCACTTACACCTGGCCATTTTTTGATTTGCGCGCCCCTAACTGCGATTCCTGACCCTGACCTTTCTCACGTTCCTGTTTCTCATCTTGGTCGTTGGCAGCTGATTCAGAGGTTTGTCCGGGACATTTGGAAGGCGTGGTCTCGCGATTATTTGCACCAGCTGCAACAGCGTCACAAGTGGAAGTTTGCCAAGGATAATGTTTCCATTGGTGACTTAGCTTTGATTATAGAGGATAACTTGCCTCCATTAGCCTGGAAATTTGGCGTGATCATCGCCACATTTCCCGGCCCAGATAACTTGGTTCGCGTCGTAGACATTCGCACGCCTACGGGTGTTTTGCGGAGACCAATACATAAATTATGTCTGTTGCCAGCGCGAGACGAGATTTGACATTATGATTATAGCACAATGCTACCTTATTCAGCCATTGGCTTATTATTTATTACGACCATTTGGTCAACATAATTGTGATGAATTGTCGCAATATTTTTGTCAATTGTGCGTCATTGCACGCTTCTAATTTTCATGTTTTGGTGGCCTCATTTTAAAATTGTAAAGGAGGCGAACAATAACGTAAGGGAATTATTATTTTGTTTTATTTTGAGGACACATAAATCAAATGTTCCAGCTTGTTAAGTTACAAGCACTCGTTTCAGCATAATCCTAATTATTTTTGAGTTAGCAACTGTTTGTTTGCTCAAGCAAGTATTAGTTTAATTAATATGCAAGGCTTATTATTATTTGTATTTTCGTATGTGGAACATTTGATTCATGCCTCATGTCTTCCTCACTATTGTGTACAACTTTGGTTACTTCTAAATTTATTTTCAATTGTTTCTGTAATCACAGTATTGTATGTTATTTAAATTATTGTCATTGTATTCACATAAATTGTTTATGTAAAAACGATTGTAAGCGTCTGCCGTATGTAACTGCCTCGTCTAATTTATTCATATTGTATTTTATATTTTATTCATTTTGTAAGTAAGCATGCACAATTCTTTATTTAAAACTATGACATACATGTCATAGCTGGGCTGCATTCAGCATCTAGCTTGCTCATATATTGTTACATATTGTAAATTCCTGAAACTTCAGGAATAGCATGTCTAGGTCATTACATGCCGCACTGCTGAAGATACAATAGAACATGCAACTACAACATGTTCAACAACAATTTTGTTCATGATGAACCTCCGTTCATGTATTAAACATTGTATAATTATGTATTTTCTTTCATGTTTTGTAATGTTACATACTGCACACTTGTGCCAGAAATATTGTCAACCAGACTCATTCGTATATGAAACAGCTGTTCGCCGACCTTGGCCTACAGTCGCCTATCTGCATGCTTATCTCTAAACTAGCGGCAGACTGCCGTTATCTAATCTCAACTCAAGGTTCAACTTGGCCTTGAAGCTAATCATGGGTAATAACAACCGTACTCTTTAAATCAAATTGTAAATGTATTATAATTTATTAAAATGTGTATTAAAAAATCTTTTTGATTTTTGATGGGCAGCTTATGGACGGTAGCGCAATGATTTTATTTTCTAGGTTGGCTAATCTGATTTATATCGCGCATCAATTTTCGCGTGGTTGAACTTTGCGCAGTGC
Source organism: Magicicada septendecula (assembly GCA_034769895.1). Lineage (NCBI taxonomy): Eukaryota > Metazoa > Arthropoda > Insecta > Hemiptera > Cicadidae > Magicicada > Magicicada septendecula. The sequence continues at coordinate 912,854,208 of CM068367.1, read as the reverse complement.
ACATTCAGTTTTCTCGGCGTTCGGTTCGCCGAACTCTTCTCTGTCAATTAGTGTCGACATTAAATGTAGGCTTTAGGCCCTTACATTCTCGCTTATGGCCAACTAGCGCCATAATTAACTTCTTATTCTCGGTTATGGCCGACTAGGCTCTCTTCATGTTTAACTAAATTCGTATTAACTTGCAACATGCAGTATTAGCCAGCCTCATTCAAATTTACATCTGTAATGTGATTATTAAAATATTAAACTTATTCGTATACAGTCCATTTCTCGTTATTTCTTAATTCAGAATAATTCATTTACACATTATCTCAATCACTATGGAAGACCAGCCAGCAGAATATTTAAACCAAGAAGAATACATTTAGCCCCCTCGGGCTCAATTAACTAACACTTCCTGTCCACGCTTGTGGAACATTAGTTTATTCAACAGTTTCGGTCCACTTGGACCGGGACTAATCATTTTTGGTCCACCGTGCCTGGATTCCAATTAACATTTTAGTCCTCACGGTGCGCATCATCCATATTTTTGGTCCACGCGGACCGGATTCTAACTGTTTTTGGTCACTCCGGACCTGGATTTCCATCCTTAATATCATAGTAAGTTAGTGCTTCTTACTAGTTAGGAATTTTTGTAGCTTATTCCTTTATAGTATGTTTTGCCTTTTATGCCTCATTTTTTGGCTAAAGATTATGGTAACTTAATCTTATTTTGTAGGAATGTTTTGTAACTTCACTCCTCTATTATTATTTTTTATTTAAATATTGTAGTAAGTTGGTTGCTCTTACTTTATATGGATTCCTTGTAACTTTTATCTCTCCATTTTTAATTGTTCTAAAACATTCTCGAGATATTTGTGTAAGCTGTCCTTACATATCTTTTTTGAGTTTTGAAAATTCTTATTCATCATAATGGTTTCTCTAATGATTAGTGTAAGCTGTGTTACAAATTTTTTGGAATTTTGAAATTCTGTAGAGATCTTTTTTTTTTTATGATATTGGCAAACTTGTTCGTTTGTCACGTTATTTTCCTTTATTTAAAGTATTTCTGTTGGTTTTTTCACTTTAAGTTTTTTCAGTCATTGTTGATCGTCATAATATTTCTTAATTGATGCCTGATTGTATACACCCTTTATTTTCTTAGTGACGGGGTGAGTGATCTCATAAGTGTTATTGCCCTTGTCTCTTGTTATAGTGTATGGTCCCACGTATAATAATAGTAAGTTTTTAGTAATGCCTTCTATGGAGCTGGGTAATTCTCTGTTTTTTATGAGTACCCTTTCTCCTACATCGTATTTAATAGTCTTTTTCTGGTTCTTAGAGTATTTATTCTTTTGTTGCTCTACCTTTTCGGCTATTCTGTTGTAGAATTTTCTTTTCTCGAATTGATATTCGGTGTTGGTGGGAAATTGAATCATATCAGTTATCTCTCTAGGCGGTGGCCGCTCAAACATCATTGTGTATGGTGTGGCTTCAGTGAAGTTGTGGTAAGCTAGGTTTATAAATTCTTCAGTGGATTTTACGTAATTGTGCCACTCTTTTTGTTTATCGTGGCAGTAGGTCCTCAGTATTCGACCCACTTCTCTAAGTACTCTCTCAGCTGGGTTACTGCTGGGGTGATAAACGGATGTTTTGTAAGTTTTAATATTATGTTCCGAGAGCTTATTTTTCCACAAATTTCCTTTAAACTGGGTTCCATGATCGGTTATTACGGCCGTCGGTTTTCCCACTTCAGGTATAAACTTGGTTAAGATAATCTCAATTATTTTCTTTGTTGTTGCACGGTTAATGGAGTACAGTTTTGTATATTTGGTGAAGTGATCAAACATGATGATTATAAATTGGTATCTGTGTCTTCCTCCACTGCGAGGAAACGGACCACATATATCAAGGAATACCCTTTCTAATTTCTGACTTGATATTATAGGTATCATCATACCCTCCTTTTTTGAATTGTTGCATTTTACCTTTTGGCAAATATTACATTTTTGAATAGTTTTGTTTACCTTTCGATAAATATTTTTGATGTAAACTTGTTCCTCTAAAGCTTTTATCACTTTTATAGCCCCCATATGGCCGTATCTAATGTGGTAGTCTAGTATCAATTGTTCCTCCACTGTAGATGGTATTACTAGTTTCCATTCTCCGATATCAGGATTGTTTTTAATAAATAGCAGGTTGTTATGTATTTTATAATATTGTAGAATGGTCTCTTCTTCTTTTAACATTCTCTCCCGGATACTCATTATTTTTGGATCCACAGTTTGACATCTTATTTCCTGGGTTATTTTTTCTAGATCTATTCTGTTTTTGATAATGTTATACACCTTAACTAATTGTTCTTTCTCACCCTCGAAAGTTTGTTGCTGGACGTTGATACGGGATAATATGTCAGCAGCTATGTTTTTCTTCCCTGGTATGTATTCCCAGTTTATGTGATGTTCCTGTAGCAACAATATCCATCGGGTTAATCTTCCGTGGCTGAGTTTACACTGCTTGAGGAATGAAATGGATCTGTGGTCACTTCTCACGGTTATGTCGTATCCCAGAATGTAAGTCCTGAATTTGTTGCAGGCGAACACGACACTAAGTAGTTCTTTCTCCGTGATGTGATAGTTTCGTTCGCATCCATTTAAAATTCTACTTGCAAAACTAATGACCATATGTTGCCCCTTCTCATCTTCCTGGTATAATACCGCACCCACACTGACATCACTCGCATCACAGTTCATGAAGAATGGCTTTTTGAAGTCTGGATGATGTAAGATCACGGTGTTCAAAAACTTTTCTTTTATTTGGTTAAATACTTCATCTTGTTCGGATCCCCAAGTCCACTTATCCTTAACTGATAATTGTTTTTTGAATTGTGCGGTTAGTTTGGAATAATTATCTTGAAATTTACGATAATAATTGCAGATTCCCAGGAAAGATTGAAGTTGTTTTTTGTTTTTTGGTGTGGGGAATCGTTGTATCACCTCAACTTTTTCTGACGAAGGAGATGCTTTCCTCTTCTAGATTGAATCCTAAAAATTGTACCTTTCGGGCTATAAACTTTGACTTGTCCAGCTTAAGGGTTATGTGATTATCTGATAATTTTTTTAGTACGGTTTCCACTCTAGCACAGTGCTCTTGCCAATTTGATGATGTTATCAGCAGGTCATCTAAGTACACGGTGGTAAAATTCAGTACATCTTGTCCCAGTATTTGGTCCATACACTTAACAAATACTGTGACCGAATTTATCAGTCCAAATGGCAATCTTTTGAACTGATAGTTCCTCCCATCGAACAGGAATGCTAAGTATTGTCTACTATTCGGATGTAGCTCCACCTGCCAATATCCACATACTGTGTCCCACGAGCTGATGTATTTTATACTATGAAACTTCTTAAGGATTTCTTCGATTTCACCCGGTGATGTTCTATCGTTCGCTATCATTTTATTAATCTCTCTTGCATCGAGGCAGATTCTCACCTTTCCGTCCTTTTTCGGTATCGCCACTATTGGACTTGTATAAGGTGATTGACTTAATTCGATGATATCGTCTTCCATCATTTGATTGATTTCTGCCCTCACTGCATTTCTTTGTGAGTAAGCGATGGGATAAGATTTTTTCTTGAAGTCAACAGGTTCTTTAAATCGTATCCGGCATTGATAGTTCTTTACTTTGCCTGGGGCGTCAGAAAAAATGTGTTTATATCTGTTGTATATACTTATGAGTTCCTCTGCCTGTTGCACACTAATCTGTGGATATTGTTCTTCTCGTTGGAAGTTTCTGATCTCCTCCAGCTTGCTTGACCATAACTCTTCATCCTTCCAATCTTTCAATATTCTTTCGGGTGATTGTTGGCAATAATTGTTTTGGATCATGTTGCAGCTGTTTGTTATTAATGGTAAGTTGCCACCATTCACTAGATCGGCTGACCATATCCCTTGTTCTGTGGTTAGTGATACTTCTCCTAGCCGCAGTTAATTATGGCAGAGTGTTGTCTGAGTACATCACACCCAACAAGTATTGAGAAAGGTAGGCCGCTGGCAACAAGAAATGGCATAGTTACTATTATACCTTTGCTATTAAGTTCCAAAGATACTTGTTTCCGGACGGTTTTATTTTGTCGGCCGGTAGCACCAAGGATAGTTACATTGTTTATGGGCAGGGTTGATATTGGTATACTACTTCCTTGCTGTAGTCTATTTAATTCTACTTGGTCGATCAGAGAGATATTAGACCCTGTATCGATCATTATGGTTGATAGGATTCCATTTATTTGGGCACTTACATACACTATTTCATTGTTTCTAATAGGCATCATGTTATCATTTTCTTCGATTAAATCGTCCCTTATGTTTTTTAAATAGTTAGTACATATTATGGTGATCTTCTTGTCTGTTGTCATCTTATATTCCCCAAGAGATTGGTCCAGTGATGGGCTGTTCACAGTTCTCACCGACCTTATTCGTTTAAATGAGGGCTAGCCTCATTGTTTCTGATTTCATTTGTGTTTATTGGTTGGCTCGTTGATGGTTCCTGTTGGTGGTTTGTGTCATCACCATCATTCCTGACGTTTTCCTCGAAGGTGTGGACTCTTGTGTTTGGTACCTGGTTATAGTACATTCGTCGGTTATTTGCCTGAGAATAATTTCTTACTGGACTACGCCGTGCTTGACATCTCACATAATTCACTTGCGGTCGGTATCCTCGGTTGTTGTTGTTGTTGTTACCGTTTCCTGGACGGTAATAATTATTAGGACCGTTCCGTTGTTGATTCCCTCTGTAATCGTTTCTGAAATTACTATTATTGTTATTGTTTGAGTGATAGTTCCTGGGCGCATTATTCCCACGTTGATTTCCTTGATAGTTATTGGTGTTGTTCGGTGGTGGCTTATTGTCACCCTGTTGGTTTGGTGGGGATGGCCCTTCATTTGGTTTACTATTTCGGAAACTCGTGAATCTGTTCTTACGGTACTGCCATTCGTGTTCATGGCTCTCTAATAAACTAGCCATGTCCTGAATTGTCTTGACTTGACTATACATACGGGCTTTCTGGATCGCGTCATCATAGTGGTAAGATAATTGTATGACTAAACACTCTTCCGGAATGCGTAGTTCCAAATTCCTGGCCATGCAGATTTTTCCTAGAAAGTATGAGGTTAGGGTTTGTCCGTTTTGGTTTTCATACCTTCCGTTACTTAAATTGTTACGGACCATGTTCTGGGTTGACTCTGACCAGTATTTTGCTTTGAATTGGGTTTTAAATTCTTGGATGCTCTGGATGTCTGGTCGTGTGGCGGTCCACCAGTTGTCATATGTTTCCTTAAACATGTCATCTAACATTCCCCTCACAGCTGTCCATCGTGTTTTGCGGTTCTTTATTATCAATTCTTCCACCCTTTTCAAAAACTCCATCGGATTGTGCTTATAGTTGCGGAAATTTATTGTATCTCGATTGTCATTGTTAAATATTTGGTTATGGTTACATGACCGGTCACGCCAGGCGTCCACTTCTTCCTGTAATAGTTCTTCTCGTCTATGTATCTCTTCAATTCTTTGTTTATTTTTGTCCACTTTACTGTCGATTTTATTTAAATTGCTGTACACTCCTTCCATTCTTTCTCCCAGGTCTGTTCGTACAACCGCTGTCTCCTTCTGATTCTCTTCCTGGACTTGATGCATGTCCTGGTTCACTTGTTCCCACCTTTTGGTTGTTTCTTCGTGACATTCCTCAATTCTCCTTTTGGTTTCTCCTTCGAGGTTGTTTATTTTATTGATTACCTCCTCACGGACTTCTGAAACAGTTTCGTTGGTTTTCTCCAGTTTCTCCAACGTCTCCTCTAATTTTTCATTTGTTTCAGTGATCTGCTGTTTAGTTTCTTCTCGGTACTCCATCAATTGGTGTGCCACCTGCAGCTTCATTTCTTCTTTATTTTTCTCGTGGTCCTCCTTCATCTGTTCCTTCAATTCTTCCTTCAATTCTTCGTTTCTTAGTTGAATTTCTTCCATCAATCGTTGTTGTAATGTTTCATTATTTTGGTTAACTGTTTTCCTCAATTCTTCCTTAGTACTTTCATTTGTACTCACTATTTTCTCATTGATCTGTTTCAAATTGTCACTGGTTTCTTTCTTCATTCCGTCGAACTTATTGTTCACCTCCTTCAGGCTCTCCTCATTCTTGTCGAATTTATTGTTCATCTCCTTCAAGCTCTCTTCATTCTTGTCGAATTTCTCCTCCTGTTTCTTAAAATTTTGGTTAATCAGTTCCCACAATTTTTGTAAATCCATTCCTCCTGTGGCTTCCCCCCTATCTCCAGCCTGTGGTTCCATTTCTTCGTCTTGGCTTGGTTCTGTTGTGGTTATTGCTGTTTCCACTTCTTCAATGGATGTTCCTTCCCCTTCTTCCCCTCTATTTTCTTCCATTTCCTTTTCCTTTGCCAATTTTTTCGACAATCCTCTGGTGTGCATATTGTAACCTTTCGCAATCGCCGCTAGAATTTCGTATTTCCTTCTCTTCTAGTCCCACCGGTTGGTCGCCAATCTGTAATGTAGTCGTGTGTACTGCTACCGTTTTATTCTGTAAAATGTGAATCTTGTACAATTTGTGTATAATGGGTGTAACGTGTCTTCTCTATCCGTCGTTCAAATGAATGCAACTTCCGCAGATTTTGTCCGTTGCGAACGTACGAATAACCAGGTCTCAATGTTCTTACCTGTTGTTCACTTTATTTTATTTGTAGTTGGTTTGTTCCATTTTTTAAATTCATTTTTCTTCTCCTTCCCTTCCATCTTGTTTCGCTTTATTTTGGTTATTTTCTGGCCAATCTCTGGGGTTGGGTCAATGTCATTTGTCTGTCAGTCTAGTTTGTATTTCTTATTTAATAATCACCTTTGGTTTACTATTCTTCCTCCTTCACTCTTAATTATATTTACTATTTTCGTTCTCTTTATTATTTGTGTATTAAAATATATTATTTCTTAGCATTTTTTATATACTTATTGATATCAAATATGATCTGGGTTTGGCAATGTTATATAATATATCTTGATCCATCATGTTTTGTATTTCTTTTTTGACTGCTGGTTTTAAAGATTGAGCTATGGGATATGATGTTGTATTAAAGTTAATAGGCGTGTGGAATGTTAGTTCACACCTAAAGTTCTTTGCCTTTCCTGGGATATTGGAAAATACTCTCCTGTACTTCTGCTAGATTTCAATAAGTTGCTCCCTTTGTACATTGGTGATTTCGCTCATGTTATGTCTGGTGAATGATTCTATTTCTTCTATTTTACTGTTCCATTCATCCTCTTCTATTTGGGCTGATCCCCTGGTTGGTGCTCTAGACTCCTCCCTCTCACTACTAAATAGAGTGAATGTCTGTCGATTGTGAGTGGCACATTTGCGGCCCTTTATCTCACTCGACCATTCCCCTAATGAATGGTACAGTGTTATCTTTCCACTGCACATGTCGATGACTGCAGAGTGGCGCCGTAGCGTGTCACACCCTATCATCGCCTTAAACGGTAGCCCGTGCGCTACCATGAACACCATTGGGATTGTCTTGCCCTTACTGGATACTTCTAACATAGCTTGTTGTTTGATGGTCTTGTTCAATCTTCCTGTAGCTCCCACTATCACCATAGTACTTAGTGGAAGTGTTCGGATTTCTTCTTTACTCTGTTCCTTTACCCTGTTAAATTCCACTAAATCTATCAATGACACGTTGGCTCCTGTGTCAACCATTAATTCTGTGGATATCCCTTGCAAATCAGCTGTTATGAATACTATTTCATTATTTTCTCTGGTTCCTGATGTACCTTCAACTTCTAATAGTTCTTCGCGTATATTTCTGAGATAATTACTTTTTCTTATTATTTTAATTCTGTTGTCCCCATGAACATTGGTCATCTGCCCATTTAGGTCCTGCATTGATGGGCTGTTAGTTGTTCTCACTCCAGACTCAAGTTTCCCACAATCTCTTGTGGTTGAGTGTTGCCTGCAGCTTCTTCATTATTTCTTCTGTCTGTCCTAAATTCTCTTCCCGCTTCTTGGTTCCTATCAGAATGATCTTCGCTACTTCTACTACGGTTTGGGTACCTCCTCCCTTCATTGTACCTGTTATTATTTGTATAATTCCTACCATTATCAAGACTATTTCGTCTAGTTCTATTTTGATTATTGTTATTATTTCTATAGTTATTATTATTGTTTTGGTTTTGGTTATTGTTATAATTATTATTATTTCGAGTATTATCATTATACTGGTTATTATTATTATTATTATCTCCGTTGCGTACATAATTCACTCGTTGGCGTTGGTCCCGGTTCTGGTCCCCTCTATTCATATTCGGTCTATCATTCTGCCTTCTAGAACTGTGGTAGTACCCCTCTTGCTCATAATTACCCAGTAGTGCCTCCATGGCTCCTATGGTCTTCACTTGTCCACAGAGTCGGGCTTGGCTTATTCCTTCTTCAAAGTGGTAAGCTAGTTTTGTTACTAGGCATTCCTCAAGGATTTTTGGTTGTAAGTTCCTGGCTAGACATATTTTTCCTAGGAAGTAGGCTGTCAGTGGTTGTCCTCAGGTTGAATCAAATCTACTGTGGCATATGTTGTCCCTGATGATGTTTTGGAATGACTCTGACCAGTACTTCTCCCGGAACATTTGTTGAAATCCATCGTAGCTGTGTACTTCGTTCCTGATGGCTGACCACCAGTTGTCATTTATGCCTTTGAACCCTTCGTCTATGAAGTTCTTTACAATACTCCATCTGTTCTCTCTTGTTCGGTTTAGCCATTCCGTTACCCTTTCAAGGAATTCCATTGGGTTCCTTCTGTAATCCTGAAAACTAATGGTCTCTCTATGGTCCAGCACGATGTTTTGGTGACAATGTATTGGCCTATTCTGTAGGTTTCCCAGTTCTTCCTGGATTTGGCCTACCTCACCCTTGATGGTTTCGATTTGACCACATACTGTTTCCTGTACTTCATCTAGTTTCTTTTGTGTTCCTGCTTCTACCTGTGTTATATGAATTTTATTGTTATCTTCGATGTTATTTATTTGGGTAGTTACATTCTCTTTGAACAATGTAAGTTCCTCATTTGTTCGATCGACTCTCTGATTAATAGTTTCATTAATTTCTTTTATTTTCTCATCCGCCTTTTCACTAATCCTGTTTATTCTTGTATTAGTGCTTTCGTTTATACTATTTATTTTTCCATGTATTTCCCTAAATTCCTCTTTAGTACTTTCATTGGTACTGTCGATTTTTTCATTTATTTGTCTTAAACCTTCTTCGTTTATTTGCCTTAAATCTTCTTTAATTTGTTGATTATTTTCATTTATTGTTTGCCTTAAATCTTCTTTAGTTCTTTCATTTGTACTATCTATTTTTTCATTTATTCTCTCAATTTTATTTTCTAAATTTTCATTCATTTGTTTATTGTCTTCCTGAATCTGTCTCAAACCTTCATGAGTACTATTTATTTTTCCTTCCATTCGTTTAAAATTCTCATTAGTTTGTTTAATATCCTCCTTCATACTACTCAGTAATTCCAAAAATTTATTCCAATCTGGTCCTCCTCTAGCTTCCTCCTTGTCACCTGCCTGTTGTTCCATTTCAACGTATTTAACTGTCTCTTCTTCGTGCTCTTGCCTATCTTCTTCTGTCTCTGTTTCCTTCGTTTTCTTTTTCGAAGTATCTCTTCATCGCATCTCTGAACTTATAGCAGTTGCCAGCTAAAGTTAGGAAAGTAGGTCAACTACCATTTTATTTCTACTACCTAGTAATTTCCTAATTTCAGCCTCACTAGTTGAGCGCCATTTGTAATATAATAAAAATAAACGATCAATAATTCTTATGTTGCTGCCGTTTATATTACTATTTTTTATTATTTTTTATTTTATTTAATAAAAAAAATTTTTATTAATCAATTAAATTCTTTTTATATTATTTTAATATTCAGTTTTATTAAATTGTATTATATTTCTTATTACATTCTTTATATTTCTGGTTAATTATTATTAATTACTTAGTATCTATCATTATTTGTTCTTATTCAACCTTCGTCGGTTTGGTACAAATTAATTCAAAATAATGTTTTGGTGAAGTCCCAGTTCGACGTGGTTGTCGACTCGGCTCATATAGGTTATCACCTCTTTTGGTTCCTACCGACGATATTCAGCAATTAACTCCCCTTTCTCCACCTGAAATTCCTTAACTAAGTAATTTTTTATAAATAAAGCTTTGGTTTAATTCAATTAATAAATTTTTTATTAATTTTTTTTATTCTTTATAAATCGTATTACGACTCACAGGGCGACTGAGTCGTTTGGCCCGCACTCGACTCTCTGATTCAGTTCGTCGGTTACAGATTTCGGTTTTATAATTTATGTCAATTTTTCAAGGGTCCTTTTATACTGCTATTGAAAAGCCAGAAATGCTTAAGAAAAGAAGTACAATACCTCACAAATATTAAGAAAGAATCTTACTTACTATTACAAATAATGTCAAACGGTTTGAATATAAACTATAATTATTTTTACTTGAAGACCGAAAGCTTCACCCACAATGGCATCGCTTTCAGATTGAACTCGTGATGACGACAAAATGGCCGCTTGCTCACCACCTCAAATATATGAAATTAATCTTCCCAGTTTTCTTTTAAAATATTTAAGTTTATTTATAGTGTTCACTGAAATTATGCCGGATTTTTTGTTTTCCTTCACCATGTTGGTGTGCTCAAGTGTTCATGCAGTTTCCTTGGTGTTTGTGAATTCGTAAATTATGTGTGTAGTTTGGTTAAAACTTACCAACTTCAGACAGAGATTTTTTCATTTATCTTACTTTTATTAGTGTATGGAGTGCCTCTTACGTGTATTTTTGGTTCTTGATAGGATATTTTCTGTTAATTTGTATTTAAAATACAAATTGGTTTAAAAATTTTTCTTGTTAAAAAATATTTGGTTTGCTTTTGGTCAACTCAGAATTGATTCCAAATATATTTTTTCACTCGGTTATATGGAGTTAATGTTTTCACTTTCTGATGTAACAATTGAGTCATTCGTTCCTCTTCTCCCTTCAATGAATTTGTTACCAATTTCTCTAATTTCTGATTGGTTGATTCTGCTACACTTGGTATTATGGGATTTTGTATTATTTCAAATAACTGATTTTTTACCTTCCAGTACAAGTTACGCCCTAATTATTAACTAATTTCACTTAATTTGATTTACATAGTTGTATTTCTTACTTAATTACAAACAATTTGATATCCCTTTTGCCATATTTATGTTACTTAATAGGTAAACTTTTACATTTACAAAACTCGGTTTATAGACCCTTTAGGTATCTGTTTTCCACAAAATCATGTCAAACTTCTTTAAGTTTCTTATTACATTGTATCATTACTAAAAAAAAGAACATCCACTTCAAATCATGACTTGTTTTTGTTAATTAACACTGATTTGTTTTTTGTCAATTGACTTTACTACTACTTTTAATATTCAATCTTTCTGCCTAGGTCATGCTTTTTGTTCAGTTTAACATTTTCTGAAACGTTGTTTAGCACCTTCTGATATTCCAAAAAATATGTTTACAGTCCTGAAAGATAGCTTATTTGTTAAAGTTGTTGTTTGATACTAATTTACATTATTTGGTTTTTCTATTATTAATTTTGACAATAGTTGGTTGAATTTAGCAGTGGCCTGTGTCATGGTTTCATATTAATTACTATGTTACATTTTAGTTCATTAATCTCTTTTTTTTTGTTAGACCCTTGTTACATACCACTAGTGCTTAACTCTTTTATTACATTTGAATTATATCTTTTCTCATCCTCTTATTACTCTAAGACAAATTATAAACATTTTAACGTGGTATCATGGTTCCATGACTTGTATACTACTTAATACCTAACACAGCTTAATACCTTGACGTTGTGTGAAGATTTCTTGAGTCTGAGACCGCCCCAAAACTGCCGGTGGTATTTATACTGGATGGCGATCTGACAGGTCCAGGACTGTTTTCGACCTGTTAGATATTGTCACTTCATGCAAATCACTTCGTGCAAAGCTTCCTTTTAATTACAAATCACTTTTTGGTTCATTTTCGCGATTTCTTAAACATACTCGTAGCACGAGCGATATCATCGTTTGCGTAATTTTTTCCTGGTCACTCACATATAACACACTTATTAATTACTATTTAATTACACTAGTAATTAACATTAAATTACCCAGCCTCTTTATTATTGCACATTTTGCAATAATTTTTATATCACCATATTTATTAAAAATTCCTTAATATAATGGTGTCTTTATAATTTGGGTAAGTCTTCGTTCACAGGTTTAACACGTATTAATTAATTAATTTTTATCCGGTTAAACCCTGATTACAGCCGTACACATCACCCCATTTTCTTGTCATAGCTTGCGTTCACACACACAAACACACAAGCGCTGTATTCACACGGGGCAGGTGTACGCTATCTGACACTTCTGAGCCTGCATAATATTTTTAAAAACTGTTCATCATATACTTTCTATGGTAAATATTTACAAACATACCGCCCTGGGCAAATATGCAAATATATGTAATGTTGCAATATATATTATATTCATGTATGCTCATATTTTTCTTGTATTTATAAATACATTTTTTTTAATATCTGATGATGACACTTGGATTACTATCGAAACATATGTAAATTTACAAAATAATAAAAAAATATATTCTTATAAAGTTTTTATTATATATATATATATATATATATTACTATAATACTTATAACTATTTTACCTCAAGATGTATTTTTTCTTGAGTACACTATGTATACCTTAAAATAGTTATAAGTATTATAGTATTATATACATCAAGAAACGGACTGTAGCAGAAAGTGATTGAAATATATATATATATATATATTGTAAACTGACACGTGTCGTGTGTATTAAAATATTTAATGTTTGTGTAATTGTAAGTTTTATCGAACGTAAATTGTGTCATTCGGAAGCGTCTGGTAGCCTGCGTGCCTTACCTGTCCCTTCTCGCACTTTTGTAACTCCCGATAGGCGCCAAATTGTTTTACGAGAAAACAATTAAAAGTTTTTACCTGTATGGTTTGACAGTGCACTAGTGTAAATTTGAATCGTTCGCCGATTGGCATGAAACCGATTCTCGTTTGAGTGGGGGAAAATGTGTTGCCAACTTGAATAATGTTGGTTATGTTGACTCACTGCTATTAAACAAAACATACATATTATTCTCTATAAATAAATACTGGACAGTTATTCTCGGTACGCACTTTTTTATTTAGGCTCTGAATTATTAGTTCTTGTTAACGCTTTATACAAAATAATAATTGATATAATAATTTTAGCCTCGGCAAAATATAGTCGCTCAGTCAGCGGTTGCTGGGTTGGCAGTACAATGTTTCTATTAGATGCAAGACAGCGTTGGTTATTATTTACAAAATTAAATCTGCCTATAGAGTCCTTTTAAATACGATACAGAAGTTTTTACAACAAGATAACAAATTAGAACATATTTAAAGTTTGTGATCATTAAAATTACACAAGGTTTGCTATAAATTAAATATTGTGGTGTTGAAGTGTGGCTGTGTCGTTGTGTAACATAGGTTATCATGTGTTCATTCAGTGTTTACAAAGTTATTTCTTTATTTTATCAATCCTTGAAAATATATTCAGTGATAGTGAGAGTTTTATTATATAGTTAGAATTTTTGAAAGAGAATTTGTTTTATAATAATCAAATAAATTCAGCAATACTCAACGTTAGTAGATATGATGGGTATTGTCAGTCGTCCATGTAAAGTAATGGGTCGATGTTGATTCTTCCTACTTCAGTCTTGGGCTCAAAAATTGGTTGTCATCTTCTTCAAGTCGAATTACAGGTATTTTCCGGTCATCTGGATTAATTCCGAGCTGGCCCTTGGTGTAGATTAGTTGTAATGGCCTCTCATCTGTTGTCCTGGTACTCCTTCTCAAAATTGTGGGCACTTATACTGTTTTTCTGTTGAAAATTTGGGCCCTTCACGGCGTGGCGTCTCTCCAGTTTAGCGTCACTACATAAAGTATTGTTCCTAACTGAAATTAGTCAATATTCGGTTGTTGTCATGGTTACTCAAAGTTTTTGATTGGCTGAAATTGGCTAAAGAGTATTGTTAGGGTATTTGAATTTTTATTTAAACTGGTTACAGATCTTCTAAATGTAATTAATCTTCAGTACTCCCTTTTTAGTAGTAAATATTATCACCTCTGTTCATATTTTGGCTCAAGGATTAATTTTACATCCAATATTATAGTGTTCACTTAGGTATCAACATTTTGACAGTTTTGTGAATTTTATTTAATTATACTGTTTTCTTAATTTACATTATTATCATAATATTTCTGCCTTAACATGATTGTCTATTTTTCATAGTTTATGTGGTTTAGTCTTCCTAATGTCGGTGTTTAATTGTATAAATTGAAGTTTTTTGTAGTTGACAGTTGGGAATTTGCTTAGGCTTAAACAGCAATTAACTATTTTTCTTTAATTACTGATATTACATTTTATTCTCCTTGTAATGGGTCCTGATTGTTTTAATACAAGATTCTGTTCATTTGTTCAATGTTTAAGTCGGTTCTTGTAGTTGTGTGTAATTTTATTGTTTCCCTATATTAATTTGTCTACTGTCATAACTCATTTTTAGTGTCATCGTATCTGAATGTATTGTTTGTTTCTTGTTTACTGGTTTCTGTTGGTTTTAAAATCTTATTTCTTACAACGTATAACATAACATCTAATGGTTTTAACAATTCCCATAGTTATAATTCTTATCATTTAAACATAATTATTTGGAACATAAACCTTAGTCATTAAAACATAATTCTTATTCATTTAACACATACTTATTTGAAATATATTATCCACTCATACTCTTCAGTGAGTAATAATTATTTTATAGTGTCATCAAAGGAAAACAAACATATAAACATTGATTAATCTTTTAGATTGTAATAGAAAATCCTTACCACTAAACTTATTTGACCTTGTGTCATTAATTATGTAACCTTATCCTATTTCACTATCTCTTACTAAATCATATAATGATTATTAATTGTCTTTTTATAATTTAATCTTATAGAAACTCTCTATATGGTGATTTAACACACTAATAGTATATGTTTCTTAACTTTCCTAAAACTATGGATTGTCCCTTAAGCCTACAATATTAATTAACACACATTTAAAAACCATAGTAATTAGTGATTACTAATACTAACTTAAGTTTAATAATATTAGTTTGTGTAGTTACATTTTGGGTGTCCACTCATATTGGCATTTCCACTATCACAGTCCTTCCTGTGTTTGGCCAATATTAGATTTCACTCACACATAACTTATCACTTATAATTTAGTTTATTCACTTATAAACTTTGGTCACTGCTTTATCAGTGTTTTTATCACTTTTTAATGGGGTTTTATTCTCACTTTGGGGTATTAACACTAACACCTTACACTCAATCTTCTTTTAGTGTTACTGGTGGGTTAATATTATTGTATTGCTTACTACAAAATTCTCTTTCTTACATCTATTTAGAAAATGTTCACCATCATTACAATTTACTACTCTCATTCTATTGTGTTTTATTGTACCACTGATATGTTAGTATCGTGCTAATGTGATTTGTCCTAGTTTACTCTATCTGTTTGGGTTATTGTGCCCTTTTATATCTTAAGTACTTAATAATTAGTATTTCTAACTTGCCTGTCCTTACAATTATTAATATTATATACAATTTTCATTAGTGAGTCTATTTCTTTGGTTTAACACAAGTTTTGTATTCGTTCTTGGTTCACTTTATTTTGTCATTCTTTATACGTCACTTCCTTAGTGTTGTGGCTGATTGTATCATTACACTTCCATGTTAATTGTTTGTTAGTCACTATTCTTCTTATTTACACACTTATGTTGGTGCGGTGGCTAATTCTAGTCCATTTGCAGTTGTCATTATTTATGTTATTCTTGGTCCTTTGGGGCTAGTTCTACTCTCTCACATACCATCTATTGGGCTATTCAGGTTAAATCGCCTTACTTCTGTATTTACCATTTTGGTTTGTTTGTTTGTTACTACTTTATAAATATAAGTTACTGTTCTGACTACCTTGATATGTCTGATCGTTTTATTATTCTGATTCACCCATTATTCAATTCTAATTCATCCATTTTTATTCTAGTGTTAATGATTAAATAATTTATCTTGTCATGTTTTCTTCATTATGGTTAGGTGAAGATATGTACCATTACAATATATATATATATATATATATTGTTACAACACAAATAAGCCAACCCAATACCAGGGATGAACAAGATAATATTGAATCTAAAATAATACTTCATATTAAATAAAATGCTTAATTTAAATAAAATATAAAAACTATGACTCGACAAACGACGACATGACCTAACCCAAGTGATTGACCCAACAAAAGGAAACAAAAGAAGAAGGGAACCACGAAAAACAAACGAGAATAAAACCAAAGAAGAGAAGAAAGTGATTAACCAAACCAAAGGAAGAAGGGAAAAAACCAAAACCCAAACAAAAATGAAACAAGTTCACGGAATTAAATGACTCAATGTAACACGTTAAAATGAACCCAAAGGAGAAGGTGGAAAAACCAAGGTATTAACCAAATACAATGAAAATGAAGAAGGAGGGAAATAGATAGAAATGAAAACCAATAATGATACACAAACAAGTAATAAAGCATAGGAGAAGGAGAAATAATGCACTCGAAAATAATATTGGAACCAAGACCAATAATTAACCTATGAGAAAGGAAAAAGTAAATGTCATTATCCATTAATGGACAATAATAATTTAGGGAAGAAACCCTCTTAAACAATGTTAAAGATAAAAATAATAAAAAAGCAAACTAACCCACAATTTAGAGTTAGATGTAAGAATAGAAATGTAAGGACACAAAATTGTTAATAGTATTAAGGAAATATTGTAATGAAAGAGATAGTATGGTAGTGAGATAATAATTAGAGGGATTAACCATTCAGAAACACCTAAAAAACAAAACATTTGTGAAGTGTAAAATGAAAGTGTAAAAACCCCAAAGTGTAGTGATAAAGAAAGTACACTAATTAAATTATAATTAACTATAAATAATTTAATAGTGAAGGTGATGATTGAATGAAAATAGTGTAAGATAAAGAATGGAAATATAGTGAAACATAGTGAGTGATAAAATCATTAACAATTAATAAATCCTAAAGAACACTAAAGGTTTAACAGTGAAAAATAATAGTGAATAAGTATATTGTGAAAAATAGTATTAAGTATAAACTATAAAGTAAGAGGTATTGAACGCTGGAAAGTGATAATCACCATAGTAAATAAAACAAAAAATATAATTAATAAGTTTAAAAGCAAGTAATCATAGTTAAAAGGGAGAATCCCAGGAAAGAGTAAATTGAAAGTGTTAATATGGAGGGAGAGTAAAGATTGTTTAAAAGTTAAGGAATTAGAAACAAATAAAAAAACACCCATGTTATAAGGGATCATTATAAGTTCATAAAAGTGATGTTGTTTGTCACACTAAAAGATAGTATAAAATAAAATGTATTGTGAACAAAGATTAGCAAATAATAAGTTAGTTAAATAATTATTCAATCAAGTTTATGAATTGGCTATGGCTGTAAGAATCATACAGACCATAGGCCTACATGTTATATTTAAATAAGATCAAACAAGTAGTAAATAATAGCCACCTTGTTATTATTAGTAAAGGGAATAAATAAAAATGTTAAGAAATGTATGACTAGAAAACAGGGAAAACAAAGAGTGAATAATTGTGTATAAAATAATAGTGACATAATAATAACACATAAACAGACTCAAAAAACAACACAACCAACTATAATAACAAAATAAAGCCCATTAGGCTGAAATGAAATGTAATTTAAACGAAATAAGTCAAATACCATAATGGCTACTTAGGCCTGTGAAAATGCCTAACTGTCAGAAACAAACAACTACAAATTATAACAAATTAACAAAGAAATTAGCAAATCTGAGGTGAAGGATTCACCAAGAATAAATTGTAAATCATTTGTAAAACAAAATATTATAATAAGCATTTGTATACAAAAAGAAATGTAATTAACAAGCATTAACATAATTGTAAAAACCTAAAAATCTAAAATTACCCAAATTTGTGGGGTATCAAAATAATCTATGAAAGGAAATAATTACTGTAGTGACAATACTTAATAACCAGGAAGGAAGATAGAGGAAGGACAGCAGTCAGAAGATATACGAAGAATTCGAATTTTGATAACAATACATCATATCAAAATCAGCCAATCAAAATCATTCAGTTACCATAGAAACGACAGTTGAAGATAGAATTACGGTTGAATACCGTTACAGAGTGAAGCGTCAGTCAAGCAATACAGAAGCCAATATTTGGAAGACCGATTTTCTAATAAAATAATGTAAAACAGTAATCGAAGTTCATAACCATGACGGTATAAGAAGCAGACGACCCATTTATAGCAGTCCACTCAAGATCCAGGATAATTAAACTGAAAATTAACCGAAAAGTATGACCAGATACTCTATGAAAAGGACGCCCAACCTATTGAAGTCCAAAAATTAATGAAAAAAGAACTTATTGCAGCCAAATCCTACCCGATCAAATGAACGAAGATACCAAGTCATGCTGAGGTGTTAAGTACAATTAAATTACCTATTTCCAAAAACCTAATCACTCTAAATTTTACTAAAGGTAAATTTATCTCACTATGAACAGAATATTTCTCTTTCACAGATTATTTAAGTAAAATAAAACTCACTGAAAATTTGTTAACATAAAACATAACCTATTATTTAAACACGAACTTTCAAAACACATTTAACGACACTACAGAACAGATTGTAACATCACACTTTATTATTTATGTACACTTAGAATAAGGTAATATATTTTTATTGTAACCATAGGAATTCTTTAGCTCATAATCACAAGAATCCCACGATTTTGGAACGAATCTAATTGTAATAACAAAACTTTCCGCAGCCATACGGATGCGAGCATATCGTTCCATAATCGATTTTTCGTCAACCTTGAGAAAGAAGTGTTTCATGTAAAAAGTCTGTGCAGATTTATTATAAAATAATTGTCAAATTGAATATTTTAATTATCACCCATTAAAAAAATAACTAGTACAGGGAGTAACAGTTGTTATTATTTCATAGGGAGTGCAATACATTATTTGTGTTTATTTATGAAGAATAGGTTTGATGAGCAGCAAACAAGTCGTCAGTTGCACAGCAGTATAGACAATTCAGATGGCCGTATGAGCGGGAATTATTTGAACGCCCCGACCGTCACCGCTGAAAACTTATTTTACAATAGTTTTAATTGTTTTAATAAACGATTTGGCACCACCCGCGATTATCACACCCCTATAAGTAAACAGGTAAGGTTACTGCCGTGTTATACTGGTGATTACCTCAACGCTACGGACATCGTTAGCCGCGAACATTGATGTAACGACCCCGGTGCGAGACGAACGCACTAACATTTAGTATACATACAAAATTGGTGTACATTTTACAGATACGTACGAGTCTCCGCGTTACAGATTGACGCATACAACGTGAGGCTTAAACGAAGACGAGGACGTCCCCCATTATACATAGTTACAGATTGGCGACCAACCGGTGAGGCTTTAAAAGAAAGCCAGCGGCGACTATGAAGAGACATTCCATGGTTACCAGAAAAGACACTCAGAAAGGAACTGAAGGTGAAGGTCAACAAGAAGAGATGGAAGAAATCGAAGAAATGATCGGGGAGCTGTTCGAAGAGGATCCTCAAGAAAACCAACCAGAAAATCCAACTCAACCAGAACCGGAAGTGGAAGTAATGGTCGGCGACCAACCAGACAAACCAACTGAAGAAGCGAAATTAGATAGCTTGATGAGAATGATGATGGAGCAACTCGTAGAAAGAAGACAAGTCAAGGAAGAATTGAATAAAAAATTGGAATCATTAAGAAGGGAAGACAGGGAGTTCCTGAATGACAAACTGGACCGAAACAGTGAAGAACTGAAGAAGCAAATCAAGGAAAACATGGAACTTCTGAATAATAAAATGGAGAGCAACCATGAAGCCCTGAAGAGAAGTCAGGATATGTTGGAAAAGAAGAGTGAGGAGCTGAAGAGACAGATAAAAAAGGATCTTGAAGTATTAAATAACAAGATTGAAAATAATAGTGAAACGCTCCAAAGACAGATGAAGGAAGATGGTGAGAAGAACAGGGAAGAATTAAGATTCATGCTAGTAGAGTTTCGTGGAGAAGTCAAACGGACAAAAACAGGGATGAGTAAGAGATGGGAAGAAACAAATTATCCAGCAGAACAGCTTAAGGAAACATTAGACAGTGATTTCAAACCACTGAATGAAACACCAGACACCACCTTCTACCAGAAGGTAGTAAGGAGATGGAAATTGTAGAAGAATCAAGTGTATTGTTTTCTGAAAATAAAGATAACAATGACACCAAGAAAATTAAGCACATAAAAACCAACAGTAGAAGAGTAAAGAAGAATCAAATCATTAAGAAGAATAAGAAAACAGAAGAAATGGGAAAGATATATAAAAAGAAACTAATCAAAACAAGAGAAGAAGTGGAGATGATGAAGAATGGACTCATTGATGTGTTTAATTTGCCCCTTACCTACCAAAGCAAATTAATGAAGTATAAAGATTGTAGGAGGACTCTGAAGGAAATTATAGAAGGGATTCACAAAGAACCAGTGAACAAAAACTTCTACAATTCTCTTATTAAATGGAAATTACCAGAAATGGAAATACCGAATAAAAAAGCAATAATAACATTAATGAGAGAGGCACAATTAACTTCTCTGATTAATCAACAAAATAATCAAATGATTGAGGTAGACATTAATACTATGGAACATATGGTATTAGAGGAATTGTGGTACGAGACCGAAGAAACCTATATCACAAGGAAGAAAATAGTTCTTCACGCCAAGGTTATCCGAACCACAAGTGCAGAGGAAGTGATGGACCATGGGTAAACTAAGCGAAGATACCACACACCAAGAAGAGGGACTGATTTTCAGGATAATGACCAAGCAAACCAATGGAAAGAAAGGATTATTAAAATAAATTAAACCAATTTATAATAATCACCAAGACAAGAAATGACTCAACGACCAAGACGAATTAAATGAGAAAAAATAAACCATAATAAACAAATTTAAAAATTATCCAGAATAAATGTAGTAGACCAAACATTTGAAGGAGAAAAGGAGAAGATCGTCAGAGTGTTTTGTATAATAAATGATAGAAAGGACCTGGAAGATATTCTAAACGAAATAGTGGTACAGCAGAAACAAGAGTCAAAATTACTAAACATAAGAAAAAGACTGTTAGAAGATGAAGAAGTTGTAAATAAATATTATTGTATCCACCAAGATATACTCTTTGTTAGAACAAAAAAGAATAATAGCACATGGAAACTTGTAGTTCCAAAAATGTTAGAAAATAAGATAATTAAAGATTATCATGTTCCATACGGACATATGGGAACTGTAAAAATTGTAAAAGCATTGGAGGAGGAAGTCTTTATAAAAAGTATAGCAGGAAAAGTAAACCAGAATATTAAAACATGTATAATATGTCAAATGGTAAAAACCAATAACGAGAAAAAAGAGGGAACAATGATACCCATCACCTCAACCACAAAGTTAGAAAAGGTATTCCTCGACATATGTGGACCATTCCCACGTAGCGGAGGGAGACATAAATACAAGTTTATTGTAATCATGTTAGACCATTACACAAAGTACACGAAATTATATGCAATAAACAGAGCTACTACTAAGAAAATACTAGAAATAATAAAAACTAAATACATCACTGAAGTTGGAAAACCATGCATGATAATAACTGACCATGGGACGCGGTTCAAGGGAAAGAAGTGGCGAAACGAATTACTAAAAGAGAATATAAAAACCTATAAAACATCCAAATACCACCCTAGTAGTAACCCCGCAGAAAGAGTGCTAAGAGAAGTGGGACGTATACTAAGAACTTATTGTCATGATAACCAAAAAGAATGGCAAAAATATTTAGCTTCAACCGAAGTATTTCTAAATATTAGTTACCACCAGTTTACTGAGAACACCCCATACTTAATGATGTTTGGGAGAAAGCCCCATAGAGAGATACAAGAACTAATAAACTTCCCAGTCAACCCAGAAGACCCATATGATGAAAACCAATGTTATAACCATATTATGGAGAAAATAGAAAAACAAAGAGCAAGGTATTCACAAAACCAAGCTAAAATAATAAAATACAACAAGGGAGAGAGAGTACTAATCAAAAACAGGGAACTACCCAGTACACTTGAAGGAATAGCCAAAAAACTGCTATTGATTTATGTTGGACCATATGTCATCACGAAGGATAATGGAAACAATACTTACGAGATAAGTAATATAACCACCAGAAAAATAAAAGGAGTTTACAACCAAGCTTCAATAAAAAAGTTTTATGAAGAAAAATAAATAACTAGAAATGAAATAAACAAATTTCAAAATTCAAAAAGTTTGTAAGAGCAACTTACTACCTTATTTAGATGACATATGCGAAATAGGAAAAAATAAAATAAATGAATAAAAATATAAAAAAAACAAAGGAATAAATTACACAAATTCCTATAAAAAAGTAAGAATCACAAACTTATAGTAATAATTAAACAAAAAGTACCAAAAAAGGAATACATTACAAAAATTCCTATAAAGTAAGAAAAATTAACTTACAAAAAATTATCAAAAATAATATTTAATACAAAATAAAATAAACAAATATAAAATCAAGCTAAAATTGCTGATATAAATACCTAACATTATAATGAATTTGATGTATTCAAAGAAAAAAAAAATCTGAACTGGTACAAGGAAGAAAAAGAAGTTATGTATAAATCAAATATACAAGCTATGGCTAAAGCAGAATATTGCTAAATAACCAAGAAAGGAATAAAAATGTCTAAGATAATTAAAATGATCACAAAGAGAATTGAAAACAAAAAATGAAAAGTTAGATATAATGAAATTAATATATGAATAAATAAAAAAAAATCAACTGTATGAGTAAATGACAGTATATAGCAAAGGTACAGCGGAAGGAAGAATGAGTAAAAGGCCAAAGTGATCTAAAAAACAAACCACAAGTTGGACACTCCCAAAATATATTATTATTATTAATTTAAGTCACAAGTTGACAAAAAAGGTATTTAAGATTGACTATTGAAAAAGTCCAGCAATCAAAATAAACTGAGCAGAGATGATGTTCCTCTGAAATACAATGAAAATGAAGAAGGAGGGAAATAGATAGAAATGAAAACCAATAATGATACATAAACAAGTAATAAAGCATAGGAGAAAAATTCTCTTTCTTACATCTATTTAGAAAATGTTCACCATCATTACAATTTACTACTCTCATTCTATTGTGTTTTATTGTACCACTGATATGTTAGTATCGTGCTAATGTGATTTGTCCTAGTTTACTCTATCTGTTTGGGTTATTGTGCCCTTTTATATCTTAAGTACTTAATAATTAGTATTTCTAACTTGTCTGTCCTTACAATTATTAATATTATATACAATTTTCATTAGTGAGTCTATTTCTTTGGTTTAACACAAGTTTTGTATTCGTTCTTGGTTCACTTTATTTTGTCATTCTTTATACGTCACTTCCTTAGTGTTGTGGCTGATTGTATCATTACACTTCCATGTTAATTGTTTGTTAGTCACTATTCTTCTTATTTACACACTTATGTTGGTGCGGTGGCTAATTCTAGTCCATTTGCAGTTGTCATTATTTATGTTATTCTTGGTCCTTTGGGGCTAGTTCTACTCTCTCACATACCATCTATTGGGCTATTCAGGTTAAATCGCCTTACTTCTGTATTTACCATTTTGGTTTGTTTGTTTGTTACTACTTTATAAATATAAGTTACTGTTCTGACTACCTTGATATGTCTGATCGTTTTATTATTCTGATTCACCCATTATTCAATTCTAATTCATCCATTTTTATTCTAGTGTTAATGATTAAATAATTTATCTTGTCATGTTTTCTTCATTATGGTTAGGTGAAGATATGTACCATTACAATATATATATTGTTACAACACAAATTGGGTTTAAAAAAAAAGCCCATTAGGCTGAAATGAAATGTAATTTAAACGAAATAAGTCAAATACCATAATGGCTACGTAGGCCTGTGAAAATGCCTAACTGTCAGAAACAAACAACTACAAATTATAACAAATTAACAAAGAAATTAGCAAATCTGAGGTGAAGGATTCACCAAGAATAAATTGTAAATCATTTGTAAAACAAAATATTATAATAAGCATTTGTATACAAAAAGAAATGTAATTAACAAGCATTAACATAATTGTAAAAACCTAAAATCTAAAATTACCCAAATTTGTGGGGTATCAAAATAATCTATGAAAGGAAATAAATACTATAGTGACAATATTTAATAACCAGGAAGGAAGATAAAGGAAGGACAGCAGTCAGAAGATATACGAAGAATTCGAATTTTGATAACAATACATCATATCAAAATCAGCCAATCAAAATCATTCAGTTACCATAGAAACGACAGTTGAAGATAGAATTACGGTTGAATACCGTTACAGAGTGAAGCGTCAGTCAAGCAATACAGAAGCCAATGTTTGGAAGACCGATTTTCTAATAAAATAATGTAAAACAGTAATCGAAGTTCATAACCATGACGGTATAAGAAGCAGACGACCCATTTATAGCAGTCCACTCAAGATCCAGGATAATTAAACTGAAAATTAACCGAAAAGTATGACCAGATACTCTATGAAAAGGACGCCCAACCTATTGAAGTCCAAAAATTAATGAAAAAAGAACTTATTGCAGCCAAATCCTACCCGATCAAATGAACAAAGATACCAAGTCATGCTGAGGTGTTAAGTACAATTAAATTACCTATTTCCAAAAACCTAATCACTCTAAATTTTACTAAAGGTAAATTTATCTCACTATGAACAGAATATTTCTCTTTCACAGATTATTTAAGTAAAATAAAACTCACTGAAAATTTGTTAACATAAAACATAACCTATTATTTAAACACGAACTTTCAAAACACATTTAACGACACTACAGAACAGATTGTAACATCACACTTTATTATTTATGTACACTTAGAATAAGGTAATATATTTTTATTGTAACCACAGGAATTCTTTAGCTCATAATCACAAGAATCCCACGATTTTGGAACGAATCTAATTGTAATAACAACACTTTCTGCAGCCATACGGATGCGAGCATATCGTTCCATAATCGATTTTTCGTCAACCTTGAGAAAGAAGTGTTTCATGTAAAAAGTCGGTGCAGATTTATTATAAAATAATTGTCAAATTGAATATTTTAATTATCACCCATTAAAAAAATAACTAGTACAGGGAGTAACCGTTGTTATTATTTCATAGGGAGTGCAATACATTATTTGTGTTTATTTATGAAGAATAGGTTTGATGAGCAGCGAACAAGTCGTCAGTTGCACAGCAGTATAGACAATTCAGATGGCCGTACGAGCGGGAATTATTTGAACGCTCTGACCGTCACCGCTGAAAACTCATTTTACAATAGTTTTAATTGTTTTAATAAACGATTTGGCACCACCCGCGATTATCACACCCCTATAAGTAAACAGGTAAGGTTACTGCCGTGTTATACTGGTGATTACCTCAATGCTACGGACATCGTTAGCCGCGAACATTGATGTAACGACCCCGGTGCGAGACGAACGCACTAACATTTAATACACATACAAAATTGGTGTACATTTTACAGATACGTACGAGTCTCCGCGTTACAGATTGACGCATACAACGTGAGGCTTAAACGAAGACGAGGACCCCCCATTATACATAGGTACAATATATATTGTAAAGAAATGAAAATATATAGAATGTGTTGAGTACGTGTTTAAATAAGCCCCACGTTGGGCGCCAATTTGAAACAAATCTCTCAATTTAAGGTGTTAAGATGCGACGATGATGCCCCACGTTGCGAGCGTCAATTTGAAACAAAACTCGATATCTCTTCTTAAAGCCTCACTGTTGTAAATCAATTTAGTAACGAACTGCTTGTTAATTATGTGAGGACGTATGTTATAATGTATTATACCAGCTGGAGACGTCAAATTATAAAGAAATCTTGTCTATGAGTGTAATTAGTTATAAGAGACTCCGGTGTAACAAACGCCAAGTAATACGTTGTAGGTGGCGATTCGTAACAATTAAAATGCTGTTACCTGGTTTAATTAATATGTTATTAACTAATATACCTTACGGTTGTGACCAGTGAAACCCTCAGAACACAGATTATTAAGTCCACAAACTTAGAATTATGTTCCTGAATTTATAATGGTATTATTCTGTAGACTTAATTTAATTCTCAGTGGTTGTTTAATATGAGCAATATATATGGAGTATTTACTGAATGTAAGTGGTTTTTGTCTCAACCCTAGTCCCTCAACGATAAAAATTTCATTCAAATTTAGTATGACAAAACCCTTTAGTTCAGCAATCTCCCGTCCCACCAGCTGTAAACTTGGAGCGCTATTACTAGAAATAAGTGTACTTATAGGTTAGTTATTCTGAGTGTTTGTATCAACCTGTTAATAAATTATTACGCCAAGTACATATAGTATTTTCTCTGTAATGATTAAAACGTTATCTCATACAACAAATGTACTTTATTTATTTTTCTCTGGTATTTAACAAGTTACGTTGTCTCAGACAAACAATAAGATGATCCAATCGACTATCCCAACATATATCGATTCTTAATTATTCGAACTCTAAAAAAAAACATATATACTTTGAAAATAATGACAAATAATTCTTATACCAGGGTTCGTGTAGTTCTTTGAACCATTAGTAAGGCCAGGTAAAACGCATAATTAAGGTTGTTCAATTTACAAAAAGAATAAAATTATTTACTTAAAATACAATGATATGAAAATAATTTGTTTTTTTTTTTACCCAAGCGGCGAAAGCTTCATTAGGCGGTGAATGTTTGCCAACAACGGTCAAAATGCAGTTTATATCGTCTTCACCCAGTAAAACTGCTCTGGTCTTCAATGAATGGATGATGATAATCCCACAGGAACTCTTGTGCTTCGATTCTTCTTTTGCGTCTTCACAATTCTTGGTCCCAACGAACTGGAATTAGGATCTCAGCTTACGCTGTCAATGAAGGTTATTTCGTCAACCGAATCTTCTGTATTTCCAAATATTTCCGTTAATTCAGGCTTCAACTCTTTATTGGTCTTCAATTTATAGCATGAATTGGTTATACCAAATTCAGCGGAATTATTTAGTGAATGAGGTGAGACGCTTTCAGTTCTTTTTTTTTATTGTATTCATTGATAATTTAGAGGGTTATTTAATTTGTATGATTCATTAACATTTCAGTATAATTGTTTTGCAAAAATGTTTTTTTCAACTTGGATATATATTTTCTTTATATTTATTCATATATTTTAAATATATCGGTTCATCTCAACCTAATAGCTTGTAACAATCAGTACCATCTATTCAAAATCAACAACTTACTAAAAATCAGTTGCCTTAACAACCATGTTTTCTATATATCCTTGAGCCGGCATTATAGAATATTACTACTCCTTTCCAATAAAATACTCCATGCTTGGATTAATATTGAATCACATAAAATTCTCCCCTAACCTTCCTTATTAAACAGTAAATGTTTTACTAGAGTTTCGTTGGACTGGGTTTACTAAAAAGGTATTAATTTCCTTTCATTAATATGGAATTTAGGCCTATAGATTCGTTTACAACCATTATAACATTATTTGGTTTTTAACTTAATTTTCTTTTTACCTGACCTACTGTACAATTAATTATTGATTACATAGTTAATTACATGAATTTTAATTTACTGGTGGTTATTTGTTTTTACATTAATCAATTGGTTCTGGAACCCTTTATTAATTTATGACATAATTGTCAGAACTACTTGTTAGACTTGAAACACTGGTCACACTCCTGATCCAGTTTATAAACATTAATTAGAACAACAGTACCTTTCAAATTTATACAATACTGACAACTTAGTACAGTGCCTAACATTGGTAACTATACTGTGCTGTATAAAAACAAATCTAATATAAAATATAAACATAATTATTGAGTAAGTATTATTATCAAACAACATCATTTCATTTTTAACACATTCAACATACAATATAAATATTCTGTAGACCTTAACATGTCACAGTACAAAACAAATATTTCATTACATCCAATCATTCATTGGTCTGGCTCTTTTACATTTAATATTAGTCATTGCCTCCTTTTTACTTGAGGTCCTTCTCAAACATATGAACTATCGAACAACCTTAAGTCAGGGTATGGTCTTTGACCATATTTCATTCAGTCTTTTATGTAACGTTGGGGAACCTCAACTGTGTTGCGTTACAATATATATATATATATATATATATATATATATATATATATATTTCAATCACTTTCTGCTACAGTCCGTTTCTTGATGTATATAATACGATAATACTTATAACTATTTTACCTCAAGATGTATTTTTTCTTTAGGGACATGTTTCGGGAGATCCTGTTCTCCCATCTTCAACCTTCGCCATCTTGCTTCTAGTGCAGTATTTGTGTGTTGGTTTCTGGATGTTATTATGGTGGTTTGTTGGTGGTATATAGGACAAACAAAAAAACAGCTGAAAAAACGTTATTTTGAACACCTAAATGCATACAAAAAACCAAACATATATAAATCCAATTTAGCCACACATGCAATAAACACAGGACATGAATTCCCAGACATAACCAATGTAACACTAATAAAACATATACCACACAAAGGCACCATAATGAACATTTGGGAAAATTTACAGATTTACAAACATAAAACACAAAACAAATTAATACCAGAACAAACACAAATCAATACAAAACATGACACAATATTCAAAGCACTCAACATCGAAAATACACAAAATACAAAAACAGATACCACAACCACACACAATAATGCAACATTGAAGGACCAAAGACCAACAAACCACCATAATAACATCCAGAAGCCAACACACAAATACTGCACTAGAAGCAAGATGGCGAAGGTTGAAGATGGGAGAACAGGATCTCCCGAAACATGTCCATAAAGAAAAAATACATCTTGAGGTAAAATAGTTATAAGTATTATAGTATATATATATATATATATATATATATATATTGTAACGATGAAATGGGTGCGTACCTGTTAAAATGTGTTTACACTTGTTTATTATGTGTATAAGTGTTAATGTGGTGTGTTCGCCTCTCACCGGTCGTCACAATAATAGTAGTCACTACTGAAGTCTGTAGCGTGGTCCAAATTACCAGTACAACCTACCTGTTACTTCATAGGGGTTGCGAATCCCGGGTGGCGCCAAATTGTTTATATTAAAACAATTAAAACTGTTAAATTACAAGTTGATAAGTGTTATTAGCGTTGACAGCTGGAGCGTTCAAATGGTTCCCGCCGCTGTACAGGTTGCCGTATTGTCCACTCGTGACGAGCGCTAGTTGGTTACTGAATAAAAATTACAAACACACATGTATTCTACAACGTCCTATGAAATAAAACGATGGTAATACTCTGTACTGTGATTTTAATACAAATTCAGACATTAATTAATATGACAAAAGGTTATAAATGGTTTAATAACAAATTGCTCCGGCTTAGAACATGAGACGCCAATATTTCAAGGTTGGCGAAATCGGTTTTAAAACAAATTATTTCGATGCCGTGATGGCTACTGTTTACATACAATATATTAATCTGTTCAGAATCTGGGGTCCTTTGGATTACAAAATAAGACATAAACGGGGGTAGATTACATTAAAAAAGTACACTACCATACCTTATACGTACTTAAAGAATATAAAGTGTTTTTACAAATTGTTCGGTAGTGTCGTATTGTTTGTTACAAAGTTCGCACACTAATGCGAGGTTATATTTTAATTAACAAAATGTTTTTACGTAAGTTGATTATGCATTAAACCTTTGAAAGAAAATTAAATTTGTTTAATAGTGAGAAATTTTGATCGTTTTGAGAAATATTTAAAGTAATTTGGTTTCTGGGAGAAAGGAATTTATTGGATACTTATCAGTTCAGACAGTGTTGATATGTAGTCATCTGGGGTAGTGGAAAGTCTGCAATTTTGGGCTGGTTTTAAGCTTCGGGCATCTTCTTCTATCTTGTCTTGGGATTTCTGCTAATTAATTTATTGTTATTTGGTTCCAGGACATCGTTAATCTTGGTCGTTCTGCATCTATTCGTCTTTGGTTTTGGTTGTCAACTTCCGAACGTCTTTTTAACTATTTAATGGAAAATTTCAGTCATCACAATTTTGCGTGCCGCTAACCCACGCGTCATTTCTTCAAGTCTAATAAATTTAACGGAAAATTAGTATTCAACGGCCCGTTACTGTGGTAACAGTAACCCTTTGATTGGTTAAGACCTCTTTCAAAAGCATTGTTAAGAGATTGAATTTTTATCAAATTTATCATGTATTTTCTTAATGATTTTATTCCTTTATCGTTCCTTTGGGGTAATAAATAATATCACTATTATATTTCTTTCCTTTCAAAGTTTAAAATGATACCTCATAAGGTCATATTCTATTATACATTAACTTTAGTCTAAATATTTGACATTTGATAAATTACATATCTCTCTTAAATTAAACTTTTATAATAACATTTCTCTTTTAAAATGATCTACATATAATTACTGGCCATTTACTGGTCTTAGATTAATAAATTTCCTTGTGAATTTGTTACAATTGACATTTGTGTGTGTCTGACAGTTAGACGTTTTCATAGCCAAAAGTAGCCATGATGGTATTTTGTCTATTTCTTTTAAATTACATTTTAATTCAGCCTGATGGGCTTCACTTTGTTATCATGTTTGTTTGTGTTGTGTGTTGATTCTGTTTGTGTTTTAATTACTATTCAATACAGTTTTCATTATACATATTTTAAAATATAACTATTAGGCTTATGGACTGCAAGTTCCTTTCAGCCATATCCTCTTCATAACATTGAAACAAACAATTCTTTATAAGTTATTAGTTACTATTGGTTTTAATATTAATTTCATTCTTTTGCTATTACTTTGAGTGATAAACATCATCACTTCTTGTAAACTTATTATAGTTATTTCCCCTTTTAACATGGGGTGTTTTATTCATTGTATACTTAATTTAAAACAAAACCTTATTTCAATATTACTATCTTCCTCCATTCCATGTTAATACAATTGTTTTTATCTGGGCTTTCTCCCTGAATAATATCACATGTTTTACTTATCTTTATTTGAAATATTATTTTTAATTATTCTTAATTATATGAATGTTCACAAGATCACTCAAATCATTGACTGTTTATCAATGTTTTATAAAGTGTCTTCTTCTTCTTCTTCTTCTTCTTCTTCTTCTTCTTCTTCTTCTTCTTCTTCTTCTTCTTCTTCTTCTTCTTCTCTTCTTCTTCTTCTTCTTCTTCTTCTTCTTCTTCTTCTTCTTCTTCTTCTTCTTCTTCTTCTTCTTCTTCTTCTTCTTCTTCTTCTTCTTCTTCTTCTTCTTCTTCTTCTTCTTCTTCTTCTTCTTCTCTTCTTCTTCTTCTTCTTCTTCTTCTTCTTCTTCTTCTTCTTCTTCTTCTTCTTCTTCTTCTTCTTCTTCTTCTTCTTCTTCTTCTTCTTCTTCTTCTTCTTCTTCTTCTTCTTCTTCTTCTTCTTCTTCTTCTTCTTCTTCTTCTTCTTCTTCTTCTTCTTCTTCTTCTTCTTCTTCTTCTTCTTCTTCTTCTTCTTCTTCTTCTTCTTCTTCTTCTTCTTCTTCTTCTTCTTCTTCTTCTTCTTCTTCTTCTTCTTCTTCTTCTTCTTCTTCTTCTTCTTCTTCTTCTTCTTCTTCTTCTTCTTCTTCTTCTTCTTCTTCTTCTTCTTCTTCTTCTTCTTCTTCTTCTTCTTCTTCTTCTTCTTCTTCTTCTTCTTCTTCTTCTTCAATTTCTATATAGTTGTAGGAATTTGTTCACTTCCTTTGATTCTTCTTTAGTTCTGGTTTCTTATCTTCTTTTGTTTGTTCATAATTGTTTGGTCAATCACCTTTTGTCTCTGTGTATGTTTCGTGGTTCCCTTCTTTGTGTTTCTGTTGTTGGGTCAATCACTTGGGTTGGGTAATATCGTCGTTCGTCGTGTCATAATATTTATATTTTATTCATTTTTAAACATTTATTTTATATGAAGTATTTTTACATTAAGAATTATCTTTTTTCTCCCTGGTACGGGGTGGCTTATTTGTGTTGTAACATAATGCCTCTCCTCTAAAATTGATCATTTTGATAAAACACTAGCATAGTTTTTATTAAATTATCAGTAATAGATAATCTTTTTCCTTTTCTTTCTTGTTTGTTTCTCCATTCTTCATATCTCTTCTTACTTAATTCATTCCATTTTACTTGGATCTGTTTTTATTTATTTCCATTGGTGCATTTTCCCTTATACATAATTTTTTCCCTAACCTTTTATAGTAGCTGGTTTCTCCCATTACTACTCATTTTTCTGAGACCAGAGGCACTTCATCTCTGCTCAGTTTATTTGGATTGCTGGACTTTTCAACAGTCAATCTTAAATACCTTTTTTGTCAACTTGTGACTTAAATCAATAATAATAATAATAATATACTTTGGGATTGTCCACCTTGTGGTTTGCTTTTAGATCACTTTGGC